>VWZO01002588.1:0-66009 GCA_013396975.1 Bucco capensis | reverse complement strand
CCCCAGCACAGAGCCCTGAGGGACACCACTTGTCACTGATCTTCAGCTGGACTTCGAGCCATTAACCACTACCCTCTGGATGCGGTCAGCCAGCCAGTTCCTTATCCACTGAACAGTCCACCCATCAAATCCATAGCTCTCTAACTTGGCCAGTAGAATGTTGTGGGGGACCATGTCAAAGGCCTTGCACAAGTCCAGATAGATCACATCCACAGGTTGTCCCTTGTCCACTGAGGTAGTCACAGTATCGTAGAAAGCCACTAGGTTTGTCAAACAGGATCTGCCCTTAGTGAAGCCATGCTGACTGTCTCTGATCACCTCCCGCTCCGTCACATGCCTTAGCAGACCTTAGTTATTCTTGTTAACAGAAATTCAATGTTTTCTAAAGAGGTAGTTTATTTTGCTCATATTTTTCCTCATTAGGAAACAAATGTTGCAAAACTATTAGCAGAACAAGCACTATAAATATACAGCAACTTACAATGTTTACTAAACATTTAACAACATAAAGATCAAAGCATATTTGCTCAAACAACCAATGAGGACTTAAAAAATTTCTTCAAATGCAATCTGCCAATCACTGTCTATTAAATAAAGACCCGCAACATCTCTTTCATTAACTATTTTAGCTATGGGTATCTTAGTGTAGCTATCTTAGGAATATCTAAAAAAAAATTTTCCATAAAAGGTCTCAAAAAAACCTCTATTTGCAGTCTACAAGCTCTTAGTTCTGAGTCTGTAAGATTTCAAAGCTTTCAGCCAGTGCTGATTTACGAATGCAAGCTGATCTCATTTGTCAAACTGGAATATGACTTTATTAAATAACTAACAAAACAGAATTTCCTCCCTAATAATATATAACATGTACATCACAGTTTAACAATAGGAAACTACACAGAGTGGTAGCCAACATTCTTTCAGAGTAAAGTACAGTGTTTAAATGACCCGTAGCTATTTCTAATCTACACACTCAAATTGCTTACTCTCAGCCCCAATCTTTAAAAACTGATGAAAAGATTTGGCTCATGAATGAAGCTAATGTAGAACTCCAGTCAAAATTATACAACTTACAAAGCTGCCTACAAATCTCTGTATTTTGCCCCAAAAGTTCACAACACTCTTAAGCATCAGGGTAAAGAAACCAGTGCTAGCAACATTACAAGAACAACTCTTTCAAAGGCCAGTTCCTAACTGCCTTGCAAAGAAGAGAATCATCCTTATGACTTGAGTGACTCCATTTCCAAAACGATCAATTAATTGAAAGAACAGCCAAATCATTCTCTGGTCTTCAATGAAAAAGTCACTTACTGTAAATGCAGTATGTTTCTGAAGCCTTTGGAAAGGCTGAAAAAGCCTAAAATTCCTGGAAGGAAGACCTTTTCACAGGATTAAAGTTATCAACAGTATTTTAGGAAGAGCCTCATATTAAAACAAAATCTGTAATAGCTAATCTCTTTAAATAACATGTTATTGTCAAAGAAAGCCCTCAGCGACACCTATAATTTTATATTTTAACTGGCAGAAAATAAACCTGCTGGTGTTGAATTTAAACCCCAAATTCTCCTACTTTCTAGCCACCAATAGTATACACAGTTTTTGCTTCTAACAGATACAATGAGTTCGTTTCCTAAACATAATATTCTAGCTAATACACAGGATGCTAAAGCCCCTGGACAAGTTCTTGTATTTCTGAACTTAAAAAACATTTCTAATGAGTTAACATTCTACATACAATCAAGGTTGGACTTTCAACCTTTAGCTTTAGCATAAATGCAGGGAAGAATTTGGATTAAGTGCAAAATGTCCTAACACCAGCTTGTACCTGCAGATGTGGTCTGTGCAACCTCCTGTTCTGAGTTTCCCAGTCTACCTTTGTCTTTCATAATCTCAGCTCTTCAGGATGGCAAACTGACAACTAAATTTAGGTGTACAGTATATCTTTCCCTCCCTACCAACTTTCAGCTTACTTCTTCCTGAAGAATGGCAAATCTCTGCAAAGTATTCTTTTTTCTAGTGGCCAGATTCTTCTGATAGATGACCTGCAATTTATCACCTAAAGTATCTTCTAAGTTCACCAAGAAGTGCACTTTCTGTGATGTTTTGAGTCTTGATAGTCAACGTTGCATAATGAGTAGGGGGATTTCATCCTTGGAGGGTTGCTGATGAACAAGGCCAAGCTGGCCTTGTACTGACCACATTCTACCTGCACAGACCTCTGGAAAATGATCATTTGTTACTTGTGGAGGGGACAAAGCTTATGAAAATCACATCTGCACATAGAATGAGCAGCTAATTACATCTCCCATTATTTTGGTTATTAGCTTTCAAATTCTGTAGTATTCCAAAGGTTGAGGTTTTTTGGGGTGTATTTGTTTAGAAGGCAGCCTTTGTATTTTAATCTATTTTCTCTGAGAGACCACATCTGTAGCATTGAATTGATATGCACAGCCTTCCTCTTGTCTTCTTGAGGAGACATTAATAATGGATGTAATTATTAAACTTCATCCACAGCATTTTTAACCACGTAATATGAAACCAGCACATCCGTGAACATCATGGCCAAGAGACCTACATTCAATGGAAAGCATTTAATAAGATAATAATGAAGCTACACTACCAAGTAATCCTTGCTGAGTTCCTGGAAGCATAGGAACACCGGCATAGAAAGATAAACATCTAGTAACAGCTCATCTGCTTGCCTACTTGGTGGTGCTGAGATCTTCTTGGAGCAATTACTGTGTGCACAGTCCACTTGACTTGTCCATTCAAGTATGATCAGCTCATACTGCTTTATAGCAAGGGAAAGTTGCTAGTCTGGTGATTTAAGTTCTTTGACCAGCACCAAAGCCAGCTGGCTGCTGTTTGTCTCCCTGGTAAATGCAGAGAATTTACTGCTTCAAAAAGAAGCAACAGAAATTATTTTTTCCTTGTGAAACCAACAAGAACATCTTGAGTTCCAGCTATTCAGAAAAACTAATTTGTGCTCTAGTTGTCCTTCATGAATGATAGTGAAAGGCTGTGTTCTGTTGATGTTGTTTTTAGCATACCAGATTGATAAAATAATCCTGCCCTCTTTTTTATTCTTTTAATGAGATCATTTTAATGATGCATGTGATCCCACAGCATTCTGAAAAACACAGGGGTCAAACTAATCCCATGTGCAAATTTAAAGAATTTTACACAATTCACATCAGAGGTTTCACTTATAAAGAGATAAGCTACTAAAACTCTTTTATTTACTGGAAAGTGTTTTCAGGATTTATGTCCAAAACAGGTAACTGGACATGGGCTGTGTCTACTCTGAATGGTGGAGAGAACACAGTCTAAACAACCTTATTCAATTCTTAGTATTCCCTGAATGTACACATTTAAGTTCAGAGTATACCTATGAACAAGAATGAAAAATGCTTTTAGTGCAAAGTATATCTTAAACCTCAGTCTGAAGTTCAAACATCTCTACTGATACCCAAAGCAAGTGTTCCAAAACAAGCAGTCACCAACTGCCTAAATAAACAAATTGTAGCTGTGTTAATCATACTGTAACCAAAACAGGTGAAAGAGTGGACTTGGAGGAGCACAGAAACATGAATTAGCCTGATGAAACATGTAAGCTTTAAATAAATGCCTCCAAGAATACATTTATGAACAGTGACATAACTGTTATGTCTCTGGTATCAAAAGCAAAGACAAACCAGGCTAAATTAGGCTTACGGGTCAGAAAGTGCAGATTAATAAATTACCACTGTGCACGTGATATGCAGTAACTGTTCATACTGGTATTCCTTGCTTTCAGCTGGAACAGGACAACAAAAATTTCCCTTGATGTTTTGTGTGTTTAAAAGCAAAGACATGAATTATCGCTCCAGCAAAGTTAACAGAAAGTTAACTTTTCAATTTGAAACCTAATACATAGACTTCTACAAAGCCAGGCTTATTCATTAAAACTGTTTTCAAGTTTTGAACAGAGCTAGGTAATACATACAGACCAATAATGGACAAAGGTAGTTAACTGCACTTCTCAATGTGTTTTTAAGACAGTAATGGAAAAGCGGACAAGCTAGCAGATCGGAGAAGATGCCAAAGGCATCTTGGAATGACCCTGGAAGAACAAGAAGGTTCATTTTGCTGCAATGAAAGAGTAAGAGGCAAGGGAACTACCTGAAGAGAAGGATCACTCTACCAAGGAGGATGACCTTACATTCTCCTTAGTTGCTGCCTTCTTGCTATTTTGAAATTTCAAAAGTCCTTTACATCAGGACTCATTTGTATTTTTAACAGTCCCATCCATAAAGCAGAGAGCTAAGCAGCTGCATTGCAGAGCACTGGATATTTGGGTTATAAAGCTAAATGCACACATGGCAGGAGGTCCATTCCAGAGGAACTAGCGTCTCTTTGCAAAATACAAAGCCAGCTGGTTTTTAATACAAGGCTGTTCCACGTAAGTTACTTTAAAGAAAGCAGCCTTCTTAGAAGTAAACTTTTCCAGTGCAGACTAGCTCTCAGCTAAGAAATGGCACATGGCTAGAGGTTAGCAGAATATGATATTTGACTTCTGGCAGAACCTCAAAGTCTTTTCCCCCTCCTGTGGTCTCTAGTAAGAAGGAAGGTGGAAAAAAAACCCAACAACATCAAACTAAAAGCACTGGAAGACAGCATCCTACAGCAAAGCTGTGCAATGACATGATTTTACAAATTTTCCAACACCAATACTTTGCCATGCCAAAGGCTACAAATGAAACAAGACAGATATTTCCAGGACTTCTGTACAACAAATTACCAGCTCCAAAGGCTGCTATTCTAGCTTTCTGTCTATGAAGCAGAAGACATCTAGAATTAGCCTTGTAACTCCCTGGTATGCAGCTGAGCTAAAAACTATTTTTCTTTTAATTTGAACTCTTTCAAAGGCTTAGCTTGATACATTATTTTTAAAAACTTTCACCACACTAATTTCCATCACTTCATTCCATCACCTCAGTTCTCCAACAAAGCAGATTTTATGGCTGGTTTGGTTTGTTTGTTTGTTTTCCATTTCTTTTCTTCTCAAACACTCTGCATCTCCCACACTAGCAAAAAATGCAAGAAACTAACACAAATGTGGGGGTGGGGAAAAGAAATAACATTACGAAACCAGGTTAGACTAACAAACGAAAGTATTCAAAAACAAAATAAAAACCTGCAGTATATAATAAAAACTTGAGGTATAAACCTGCAAGGGAAAAATTTCCAACATTTCCTTGAGAAGTGGATGAAAAGCAGGTCTCATTCACCAGAACATCAAAAACGGAAATACTACTTTTGAATATTCAAAAAAGTTAGTACTTTGAAGATGTTAAAAAAAAACACCAACAAAAAACAACCACCAACCAAAAAAACAAAAAAGGTGGAGAAAAGATTTTTTTCTTCTGAATTCTAATGTATTCTACAAAGGAGTAAAAGCAACTGTCTCATTAATGTGAGAAGCCTGCCTTCAGATCAGACAGAAAATACCAGTTGAAAAAGTGAATGTTTTATGAAATTCAATTTAGGGAATGTGAGCCATCATTTTATTCTCTAAAGCAAAATTGGAGAGGTGGGCGAGGGGAGTGGAAGAGGGAGAAAAGATTAATATATTACAGGGAATGTCTAATAGCTTCCTGAGCTACTCTACACCAATGCATTCTGATGAAATTACATTCTGGCCCCGAAAAGGCAAAAAACAGCAAACAGCCAAAAAGTTACCATCTTTCCTTCAGATATATATACATGGCAATTGAGCCTCATTTTCAAGTACTACTTACACAATCAAAAATTTTGTAATTCAGGTTTCTCAGAGAAGTTTGTTCTGTAGTACAAAGTAGGTATGCAGTTGAAAGAAGGTCTCTAAGGTCCCTTCCAACCTGGGCCATTCTATGATTCTATGAATATCAGAAAGAACAGTACAGAACTAGTAGAGAAATGTGAATTAATTCCCCATTTCCCCCATTCACAAACCATTTTCCTGTTATTTACCTTTTTTAACCCATTTAAGATTAACAGTGAGTGCCTCTAAGACCCTGTTTCCAAACAAACAATCACTGCACTACAGTATTGGTGACACACTAAGTTAATCTCCTTATGAAATACGCCGAAGAAATAGATGGAGATTCATTACTTTTTCTCTGTGGTACTCAATCTTTGTCTGAACAGAAAGAAAGAAAGAATGACTGTATGTGGACCGAGAGTCCAGCCAGCCACCACCATCTAAGTGATAGTGATCATCTATGTGATAGTGACCAGCAGGAGATGCATACCAAGAGGTCCAACAACAGGGCATGAAAATGCTGGTTTCCTGATACGCTCTCCCAACATCCAGAAAAATGCACAGATAGACTTACCAAGTTTCACAAACCAGTTGTCAAGCAACCTCCCAAAACTTCTCTAAAACAAGAAAAAGAGAAAACAGCAAACCGCCCCAAACCCCGACCATTTATCACCAAAGAGTTGTTCAGCTCCACACAGTCAAATACATAAATGGCAAACCTGAACACTGAATGCGGGAGACTAAAACTACCAGAAAATACCATCTATTTCAATATCTTTATTTGCTTGGGTTGTTCATTGGTTTTGTTTGCTTGTTTTGTTTTTAAATTACATCAAACTCAGGCACAGTCTGAAAATCCCTTGGGGTCTTCTGTGGCCCCTGGTGCCATAACTGTGCCAACAGCAGAGGGAGCATTAAACTCATTGCCCACAGTAAAGTGTGGGGAGTGATACCCATGTTCCTATAATCCTTGGATGGGTAGGATGTGCTCATTAGCCTTCTGGCAGTCATCCTAGGAGAAGGACAACTCTGATTCCAAACCCGGGCAGATGGAGCTCGTTTAGCCCTGTGAGGCCTTCCATCTAAGAGAAGGACACTCTAATAAAACCTATGTCCTAAGGACTTCGCTGCCAGCATCCAAGCTTGCTAGGCCCTGGCAGATGAACCTTAGGACTAAAGGGTGGGTCCAGCTCTGTACATGCTGTGTCTCACCTAAAAAAATCCATAGCAGGCTCGAGGGTGCTATCTGCTATCCTCTTTTTATTAGCGCGCTTGGAAAAGGCGCTGATGAGGAGCGTGGGTGGAGCCCTCCCTGGATCTTCGTTCGTGAAGCCTAGCCATACATATACAGACATCAAACTGAAAACATTTATTTCAAGCTGAAAGTTAAGAGGCAAGCAAATTTTTTCAGCTCTAAGTTTAAAACACATGGTGAAGTAAATGCAGTTACCAAATATTTTATTGATATTTTACCTGCCTTTTTTTTTTTTTAAACTTTAGAAGAAGAAAAAAGAAAATACACCTTAGCTCGAAGTGTGCCTAAGGACGTATGCTGTGTCAGCTCAAAGAGAATTATAAAGTACATTAGAGATCTGCAAAAAAGAGTTTGTCTGTAAAAAAACCCCAGGGCCTTAACTGAAGTGTTGCAAACCTATATGCTTGCAATATAAAACTCTATGAGGAGAAAGGCATTTAAAAGAAACCCTTTCTGTAAAGGATTAACTGCGTAATTGAGAATACATTAAGGTGAAAAGGAGGTTACAACAAACTGAAAAAACGAAAACGTGCTACTGAGAGAGGGTTAATACTAGCACATACAGCTGTGGCTTTTTACAGAAGAGTGAAAGGGAAAATAGACCCCTTCAGATAAATACCTATACCATGAACCAGGATTTCTTAAAGAGAGCCTGAAAACATGTCCCTTCTGAAGATAATTTAAAAAAAAAAATCAGCACTAATATGACTGATTTATTAATAAGGCCAGTTATGAAAAATACCTTTAAAAGAGGACTTATTTAAAATCTGTAATGAAGAGTGTCTGGCTCATATATTTGTTGCAAGAGAGAGAGGTTTGAACTATTTAGCACTAGCATCTTCCTATTGAATTTGATTTCCAGTGTTTGAGTTTTTTCTTTGCAACAGTATCAATGGATTTAAGTAAGTAAATGATTCTTTTTAAGACTTAGATATACTTATACTGAGTAAGCCAAAAGGCCCACCAAATCCACCATGATGTCTCCAACTGGGGCAGAAAGCAGATGCACAGGCAAGGGAAGCATTAAGAACAGTGACACTTGCCAAAACCATTTTCTCCACCTTCAAGGTTGCTGAAGAATTTCTTGACCCAACTGTGATATCTACATACTTTGTAACCTCACTGGGCTTTTCTTCCATGACTCTGTTCAATCATTTGTTAAAAATTTAGATAGGTTTATGTATGGCTAGGCTTCGCAAACAAAGATGCAGGGAGGGCTCCACCCATGCTCCTCATCAGCGCCTTTTCCAAGCGCGCTGATAAAAGGAGGCTAGCAGATAGCACCCTCGAGCCTGCGCAAGGGATTTTTTTTAGGTGAGACACAGCATGCACAGAGCTGGACCCACCCTTTAGTCCTAAGGTTCATCTGCCAGGGCCTAGCAAGCATGGACGCTGGCAGAGAAGTCCTTAGGACAGAGGTTTTATTAGAGTGTCCTTCTCTTAGATGGAAGGCCTTACAGGGCTAAACGAGCTCCATCTGCCCGGGTTTGGAATCAGAGTTGTCCTTCTCCTAGGATGACTGCCAGAAGGCTAATGAGCACATCCTACCCATACAAGGATTATAGGAACATGGGTATCACTCCCCACACTTTACCGTGGGCAGTGAGTTTAATGGTCCCTCTGCTGTCGGCAGTTATCACACCAGGGGCCACAGAAGACTCCAAGTGATTTTCAGACTGTGCCCGAGATAGGTTTAAGATCAACAGTACCTTGTATCATGAAGTAGGGAGTGCCTACTCCCAATAGCTGAGATATGAGACCATACAGGTAGAGAGTAGGACATGTCCTCTTTGAACTGATGGAATTCCCAGTACAGTTCCTCCACAGCTGAAACACAGGGCCCACATGGAGGAAGAGAGACGTCCCTCATATTGCTGGAGTTGGTCAACCAATTAACCCACTGTGTCCCTGGCCATCTTTCCAGAACACTACTGCCAATGAGTTGGTGTATGACAGTGGTGCACTTCATATTAACTTCCGCCACATGGGTGGCGTACACTGGACTTCATTTGGGTCTGAAGGTGACTGCTCATCATTCTGATTGCTATAAATTATCTCCACCTTAGCTAATTCCCTCATGTACTGGGTATCTCTCTCCATGGTGGTCCACGTGCCTAGATGACTTGTATAACATCTTCATTGAAGGGATAACTTTCTTTCACACCTGACAGAAGTCAACTCCAGAGGCTGAGCACTTCTAGCTGTTTTTCCAATCACCTTGTCAGTGCCTCCTTCCCTAGACAGGGATCCCGGCTGCTTGGCTTCCCTACTTCTAATTCCAAACTACTGGCCCTGTTATCCCAGCATCGGAGCAGCCAGGTAATAACATGCTTGTCTGGACGGCAGCTGAAATCCTTTCACATGTCTCACAGCTCACTTAGGGACAGGGATCAGGTGATTACATCTGGCTTTTCCTCCTGCTTTCATGTTGACCCTGGGTCATCATTCCTCATGAGGTAAACTGGTTTTCTTGTGTGTATATTTTTCTGTATAGGGGTGACTGATGCATGCACTGGTTGGTTCTCTGGTGCAGCTGTATCACCTGCTGCTGGGGTTTGAGTATCCTCAGTGCCTACCAGTCTGTCTAAGTCCAGGGACCTTCTCTTCCCCTTGAGGGTGTTGAAAAGGACTCGGTAGGCATGGGCCAGGGCTCAGCACATTGCAGCGATTTGTGTCTCTTGGGAATTGGCAAATAGACAACATACTTTTTCCAAATATTTTTCTAGTTTATCAGGATTCTGCACATGATGGGGGTGAAATTCCAAAGCACTGGAGGTAACCACTATTCTAGGCACTTGCCTGTTCTCTCCCACACACCTTGTCACTTGTAACTACCCAGGGCAGATCTCTGGGGGGTACTCTTGGAAAAAAATGTGCGTAACCCTATATAAGACCCGGGGCACATTCAGGAGACACAGAAACAAGAGCATGCTGGCTTGGACATCTTGAGGATATTCAAGATTCTCAAAAGTTGAGAAAGTATCATCCCGTCTCATCCGTGGATTGGGTGAGATTACTAATAAATGAACAAGCTGCATCCAAGTACCAGTTTAACCTCATGGCCTATAATCATATCAACAATCAACAATCTCCAATGCAGGAATATGATAGATCTGATCCATTTTCCTGAGATGATAAATGTCACGACAGGGAATCCACAGTGCACACAAGGATTTACATAACACAACCATGAGAATGAATCAACCAACATGGTGAACATTGACTGCTTAACCACTGTAAAACATACATATAACAAAATTGTTTTAACTTGCTTTGGTCAGATTTTCTGTTATCTCAACCCTTCATGCCCCATGTTGGGTGCCAAAAAAGAACTGTCATGGTTTAGGCCCAGCCACAGCCAAATCCCACACAGCGACTCACATACTGCCCTTCCCCCATGGTAGAATGGGAAGGGGAATCAGGAGTGAAATGCCAAACCCTATGGGTCCAGATAAGGAAAGTTTAATAGAACAATACTAAGAACAGGAGTAACAAGAAAACTAATGAAGTGATATATAAACAAGTGATATGAAACAATACCCAACCAAGCCAAGCACTGAAAATCGCCACAACCACCCATGCCAACCCCTCCCACTTACGCAGCAGGCATGGTGTCAGTATGGTATCAAATACCCCACTGGTATTTGTCTGCAAAAGTTAACCCTATCCTAGACAAACCCAAGACAGATTGTTTGTGGGCAGCTAAGTACTTTTGATAGGTTCAATAACCAACTGCTATGACATTTTTCTACTACTTTTTTTTGTAAAGGTCAAAGAAAGCAGGAACATTAAACCCTTACATATGTGGCATATTTTTTTCTTAGCCCAGAAGCAACAATCATCCTCAAAAAGGCTGCTTCTGTAGGCATTTTCATTCACACCCTTTTTTTTTTTGAATGACTGGACTATAAACTTTAGTTGAGAATGAACTAAAACAAGACTGAAAACCAGTAATGCACAGAGGTGAAGTATACTTATGTTGCTTTACTTTTTGTGGGGAAAAAAAGCAATCAATTTAAAAATCAGCAAGCCAATAAGACATCTAAATTTTACATTTTTCTAGAGAAATAAATCCATCCACCTTGCCAAAATAATAATTAAAACCAACCCCATCAGCCAAGTCTTGCATATGTTAGTAACTTCCGTGTAAAACAGGTATCTTGTGGTTTATCTTACCTTTTAGCCAACCACAGTTTGGTTCCTATACAGGTAATGATGTCACCCAGTCCCTGCTGAAAGTTTGAACTGATGAGCTGTTCTGATTCTAAGTACGACTGCAGCAAGTGAAAAACCTACACAGAATACAAAATAAGAGTTTATAAACATTGCTTTTCCTACAAATAACAGCAAGATTAAACAGCCACCTGGAAAATGAACAACTATTACTCAAGGGAAAACCTGCATTAATTTGGCTTAACAACAGAGAGAATCCTTAAATCCTTATATTGTCTGTTCTTTAAAACTCACTAGAAGATGTCAGCCTCCATAAAGTGAGCAGAGGACAGGCACCAATGTCACTCCTACTAGCCTTTGCCAGCTTAAGCATTCCTCAACTTTCTTCTTCCTTGGGGTACCATCTGCTCACCAGTGCCACCACAACTGCCTGTGGAGCACACTGGCAGCCTGGCCCACTGGATGGAGTAGGACTGGTCACATCATACAAGTACACTCAAGGAAACAGGGAAAGGTCTTTAAAATCCACACACTGAGCAAAAAGCTTTTAAAAGGCAGTAGAATTATTATCTATAACTGCTCTGAAGTGCAAACAGAAGAGTATTGCTATTCCTCCTCCTGAGATCCTTCATTCAGGGCTCCAGTAGAACACAGTGAGCAGTTGAGTTTCACAGAGAAGGGATATGCTTGCATCTTTCCCTTCCAAGTACAGAGAAGACTGACCTCCTGCACTTGGGCTGTGCACTGATGACACAATCTTCTCCAGAGCTTCACATAAAAGCCTGGTAGACATGTCCTAGCTACCGCGAATGAAAAGAATTCAAGACAGAAAGCATAGCCTCTAGCTTTCTGGTCAGAGAGTTAACAAATTTTGTTAATTTATTTTTGTTAATTTTTTAGAGAGCAAATAAATTCTGTTCTTAGAGACCTTCCATTGCTATTCCAAAACAAGTTTTCCAAGTAGTGCTGAGTATATAGAAAAGTTATGAAAAAATGGAATTAAAAAAGAGGTATGGTTATCTAGATCATAAGCATGAAAAGGAAATATTGGACAATGTATGACAGCTGGTACCAACTGCAGAATGGCGAGGGACTCTCCAAGCCCAGTCCACATAGTAATCATCCTCTCTGCATCTAGGAGATGGCATGTGACACACACTTCTGAGAAGTGACAATGCCCATATCATCCTGCTTAAATTTTACCTTTTCCATTACCATGCAAGTGAACAGGAAACACCTAGGTGAGTTAATTTCTAAATGGAAAACCATGAAGATACACAGTATGGTATGGAAGCCTAATGGGAAAGAGTTTTGCACACGTGCAGTTTGGAAGCTGGAATAGGAGGATCAGGGTGCTAATTCTCCCTTTTTCATTAACTTGCCTTACAGCCTCCAAATTGGAAAGTCTATTTGCCTCCACAGGTCAGTTGCATTGACAGACATGACAGGTTTTCTATCCAAATTGCAAAAGTACATCCCCTATTATTTATTGCAACTGGTGATGTGCAGAATTTAGGAAGCTTTAGAGGTGTTGTCAGACCATTTCTGAAAATACTTACATGAGCATTTTATATGGAAAAATTCTTAATGTGTAAGAGTATTAGCACTTCATATTTGGAAAGTGACAATTTTATGACTAATGGATCAAGTTGAGGCCTTCACCTCTTGAGGGAAAAGCAGAACCTTTATATCCAGACCTTTGCATCTGAGATCTTGGTTTGCTGCATTCCAGCTGTCACTTCCTCCAGGGGTTATTTCTTTTTTTTGTTGTTTGCTTGCTTGTTTTGGAAACACAAGCACTGCCACATAGCATTAACTTGACACAATTTCATCTGGGTTAATTTCTGAAAAATTATTCAAGTGGAAAAACAGCTGCAGCGGTTTCAAGTAAGCATGGAAATAGAACAGGAGATGTCAAGAGACTATCAAATCCATACAAACACTGAGGCAGGGTCTAAACATTCTCTGATGAAACAAATGCCTGACTGTCCTAATCCTTACAACATTCAAGGAAGCATATTGAAAAAATTTTTGTATGCAACCTCTTCTAGTGTTTCCCCCTCAAAATCCAAGATACTGAGGTAAGGTGTTCCTCTCCCTTGCCCTCTCATGGTAAACAACTGTTCTCTGGATGCCATTCTAGATTTTTTCCTAGTGAGGTACTTATTAAACACAGAGATCACACTGGGGCCCCTTTGACAGGAACAATGAAATAAACTCTCATCTGCCTTGTGTTGGCAGGTGCTCTGCAGGCAAGAGACAACCTGGAAAGACAGCTATTGTCTTTTTAAAAAAATCTTCTGAAGTCCTCTGTAGTGAACACAATTTTGCTGATGGCAGACCATCTTTCTAGGGTGGTCTTTCCAAGATCTTTTTGAATTTTGCCTTTTTCTACAAAGTGCTTTGCAAAAGTGCAAGCTTGCAAACATCTGAGACTGTAGAGATCTTTACCTCAAATCCTTTCCTTTAGCCTACTCTTGTCTGCACAGCTCTCTGCTTGTTTTAACAGTTTGGGTAAGCATCTACTCAAACTAACCTTCTTCATGCAAACCAATGCAAAATTTGCCATTACTACTAGTTTCTCTATTTTTTTTGTGTGGATTACTCTCAATCTCTGCTAAGTTGTCCTGGTTCGGGCTGGAGCACAATTGATTCTGCTAAGGTGGTATTGCTTCTAGCCAAGGTTCCTTTAAAAGTAACTGCATTTTTCTGAAGGCTGGTAATATGTTTTCAAAACATTGCTAGCTTCTAGTAGCTTAGGCCTAAAATGTTTGGGTTACAGCTACAAATCAGAATGTAATCCATTCATGATTCAGCTGGGAAGTGAGGGGTGTGCAGGGTGAGAGCCTGCACCTATAGGGAAGGAACAGGCAAGACAGGTGACCCCAGACCGACTGAGTATTCCATTTCATACACATCATGCTCAGTATAAATTCAGGGGGAGTTCCCTCTACGCTCCATTCTTCGCTTCCCTTGCAGTCCTGCTTTGGGCCCAGCTTTGCTGCAGTAACATAGCGATCAGAAGGGAGAGCGGGAGGTTTAGATCTTGGTGCTGGCTTTTTATCTATATTTGAATATATTTGTCTGCTGTTACTGCTTTCCATTAAAGTAGTTAAAGCTACTCTGCCTTTTCCAATCCACAAGTCTCGTTATTTCATTCAAACCATAACATAAGTAATGGACACCATAGAAGGAAAGGGATGAAAAAGGAAAATAATATATATATACAGAAGCTCTTCTTATTGCCTTTTATATCCTCTACTAATTGAAAATCATTTGGTGCCTTAACCTTTGTGATTTTATTGTTCTGTGCTTGTGCTCATTTCCAGGAATGAGAAAGGATTTACCTCTATGCAATAATATAAAAACTGTTTCATGATTATGAAGGGGCTATCATATTTTTCCTAGAACGTCAAATTAATCTCTTCAGCTTTGAAAACAACTCTCAAAGTGCCTCCCTGCTAAATACACAGGAAACCTAAGTTGTTTGATAGTTTAAATGAAAGGTTGAGAGAGAGAGAGAACTGTGCATGCCAAGGAGATCAAATCTGTGGATTTAAATTAGTCCAGGTAGGAAACACAATCAAAACTCCTCTGCAGTTCAGTCTCCATATGAACCATACCCTTTTAATACTATTCAGATGGTAAAAATCAGGGAACACAAGCCATATTTAAGCAGTAGTTCTAGAAAGTGCACCTCACATTTGATTCACTGAGTGAAAAACACTGGCATTCATCAAAGACAATGTTCAACTAGTACAGTTTACCCTGTCCCGTATTTTGACATATGCAAAATCCTGATTCTCTCACTATTTCAGTGTAAGCTCTCCATCATTTATTCAGGTCCCCTCACCAAGTTTTAGAGACCCAGAAAGCTTTCCCCACAAATGAATTATTTTTTTTCAGCCTAAGATTTTAGAATGCCTAAGCTAAATTTGAAATTGCAATTAACATCAGTATGTTTTATGAAAAGCTTGATTTTACATAAGCTAAAACTTGAGGCAACCAAATAAGCAATCTGTAAAAGTTAACTTCAATAGCTCTTCCCTTCCATCATGTGTGACACAACATTCTCTGGCTTGTAGCAACATGGCTGAAACTTCCATGATGTATAACAACAAAGCTAGGCAATGTTTGCATGGGGAGGTAGCAGGTCTTATGAGACTGTTTGATTTAAATAATAAACCAGACAGGCTTTCCAGCACATGGCTCTCCTCAAGTCCAAAATACTACCCAATTTAAAATTTTCTGCTAAATTTCTCACTTATAAGTGCAATGAGGTCACGGCGTTCCTTTTGTATGCAGTTTTGAGGTCTTTTTATTACATTAAGGTAATATATGAATGATTTTTTCTTTTTTAAAGGTAGTTTTACAAAAGACTTGTACCGTCTGCAAAGGAAGGTTTATGAAGACTTACAGAACGACAGCGATTATCTTTAAATTTGACATGAACTAAACACCAAGAAAGCAGTTTGAAAGCATCTTTGAGATGTTAGGAGTGTTCTTAATAGGACTCAAGATACCACACTCAAGGTAGTTCTGTGGAACCTTGCCTTAAAGATGGTGAGTTGCTGGATACTCAAAACTCATTTCTTTCCCTAAGCAGGCTGGTGAGGAGTCAGACTAATACACCATCAGAACTATACAGACTGCCCGTCAACCTGGGCAAGAGTTGTTAAAACAAAGAAGGCCAATGGCATCCAGAAACGGTGTTGTCAGCAGGAGCAGGGAGGTGATCATGCCCCTNGAGCATCATTTAGTGGGGTGATAGGGCTAGGAAAAAGGCTGGACTCGATGATCTTCAAGGTCTCTTCCAGCTGTAACTGTTCTATGATTCTATGATTCTATGATTCTAAAGCAAGCCATGTGAAGTCTCCATGGGGACCAATGTCCAGTGACTGACCATTCTGAGACCCTTTGGTCCATATGAGGTTATAGTAACTCTGAACCAGTATGTCCTAATCTGCTGCAGTAAACCCAGCAGCATGGGAGAACTTAGTGCCCAATAACACAGCGCCAAGCCAGCCCAGGTGTGACACTATATGCAAATTAGCAAAACCCAAGGACATTGTATCCTGATGAATGGAAGCTGTGTTCTGCTCTCCAGCCATTCCCAACTTCCAGTACCTTTCCCCACTTCCTTGGCATTGCTGATGCTTCTCCTGGTAGAAGCCTCAAGAAAAAGGGAAAAAGCAGAGGAGGGCAGGGAAGGGAAGAGATAGAAAAAGAAACAATTTGCTTAGTTCCTTGGTAGTCAATTACTGCACAAATCCTTCTGTTCTCTTCGCATGCATCGCCCACCAAACAGCATGGTTTCAGATGCAACATTTAGAGACTGTGTCTCCCTGTCATGATATGAGAAAGTTGAGTGTTTTCTTTCTAGCCAAGAAGACTGTAACACATAACACTATTATCCAAGTGTTCATTGTGGATGACCAAGTTAAAAAGCACATTACTTTTAAAAACAAATACATACCTAAATGATTAGACATCAGCTGAGTAAAAAATATAAATCACGAGAATCAGGAAGAGTAATTTTTCTCCCCCACGTCAACTTTAATATGATACAAAGCTGATCATTGTCTTTAGCAGCTCTCCTATAAGTTCACAATTCTGCATTCAAGTTGTGAAATATACTATTAGAATAATGAAGCAATGCAATGGTGACTGAAACCTTGCATAAAACACATTTATAGCAAGTGCCTTTAAATGTTTTTTGATGCCAAGAGCTACCCTGCATACATACAGAGACACTGCAAATGTAACACAACCTTTTAACAGCCACAAACTATTATGACAACACTTTCTAACACAATAAACTTAACATTTTGAAGCATTAGCATTAATTTTATAGAAGGAACTAAGGTTTCTGAAATTTACAATAACCTCTTTACCTTCAGACATAAAATAAAGATTAGATGGATACTTGGCACACACGTTCATATTTAAAAAAAACACACTGCCTTCAACATGTTACTGCACAAAGTGCCTTCTTTAAACAATCAGATTTTCCACAAACATGAAGATTATGTAATTGCATGCTTCTCAGTGAAGTCGCAAAGCAAAACTCTTCTCCCTTTAAGCTGACCTGAAGAAATAAAAAATTCTGCATGCATGCCCTGAGCTATGTTTGGATGAAATTAAGTATACAGTACAAATACTCATATTCCTAAGTGCAAGACTGGAATAACGCTCCCAGTGTTCATTTCAGTGCTTCTTGGAACAAAAAGTAACAAAAAAGTAACAAAAAGTAAACTGACATCACCCTAAACTGTACATTCTCAGCACAGATCATGTAACTCCCTAGGAAAAAAAAATATACAAAGAATACAGATGTTTCACCAGCTGAAAGAAAACACTGTGCAAATATTAAGCTTGGAAAAATATACCACTCAGTAAGCTACGGAAGTTGAAGCAACAAGGAAAGCCAAAAAATGCTGCAAAATGGCTGCAGTAAGAGGATGACTGCACTAAACTAAACAAGTTTTTTCAGAATTGTTCTCTCAAAAGCTTTTGTCTGAGTATTAGCAGACTGGTGAGAAAACCTCAAACATGATTGTTCTTTTCTTCTCTCATTTAAAGGCAGATAAATTTTTATTCTTTTATGATAAATACAACTGCCAAGTATTCTGAAAGTGAGGCCAAATTTTTCAACTTTTTGTTATGATCATGTAGATAAAAACTGGCAAGCTGCTGTGACAGGTGAAGGCATTTTTATTAGGATAAAAAGTTCAAAGTTATAATTATCTCTAGGGGAAAAAAACCCCACAAAACTAAAAACCTCTTTTTTCTGTAAGATGGAAAA
The DNA here is from genome assembly GCA_013396975.1 of Bucco capensis. Lineage (NCBI taxonomy): Eukaryota > Metazoa > Chordata > Aves > Piciformes > Bucconidae > Bucco > Bucco capensis. The sequence continues at coordinate 47,997 of VWZO01002588.1, read as the reverse complement.
GTGCCAGTGTGATACCTACAATGGGACAAAAAACCTCAACTGCCTCCCACAGTTTTTGAAGGAGATATCTATATGAAAATAGATGGGAGAGTTTATAACTATCCATTTACCTTCTCATATTCTCCTGGTCTGTAAAAACTTTTAGTTGTGGAAAGTACAAGTAACATTTTATCAACAGCAAGTATGATATCAACACAGTCTCTGCAGTTCATGCCACTCTTGCATACAAAAGCAGCTATATAAGTTGGGGGTAATAGTTTAGAAGCGGCACAGAAGCACAGCACACAAGCGCATTGCACCAGACAGTGCTGGCGGCATACCTGTGCCCTGCATTCTCACAGCATATGATCCATCCTCCACTACACTGAGATTTAGCAACTGTGTGCATAGACCAACCCTATTACACACACTAAGGCTTTCTTTCATCTGAGGTACTTAATTACGAGAAAAATATAGACTCACAGAATGGTTTTGGGTTGGAAGGGACCTCTGGAGGTCATCTAGTCCAACCCCCCTGCAGTGGGCAGGGACATCCCCAACTAAACCCTCCGGCGACCCGGTATTCCCAGGTGGTCTCCCATCCAAGTACTAATCAGGACCAACCCTGCTTGGCTTCCGAGATCAGGCCTTCTCAGGGTGGTATGCACTCCCTGAAGAGAAGGTGCTATTTGGGGGTGTGTGAGGCAAAGTAAATATTCTGAATTTATTTCCACATTTAAACGACAATACAATGAAATGGAATTTCCAATATTTATCAATTTTCTTGCCATCCCCAAACAAATGTATTAGAAAACCCATCATTTATTACATTGTTCTGATAGTCCTTCATCATCCCTTTGCTCCTACCACCTCCTTTCTTTGAAGCCTTTAACTTCATGGAGGTAATTTCACAACTAACAGATCAGATTATTTTTTCTGTCAAATATAAATTATATGATTGCCATATATGATTACTGGATATGAATACTGCTTCCTCAGAATTCTTTTGGTATTAACTAATAAACTCAGTCTGAATTTGATAGATTTTCCTTTCTAAATATTTTCCTGAAAACTGTACACAATTTTTTTCCTCCTTTAAAGTAACAGCTGGTTCACAATTCAATTTTTCCATAATTTCAGCTTTGTTTTGTCAGCACATTTCATCATCTAATTACATAATAATGTTGGTTTATAGTTTTGGTTTATTATTCATGAGAAAATAGGGATTTAAAATCCTTCTTCCAAATACATCCACCAAAATCCATAAAGCCAAGCTTATAAAAGCGAGATCTAGTTTTAATTAAAAGGCAGACAACCATGTTTTGATTGAATGATTGAATTAAGAAGTTGTAAAATAAGGTACAAGTGTCTAAAGTTATGAATAAAAATACAATACTAGTTAACTCCATATAACTGAGCAAGAACAACGCAGCTGTCTACTAATCTGTAAATTATCTATGTGCCCTAACTAACAAAAGGTACAAAAATGCTGAAAAATAGCAAACTACCTTTCTACTCCACGATAGACACATATGAAAAAACAGCCATTAAATCTGTTCTTCAAATTGAAGATAAACTCCTTTTTTTTGTCTAAAACAAGCTAGGAAATGCGAATTTTCACAGATCAAATTTCTTGCAATACCATTTTTATTAGTTTTTTCCTTAGATATTTCTTCCTAATTTAGTCAGAGTAAAATTGAATTCCAGTGTAAAATTTGCACATGCACCTCGAATTCCGTATTAGGAGAAAACAAAACAATGAGAAGTTTGCTGAATGAGAAACAATGAGAAAACAATGAGAAGTTTACTTGAATGTCCTAGCTGAATTTTATCTTAAAAGTAGGCCATTTGCCTATCTGCACAGAAACCTGATACCAGATATGGCTTTAAAATTATTAGGACATATTTATTGTTAGGATTTAAGATGAATTAAATTCATTTTTTAACTAAAGGTACATGTTCTGGGCCAAAAAGCCCAACCAAGAGACCTACGGACAGATTGGCTGATGAGAGAACAGAAAATTCCAGTACGTAGACGGTGCTAAGAAAAGGCAAAGCTGACTGGCACATAAGGGTATTGCACGCATCCTCCTAACCACCCAGCTTGACCAGAGATGAAAGAGACTACTGTGGAGCTGGCAGCAGCATTTCCACTCTCTGCAAACTTACCTATTATCTTCCCAGCAGCATGTAATCAAAATCTAGAAGTCTAGAGAAATGAACACACCAGACAATTAAAAATTATGATCAGTCTCTATTTCTGATCAAATCAAACAGCAGGAAGGATACAATGAAGTTTCCTCTTCCAAGTCTATACCATGCCATAATAAAAACCCAGCCACCACGATCTTAATCCAGATACCTCAAAGGATATAACGCTTTCCTCCTCCTTAAAGCAGCTTTCTTTTTCCTGGTGGTGGTGAAACAATTCTTTCCCAGACTACATCCTTGTAACAGTTATCCTGCACAGGTCCACATGAAGGAGACAAAATGCAAATAAAAGACCAAGGTACAGCCCCTTGTTTACTGAGGAATATTTACAATTAGGAAGAATATTAAAAGACAGAGCTGCCCCACTGACACTAAGAAGCTGACATGCAAGAGACAGTCACTACGAACATGTTTATAGAAAGTGCTCAGAAGTATACTGCTACTTGACCTTGTAACTTTGCTGGTTTCAGCATAGGTGATCTTTNGATCTTCATTCGCAAAGCCTAGCCACGACGATCTTTTGTCTCAGGAATGTTTGCATTAACACACAAGCTGAGAAAATAATAAGTAAGCTGTATCAATTTTATGCTTTTATTTCCTAAATTATCATTACAGTATAAAGTGAAGTAAAATGTGTAGCTTCAGAAAGCAATTTTCTTGTCTCAGGTAATGATTTTAAACTTACAGAAGAGAAAGTACATACACGGGTCTCTCAAACAAAAGAAAAACATTCAGTATTTTGAAGTCTGAGGAATATTTTGCCATATTGAATGTCCAAGTGAAGGTAGCTAAACCCATGAAAAAAATGCGGTGCTTTTCAAGGTCATGTTACACCTTCCAAAAGCTTTTCTCCATTCATATACTAATTGCAAATAACAGGGAAAATGTCCCTCTCAAAGAAAGTTCTCACACAACTAGTTTCTGGTAACAATGGGAACATTAAGGGCTACAGCTATATGGATACATCAAAAACCATTTGTGGTGGTATTTAGACCTTGAACTCAATGCCATACTTCTCAGTCGTAGAGTAATACAGAATTGAATGCAGGTAGAGCTCACAAGAATTTTCCTCTGTCAAATTTATCCCTATGAAAGAGGAACATACAACTCAAACATGCAATAAAAGCAACTTTATGTCTAGACAACATAGCTATTCTGTGGTCTTAACTTGTAGATAAGGCACTTTGTTCTCAGGAGAAAACAGTGGGAAGAATACGTGCTAGTAAGATGTAGATTGAAACACCAAAAATGCACAAAAAAGAAACACAGCATTTCATCAGAGATCACCAGTTTTGGATTCCTAATCTTTCTGAAGTTTTCTACTGGTATCATATACTTTCTGAAACAAAGTTCATAGAAACATAGATAACTTACGATGAAACTTAAAGCAAATACATGAATCATGCTACTGCTGAAACTCAGCAGATTTTTGCCTTCTGCATATGGACAAGCTATTTATAAATTTTTACTTCCCATAAGGTTCAGCATGATGCCAGCTTACAATAACAAGTTAATGTTAATGTTTTCCAGTAATTTTCGCAGTGCCATTTAACTGCAAGTGCCCTAGCCAAGGTAAACTTGAGGGCAAGGAAACGGCTTACTGCACAGAAAACAATGTTAATGAATTTCGCATCTCTGCTTTGAACACTTGGAATTCTACCTGCAATATATTTCTCTTTTGTTTCCAAATTTTAATCTTGCTAGCCAGTTGATTACATATACCCAAAACAGCTCAAATATTCCTTCAGATTTTAATTAGCCACAAAGCTTCAGAGCCTTATGGATTTTTTTCCCTCAAACAAGCATCCTATGCTATCACAGAGAATGCCAAACTCAAAGCTATCAAACATTTCCTGAACCCCAGTCAGCTCACACACTTTGTTTTACCATCAGCAGCATCACAGCAGACAAATGCTGTCTCTGCAAAATCACCAGTAAAAGACAAGTTCCAGAGAAAAATGATGAAATTTGCTGGGACTCTTCTCTTTAGACGTAATAAAAGCTGTACAGGAAGATCTGTTCTTTATTCATTTCCCTCCTTCTTCCCCCTTCACTCTTTCACTCACATGCCATTGGTAAGATGTGTTTTTGACAAAAGGGAATGTCAACAGCAACAGTTTTTATGGCAGAAAGGTTCTTCCAACACATTTTCTTACCCAATACCAACTTCTCTAACATTTACACATGCTTGCCTTTGATTTTATTATCCCAGAGGAGTACAGTTGTCTGTCTCTAAAAACAGTTCTAAGAACAGTTTCTTAAAGCTGCTGTAGCTTTACCTTCCACTCAATGTGGATATTGAACTGCAGAGAGGTNACCAGAGCTGAGTAAAGGGGCATGATCACCTCCCTGCTCCTGCTGACAACACCGTTTCTGATACAGGCCAGGATGCCATTGGCCTTCTTGGCCACCTGGGCACACTGCTGGCTCGTGTTCATCCGACTTGTTTGATGCTGTCATGCTGTTGAAGTGTGACAACTTGAAACCTCCTAGTCAGGCTTCTAATGAGGGCAAACTCTCCAATTCCTGCAGTCACCTGTGTAAGGTTAGCAGAGGCCTGCTATTTCAGTTGACCAAATCTAAATGGGCTCAGAGAGGACCACCAGCTGGTCTCTGGCAGCTGCAACACCCAGCAGGGGACTAGTGATATCAGCTGAATGTGGACTGCTGTGCACAAGCTGTTTGCAGAGCACAGGCCTACAGAAATCCTTTGGCATTAAAACCTCAATGAAAGGCAAGACCAGGTAGCACACCCATTTCACTACATGCCAGACTTGCTCAAGGCAGCTGAAAATCATTCTCCCTGTGTGATGCAAAGAACTACTGGGATTCTTCATACCCTTTTCTCACAAACAAACACCAAACACAAGGTGATCAGAGCATCTCAATGGGTTCTTCCATGTCTTTCCTCTTCACAATCAGTACCATTTTTGTCTTGACTGTGTTCATCTCCTAGCTAGTATCCTGCCACTTTCATATTTTACCAGTGGCTGTAATTGCAAAAGCACCAACTAAAATAAATTCTTTAGTTAACAGATTAAACACTTTCTGTTTACTACCTTTAGACAAACTAAACCAGAATCCTGAGAGAGCTTGCAGTTTTAAGTCACTTCACAGTCTGAACTTGGCAGAACAGAAATGAGTGGAAGTCACCCTCTCTCACATGTTCCAATTACTTTGTTCATAACCTCTGGCAAACCATAAATAAAGCTGCAAGAAGGTGACACACAGAATGGTTCCTCTTCATACTGATCTTATGTCTATCTCCATTATTAGAGTATTGCAATGCTTTAGAATCTTAAAGGCTTCTGTGCAGTCCTAAATCCTGATCACAAACTATCCATGATCTTGGTCATCAACAGATTTTGCTGGGGATTGATGGTTTATGTTGAAGGATCATCACATAACACTGCATGTTTTTTTCTGATGCAGTACAATTTACTACACATGTAACAGTATGAACTATGATTGCTTCAAATCAACTCAAACCCCCCAAAATATTTCAATCTGGCAAAAAGGATAAAAAGAATTATCAAGGTGATGTTATCAGAAGTTACTGAATCCATAGAGGTTGCTTAGGAGTTTACTTAAATTCCACACAATTCCGCAAGTTAATGGTACTTGGAAAAAGACTGAGAACTTTATTTTAAACCAAGCTCCCTTTTCCCCCTCTCCAAACACCATTAAGTCCACTTTATCAGTCTTGTTGGCCTCACAATACATTAAAAATTATAAACCAGCTGGAAAAGGGGAGCCCACCTATTTGTTTACTTAATGTTAAGGAGGCTGAGTGCTTTCCTAGTAAGCTACAGATAACAACAGAGTAAAAGCCTTTTGTTAAACAGGTTAAAAGGTCAAAATAAAACACTTACAGATGACATACTTATGGTTCTCAATACAAAAATCTGTGAAGAGATCCCTTACAGATATCTTTGTACAATATAGTAACAGTACTGAGTATGAATGTTCTGTATTACAAACCATGAAAGAAACGAAAAATTTCCTCAAATTTATCACCTCACTCTCTGTTTTAGTCACTGTAGAAATGGAACAAATTATCTGCCACCCAAATTAACAATTTTTTTTCCTTTTCTCCCCCAGGAAAATCATACTAACTATAGAGGGAGACCAAAACCAAGGTTCTCTAGGAATTCAGTTAGAAGTATGTGACAATAAACACCTCCTCCTCGTGACACCAAAATTGAATGGGATTGTCCATCATCTAGGAGCACCTCTGAAGTGTTTTATGCTTGCATAATCGCAGCACTGCAATTGTTTTGAGGATTTTTATGGATAATCATGGTACTATAATTCTATTCAATGAAGTTGTTTCTGTAAAGCCCCAGGGACTGCCTATATAGATAAAGCCATTACAAGCCCCATTTCTGTACTGAGTCAATGAAAAAATACGACTGACTCACAACTTCCAAGTCTTTCTTCCTGTTGTCTTAATCACTGAAGTAAAATTGAATTAAAAGGTAACACTCAGATGTAACATAAATTCCTCTGAAAGGAAAAGGCTGATGAAAAATCATTAGCAAAACTCGACTAGTTAAAAAGTTGCTGGAAAAACATGTCAAAGGCTGCAGTGGTTATAAACACCTCTCCTTCTGAGGAAATCTGTTAATATCAAAGCCTACCACACTCCAAGACAGTAAAAAGCCCAAGAAGCTACTGTAGTAATAATCTGAAAGCTGGCCATAATAAATTTAAGAACCTCTGCAACTTGACCTAGGAAATACTTAGGATAAGATAATTTATTTGGACCATGTGATCACAGAAGTTCACAAATTAAAGTTCACATGAAATGAACTTGTTCAACTGTTCATAGAGTACCACATTATACGATACTGAAAATAGCTTTAAATGTCATTAGAACTACTAATGTTTATGTCAGATTAGACTAAAATGACAATGTATGTGTCTGAAAGTTTTTTAACTTAAAAATAACTTCCTACCTAAGAGTACAATATGGCTTTTCAGAAAAATGAAGACCATGAAACAATTCTCTAAGGGTTACATCACTTTNTCTGGAGAAGAGAAGGCTTCAGGGGGGACCTAATAGTGACCTTCCAGTACCTAAAGGGAACTTACAAGAAGGCTGGAGTGGGCCTGTTTACAAAGGCCTGGAGTGAAAGGACAATGATTTTAAATTAGAGAAGAGTAGATTTAGACTGAGTATTAGGAAAAAATTTCTCACCACAAGGTTAGTGGAATACTGGAACAGGTTGCCCAGGGAGGTGGTTGAGGCCCCATCTCTGGAGGCATTCAAGGTGAGGCTTGACAGGGCTCTGAGCAACCTGATCTAGTTGGGGATGTTCCTGACCACTGCAGGGGGGTTGGACTAGATGACCTCCAGAGGTCCCTACCAACCCAAATGATTCTGTGATTCTATTTCCTACTTTAATACTGTTTATCTACCACTGATACCAGAGTTAATATTTTTTTAGTGAAAACAGTATTATAGCTAAAGACACTCTGAAGTTATAAAGATAGCTCTCTCTCTTCCCCAGTGATTACTGAGTGCCAAGATGCCCTATTTTAAGTATTTTAAAACTAGTTAAGCATAAAATGCTCATTTTGGCTTTTATAACCGCTTTCTTTCACTTCTGATAACAGAAGATGCCTGATGATGTAATATAATTTTTAAATGTCTCAGAGTACAATAACCCAAGAGAAATAGCTACAGCCATAAGAGTATTACCCTCTTCAGATCCTAATACCTACTGAATCTACTTCAGTTCAATTAAGTTTGAAATAATTTCTTACAATATGATAATTTGGAAGTATAATTGACTGACTCAAAAAAAGCAAACAAACAAAAAGCACTTCTATTGCTGGAAGCACTTGATGCACTTCATTATTTTTAAAGTCACTTTTAACACAACACAAACTAGTACAGCCACAAAGGTTTGAAATACTGCTTGGTCAACCTTTCTATTACGAGACAGTAATGCTCAGAGGTGATTACACCAAGTCCTGTCCTTTTCAAATGCTTCAGGACTATCTATGGACTGTGGTTTTATGCTGCAATGCAAGATAAACATATACAGCATATGTTTGTTATTAGATGTTACATCAGGAAACAACAGCTTTTAATAACACCTATTTGTCAACAAGACATATACATGAAGTCTTTTAGTGTTACTATGTCTGTCTCTATATCTTGCTTAGGCTTTTTTGGAAGTGGTTAGTATTCACTTAGTATTCACTACATGGGACAACAGCAGCATCACCATGGTACACATGCATTTCCATGATGGTACTAATGGCATTTTGAATTAACAAAATAACCTAAGTTGTATGAAGTATGTAGAGTGTTTCACATAAGATACTGACAGTAGGATTTAAAATTTCTTACTTGTCTTGAGTCTATAAGGGTTCAAAAGTAAGTCTACTCCAAAAAGTACAGGGTGTAGTTGGTATTGCTTATAGCATAAAAAGAATCAATGGGCAAAAAAAAATATAATGAAAAAAACAAGTCAAACACATATTCAAGAAGAGCTCCATTTATATTTGCTTTGAAAAAACAGTGATTACTGATCTCTACAGTCTCCTGCTCCAACTGCCAGTGGTATTTTTCAGAAAAACAGAAAAATAAAGAAAAGATTTCTCACAATTTACAAATGTCAGATGACTACATAATAGGAATTTTGTTTGCTATAAAACCATTTTGTGGGGAACAAAAGTTTTAAGCAGGTTTTCCCTACCTTGAACTATTTATATTCTTGGAAGAATAGCAACTAAATATTGGAAAGCTAAAAAAAAAAAAAAAGCATGCATTTAGACTCTGGAAAGGAAGAAAAGGTGCTCAGGAATTTGAATTATACTGAAACAAAACTCAGTATCAACTATAAATGCTCAATATCTTTCATCTAGTTCAAATACTTAAGTGCTGAATTCTTATGTGATTTCTCGTAGTAAACTAGAAGTTTTAATCTTATTGTTGCTGCATTTGCACTAAAAAAGAACAAATCTGATTATCAAGGTTTAAAGGTTTCCTAACACCCACTTCTGACACAAAGACCTTTCTGCATCTATGGAAATACCTGTGTGTATTTGGAGGGAAAAAAATAATAACCATTATTTATTTCCATAATAAAAACGGGAGAGAATGAAATACTATAATCTGGAGAGGTCTCTGGCCAAAACCAGACTAAAGACATTCACTGTAGATGTGAAGACTTACTGAATCTGAAAAAAAGTCAACACATTTCACATGCACTTCTGACAGCATGGTATAACTCTACAGCAATAAACAACAATATACCAGGACAGCAGCTGAGAGCATGTTGTCCAGAACAGAGATATGGAGATGCAAGCACCTGAAACAAGAGCTGGTTGGAGGGAGTTGATGGTGAGGGTGCTAGGGGAAACGAGGGGAGATAAGAGATGTGCAAGCTTGAGAAGGAATGAGGGAGGACAAACTAGAAGCATCTGCTGTGTATCATGCCTTCAGAAGCCTCATTTATTCTCTGCTTGCTTTAAGCTTTGTGGGAGGTTTCCACTCTCCCAAACATCCAGGTGATTCTGATGGTCCAAAGACAACTGAACCTTTTATGAAGGAAGGAGTAGAAAAAAGGAGGGATCTTGACAGGTGATAAATTTAGAAGCATCCCTATTACCTTCTTGGCATTCCCCTTGCCCTCCTCTGTAGTTAGACCAAACCTAGACTGCTTCCAGAATCTGACAAACACTCTGTAGGGTACTTCAAGTCTAAGAGCATCTTGAAGCTCCACTAGAAGCCCATTTTTCATAATCCAACTCAGAATCCACATTGTTCATTGAGGGGTTTCGCAGCAATGCCCCAGACCTGGGAGCATGTTGTCAATAAAGCATTGCTCCCCACACAGCCCCTGGCCTAAAAGCCAAACATATAGACTGACCCTTGCAGGAAGACACCACCCCTATAACACAGATCCTTCTTATTAATCCTGCCCCCACATAAACTTTCTGTCTTTTTTAGTTTCTTTATGTCAGTCAAATTTCTGTACAATCCTTCCTTAGACTGAATATTCATTTCCCATTCTCTTCTGGCCCATGAATAAACAGCATCAGAGGAACAAAATCAGAGAAGCACATTTCCAAACTATGCCATCAGCTCAGATTCAGTCACTGAGAGCCCAAGCAGAAAGCAAAACAAAACAAACACACAACCAAATAAAAAACAAAAACCAAAACCAAACCTTCAAGGCAAACAGCCATGTGAAAACTATTCCCAGAAAATTTTAGCACCATTAACAGTAACTAATTCAGAAATGCAGGTATTCTAAAATAATTATATTAATAAATCAAAAAAGTGGTAAAAAAACACTACTGCAAGAAATGTCTGTGACATACATACAGAAAAAAAATATAACGCAAGTAACATGCTTTAAACTTGGCTGAAGAAGGAAAAAGTACACTACAGGAATCAAAAATTTCTAAGTTGACTCATGAACACTCTGAAATTGATTTTCACACCTTGGAAAAGTGTCTTATTCTTGGTTTATATTTCCTTGATTTTATTTTCTTAGATTTCCACGTTTTTCCTCCTCTCCTCCCCTTAAAATGTTTTGTTCCATTATTTGAGATTTTTGCATCCTGGCCTTCAGTACAGGTACATCTTTGCTGAGTAGCTATCCACTAAACATTCTCTCTCTTCATTTATTTATCCAGCATTTATCCAGCATTCTTCTAAATGTCAGGTTTTCCATCTTTCTCATCCATTCATGGAGGGTATGCTGCTTTGTAAACAAACTAAGAAAGCTTCCAAAAACCGAAGAAGACATCCTTCCACATTTCTCACTACAGACTGAACTTCTGAAAACACAGAGCACAGTAAAAAGCTCCCTCGCTATTCATAAATATTTTCTATACAACCTCAAACAGTTAAAACTTATCATGGCTGGGTATTTTTAAAAAGATATCCAGGAAGTGTATCAAGAATTATGGGGGTTTCTTTTGCTCTGAAGGTTTTAAAGACATGATTTCTAGATCAAAAGGAAGAGGAAAAAAAATCCTGTGCAGGTGGGATTGAAAAACATGTTTTTGAAGATGAAAAATGAACTCTGTGGGAGTACTAAATCAATCCACTGCACCACCTTGGAGAGTATTAGATCTTCAGTACATTTCACAAGTTTCAACTTTTCCCTTCGCAACTGTAAAAACATCCTCTGCCTGTGCCTGAGTGATAGAATTGCTTTCCTGCCTAATCATGAGGGATACCCTAAAGATTCATAATATAAAACAGTTGCAAGAAATATGCATAGAATTGAACACTTGAAAAATTTAGCCCTCACAAGAGTTCAGTTGCTGTTCTGGGAGGTCTAAATCAAGTTAATCAGCCAGTGCCTAAATAGTTCCATTCTTTTCAAGAAGATTTAAATAGTGAAACGTAGAACACTGTGCCATCAGTATTTGTTTCTAACAACTTCATCATCTCAAAAGAAAATAATTTATCTATTTTGAAAACTGTACCTATAGAAGGATTTATCTTTCCTTAGTTCAATCCTAACATCTAATAAAAGTTGTTCTATATAACCACATTCATATATAGTGCTTTCAATCACTGCACATTTACCCAAGACATAACTAGAGAAGCTACCTGTACACTACAGCGATGCTTTATGGCTGTAACTGAACACCAGGCAGGGTACTTCAAATGGCTGCACCCACAACCCCACCCCATAATCTCTGCTAGCAACATGGGTTGCAGGAGCTTGTATTTGTTCAGGAGTGGTACTGGGTGCCCTGGACCAGAGAAGCCAAAATATTTGCATAGCTACCACTTGCTATACTCACAGTAATAAGCATCAAAATCTAGGGCATGGGAGTGAGAGAGGCAGTGCATCCATCAAGTCATCCCTGCCACTTTACAGAGAGGGCAACTGTCGTATTATCCCCAACAAAACCCAGAGCAGGCCTTATTATAGTTACCTCTCAATTAAAAACAGCAGCAGCCTTGTTTTCACTAATTAATGAACATCACAGATTCTGTACTAAAAGCACACTTCTTTTTATACTTGAAAGATGTGAACATGAAGTTTACAACAATAGCATCTCTGCATATGCTGTAGGAAGGAACTCAGTAATGATGCAGAAATTGAATGAAAAGACCTAATAGTTTTAAGAGCTGTCTAAACCTATGCTGCTTTGAAAACTAGTCACATGTCTCAGGAAGTCAGAGCCACAATATTTGGGAGCATTACTAATTACAGTTAAAGCAACTTCAAAGCATGTCCAACTAGCAGATCTGCCCAGATAATTAGTAGTACAACAGGAGGGTTTTGTTTTTTTTTCAAAAAAAAAAAAAAGGCAGCTGGAAGAAAACTTCTGGCAAAATCTCATTAATGATTTTCTTCCAGAGAATGTCTCCTTCCATTCATGGAACTTAGTTGCATTTCTTTTGCATTCATAAATATAAATCTTGTTCTCTAATGCTTGCTGTTTCCTGGTACCAGTGCACCTCTATGTAACAGTTAATACGTATTTACAACATGAAGAAGTAAAACAACTGTTCTATTATTACATGTACGTTAATATGTTTTTTTTCAACTTGACATCAATATTTCTTTTCTCTTTGTACTAATCTTAAAAGTAAGGCTTATCTTGAACACTAAGAACTGAGCTTAGAAAAGAAACAGCTGGAAGGAAGTTTCACTAAAAAACATTTAATTATAGCAGGTTTATTTCTCTGATCTGTAGATAATGTAACATTTGTTTACTATATTGAGTTTTTATAAGCCAATGTGGAACTGTGACACTTCAAACTTTACTGCCAAGTGAAATAAAATGTAATTCACCATACTTAATGTTTCTGTGCTACTGAATAAAGCCAAATAAACAATATGCTACTCCCCCATTCATTCCCTCAGACCCTAGAGATCCTTCTATCTTCAAAACAAAATAGAAAAGAAAAAAAATACAGTCACTGAAACTGCTGCTGGTAATTCACATTAGGGACTTTTAAGTCAAGCTAATGAATAGTGTACCTTACTCTTTCACTCAGCCACAAGACCAGCATCCAAGAACAACCTTCAAAATCTATTTGCCTAATTTATATCCTGCTGCCATATTCTCACATCCTAGCCACAGGAGTCTGTGGATTTTTATTACCTATTAAATCTTGTGATAAAGAAAGCTTGTGATTACTTGCTTAGCTCTTCTTCATGCATCATTTTTCTCTGCTTTATTTTCAAATGCTCATTATGTACTTAAATTGTCTGTATTCCTCTGAGTAAGTGTCCAAGTATTAAACTCATAAAACACGAGACCGATTGTAATCTCAAATATCTGAAGCTTGACCCTCCTTTGTAGCAACTTAAGCTAAAACTCTCCTCTCAAAGGAAGGGAAAAAGACATGCACATTCATTAGGCAGGCTCTACTTTCATCAGCAACAACCTATCTTAAAACAACTCTTCTAGATAATTAAACTACCTAACATACTGTTGCTTTCATCATAAACTGCTTCTTTTCATCAGTCCAACTAAGTACTTAACTTATACTTTCAATAAAGACACATCCATACATCTCAGGCTCAAGATGACTCTAAGCTAAGACAGCATGTGCAGATGTTTCTCCAGCTGCTTCATCTGTCTTTTTTTCCTAGGCTTGTGCTATTGGTCCTTGCTGGAAGCAGTACAGTGATTCAGGCAAGTCTTTGCATGAACCAGTATGGCTATTCTCAGGTTATGCTCTTGTCCTACTTTTTCCTGCTGCTTTAATGAAGTCTCCAACCATCTTTTAAATCAATTCTTCAATCTTGAAATCATTGTGGTTTATAACTTCCTCACCAGAGAGGGAGGGGTGGGTGCTGACCTCTTCTCTCTAGCGACCAGCAACAAGACCCAGGGGAATGGCATGAAGCTGTGCTGAGGGAAGTTCAGGTTGGATGTTAGGAAAAGATTCTTTACCCAGAGAGTGGTGGAGCATTGGAACAGGATCCCCAGGGAGGCAGTCATGGCACCAGCTCTTGTGGAGTTTAAGAAGCACTTGGACAAACGCTCTTAGTCACATGGTGTGACTTGGTGTTGTCCTATACCTAAACAGGAGTTGGACTAGATGATCCTTGTGGTTCCCTTCCAACTCGGGATATTCTGTGATTCTATGACTTCCTCCAGCTCTCCATTAAGATTTAAAACATCAGCATATCAAAGAGTTGATAGAGATAATTTGAAGTTCTACCATCGTACAAATCTCGCTGTATTTAATAATCTCCGCAAAGAAAGAACAGAAACAGTAAATCACTTTTACAAAAGCCCTGTTGAAAAATCTACCCATGCAACCATGCAGGAGTTTTAATCATATATTATTATTATTGAATTCAAGGATTCCAGATCCTTTCACTCTAAAGTATCTTCAGAATTATGAGTTTAATTCTACAGGATCCCGCTATTCCCTGAAAAATACTAACTGCCAATTTCTTGTCCCACTGAAGTCAGTGGGAAATTTAACCTTTAAAATTAATTTTTATTAATGTAAAGAGTTATGAAGTCCTCTATCTCCTATCAAGTCTAAATTTTGTCAAATACAACTAAGTTGATGTGACTCAGTCATTTTTTCAGATTTGAGACAGATGCAGCAGTATTGCTTGCTTCAAACACAAAACAAAAAAGGTCCAAAAACTCAAACCAACATTCCTTGCACAAAACTTCACATTCATACACCAAACAGAACTGTCTGAATCAGTGAACATAAGAAGCCCCACAAAAAAACCCAAAAACAAACACATATTTCCTCCCCCAAACCCCACTTCTTTGAATCAGCCTACTTCTATATCAATTTAGCTAAATGAAACCACAGAATTTTGTGAGAAAAATTCAAAATGTGGAGAAAATTTGAATATGAAAAGTAATAATTTGTGTAGAATAAATATGTACTGAAAAAATCTGACTAAAGATACTCAAAACAATACTGTTATACTCAATTTCCATTTTTATCTTCATGATAAGAAGTCTTTTTATCATTGAAAGTGATGACTTTTTTAAGTCATGAAGTCTTAACCCCACACCAAACCATAACAAATTCTCTCTGTTTCATTTGTCTCTTGCCAGCAACGTTCTGTATTTCTTTAAGAAGAGGTCATGTGCACATCCTGGCCAGGAGACAACACTGTTCTTCTCTTGTGATGCAAAGCACTGGGATATGGTCAAGGAATAAATTTCAGGATAAGTCAGTAGGAGTGACAAAATAATAGCAATAAGTGTAAAACTGCAGTGAGGAGAAGAGAAGCTACTAGAGACACCTGATGAGAAGTTACGGGAATAGAGAAAAAAACCTTCCAAGTGAGCACAGAAGATCATGCAGAATTTCTGTGACTGAGTTACAGCAATAATCAAAACCAGTCATGGCAGGAACGAGCCACCTGCAAGGCCATGACAGGCCAGCAGAGGTTATTTTATTCAAAGCAGTTCTTTGATTGCCTGTACAAAGTACTACCAAAAATGTAGGTAATCTTCATGAACAAAGTAGCTTCCAGCCAGAAAATGTTCCTCAACGACATGTGCAGCTGGGAACTTTACAAAAAACTTTCTCTTGGACAGTACGACCCATCTTCTGATGGAGGCAGCATGCATATTTAAACAAAGTCATGCAGTTCCCTCTTCATATACAAATAGCAAATGAGGGAGAAGTCACTGAATCATCCTTTCTCCTAATCTGTGCTCATAAAATGCCAAAAAGAATGCAAAATTCTCTCCAAAAAGAAGGAGCTACATAGTGAATGGGACAGATAAGGGAAGCAAAGTTTCTTGTACTGTTCTGCATCTCAAACTCCAGCTAGAAACAGGCCTCTAGGAAGTGGGTTACCACTACATTTAATTTCAGAAGTGCCCAAAACAAAGTACATAGAAGATAGATGAAAATATCCCATACATTCTAAAAATACACAACTGTAGGTTTGCCAAAGTGAACATAAGGAAGATCACACTGATAACATACAAGATAATGACCCAACTGAAGAGCAGATTCTTTCATTTGCAAAAAGAAAAACTTTAATAGTAATTACATCTGCTCCATAATTAATTGCAGCTGTCCAATGAACAGTTCTTTATATAAACTGCATGTAAGGGTATGTACACTCTCGTTAGAGTACAGATTTTTCCAGTGTGCAAATGTGAAAGATACTTCTGGAAGCAAATAAGAACAGACTGTGACAGAAAGCTCCAGTCATACTGCTGCTATTGTACTGTACTAATAACTACTAGATTCAAGGTCTATGCACATCACACAGCCTTTGCAATCCAGCATCACATTAACTGATTCTCACAAGATAAAAACAAAAGCTGAAGTCTAACATGCTTTCCTTGTAAACCAATCTGAAAGTTCATGCATTTGGAAGGGTTTTTTAATCATTGTAAATAATTTACAACCAGATGAATGAAAGATGCTGCCTTGTTTTCTGGGCAAATTATGGCCAGGTTCCCTCTAAGTTCTCTACTTCAAAGCACCCAAAGGAAGAGCTTAAAGAACTACAGGAATTAAGAGGTCTGTGTGCAGATGCAGGGCTGTGATCTTGTTGGGATCACATGGACAAGATAGGACAGCTGACGTGTTTGGAGGGCTGGAGTGGAGGGATACAGGCAAGTGCAGAAAGGACAAGTGGGGAAGACGAGACAGTGGAGTTGGTCTCTGTGTGAGAGAACAGCTGGAATGCACAGAGCTCTACCTGGGGATGGATGACGAGCCAGGTGGAAGAACTAGTGCATGGGGTCTTCTACTGACAGCCAGAAGCAGCCTTGCATTTTTAGGCCCTGTTCCTCATGGTGGACTTCAACCACCCTGGTACCTCCTGGAGGACCAACACAGCACAGCATAATAAGCAATCCAGGTGGTCCTACAGAACACTGATAACAACTTCCTGACAAAGGCAGTAGAGGAGACAACAAGGAGAGGCATTCTGCTGGACCTCATACTCATGAACAATGTATAATAATAACTCATTAAGAATGGGAAGGCCAAAGGCAGCCTTAGGTGCATTGACCATGAGATGGTGGAGTTCAGGATCCTGAGAGGTGGAAGCAAGGCAAAAAGCAAGATCACAACCCTAGACTTCATGAGAGCAGATTTTGGCCACTTTCTGGATCTGCTTGGTAGAGTGCTAAAGGATAAGGCCCTGGAGGTCCAATAAAACTCGTTGATAATCAAGGACTACTTCCTCCAAGCTCAAGAGTAGTCAATCCTAAGAAGCTAGAAGACAGACAAACATGCCAGAGGCCTGCATGGATGAACAAGAAGCTTGTGGCAAAAATCAAACACCAAAAGGGAGTATACAGAAGGTGGAAGCAAACGGAGATGCTGTCCAAGCATGCAAAGTCCACCTGGAGATAAATCTGGCTGAGGTAAGGTTGAGATACTGAATGTTGTCTTCATTTAGGTCTTTACTAGTAAGGCCTACAGTTAGGAACTACACAGGCCCAAGGTTTCTTTCCCTAGTATGCCCAGAGGCTTAACTCCTTGGACTGTGTTTAGTATAAAGTGTAAGTGTAAAGAACATGTTATCTAAATTTTATATAAAATCTGTTCAAAGCTTCAATGAGTTATTTTCAATCCAAGTAAAACTCATGTTTGTAATATTTAACCCTTTATTTGCAATAACAATTTAAAAAACTAATTTGAAAAATTTACATCAACATTTTGATGGTTTATGCAAGACTATCTACAAGTACAAAAGCTATGAATGTTATACCCACAAATTTATGCAAATAGGAATTAGCCAGGTGCAGTCTGATGGAAATAAAAACCTTGTGCAGATTAATGAAGATGCCCCAATTACGGGCAGAATCAAAGAATCACTAAAATCAGGAATCTCAGGTCATTATATGTCCATCATCTCTTTGGCTCAGGTGAAATCTTATCTATGTGACAGATCCACTCTTTGCAAGTGTTGAACATTACTTTCTAACATTAAGGCTATATTAGTTTCCAATATTTAAGCTTATATTTCACTGTGTTAATGAACTACTGAAGAAAACTATACCTTTCAGACATCAGTTGAAAATAGCCTCCATTTTCCAAGAATAAGTACCTCAGTAGAAATCTCTTGAAGCCAACTTTTGGCTTGGTCTTTCTAACTTCCTCTCTGCACATTCTTGCTTCAGGATGTCTCTTCTTCCATTGTATTCAGTAAAGAACTCCTAATTTGTCCAAGCTGGTGTGTTACTACCTTTTCTATCTATTCTGTGTTAGGTTGATTCCGATTTCTGCATTTATCATTTCTCTGAACAACTACTAGGTCTCCATAATTCCTTTTTTTGCCTCAGGGCTCATTTTCATGTGATCTCTCTCTGTGAATTATAAATTTAAGTGAAACTTAAACTTTACTGATGTTTGGAGGTCTTTGATTAACTCTTGGCTCTAGCAAGTATTTTGCGCAAGACATTCAGGTTTACTGTAACTGCACAGAATTCGACAAACTGAAGGATGAAGTTTTCATAAACATCAGGACTTAAACCAGTCTTCCACAAAGGTGTCCTCTTCACTGTAGTTCTAAGGGACCCAGTTGAGACTGTTATTTATTGGACTAGATATTGTTACAATAATATAGACATAAAAAGAGAAAGCAGATTATGTCCCTACATGAATGGCTTTCAAATACCACTAGAGGCAAACCAGTACACTAAAAATTACAAAATTACTAATAGTAAATACAGGTTATTGAATAAAACATTTCTGAATTCATTACAGTGCAATTCTGAATTTCTCAATTCTTCTGAACAGATGGAATATCTACTGCAGGAATTCCAACCCCAAAGAGGCAGAAAGTCAAAAGAACATCCTCTGATAAGGATACCTCACTATCTTCCCAAATACTTCAAGTTCCTTGGCAACTACCAAAAGTCAAAAAGTTTCACAAACATAAAGACTTCCCTAGCTATAAATTCTGATGCATTTCCAGAAGTCTCTCCATAAAGCTCTGGCAAAGGTCTTCCTTTCAGCTGATCAGCTAAAAAATGTGGGTCTTAACAGAAGCCAGAAATATTTCATCTTTCAAGAAGGCCTGTAGATGATTTCTAGATTTTCTTGTGGATTACAAACTTTATTTCTTCTCCTTTGCTGTCCCCCATGACAGTTTGGATAATGAAGCCAAACAGAAACTGCACTCCTAAAGGAAACACTAAATACAGAAAAGATTTTCTTTGTCTTACTCAAGCCAGTGCATTTACCTCTGATGCAAAGCTACTCCTTGAGAAATATCATCAATCCCATAAGAGCTACTGAACAGCTGCATTCCTCCTAGATAATTCTTTAAATTAATTCTTCTGTAAAACATATAAACCATGAGATTATTTTATCCTCATGCACTTTTATATTCCTAAGTAAACTGAGCCACATTTAACACGGGACGAAAACGTTATATTTTCATGCAATGCAGAAGTCTGAAGTTAAACACAACACATTTGTATCCAATGTCAAAAATAACTCCTTGTCAATCTCAGCATTCTAAAAATCAGGCCACGTTTCGATAAGCACTCCATGATGAACTCTTTTTGAATGATCTTTCTACAAATTAGCATTTGGCTTGCAACAAAGTCATTACATAACTCTGAAACATAAGTGAAAGGCACCTTCAAGATTCATTACATTTGGCACTGCCAAGGCTTTAAGTCTGAATAATTCCAACTTTTCTGTTCAAGACTTAACATATGAACACTGAAATAAAAAAAAAAATAGGCAATGAACTTATAGTGAGCCTCTGACTAATTTGACTATACTCATATCTAGGATTGCTCCTACCCACATGCAGGACCTTATACATTGACTTATTAAACATCATTTTATTTCATGGGCCCACTTCTTCAGTTTGTCCAGATCCCTCTGGATGGCATCCTGCCCTTCTGGACCATCAACCACACCACTCAGCTTCGGGTCATCTGCAAACTTGCTGAGGGTGCACTCGATACCCATGTCTAGGTCACTAATGAAGACACTGAAGAGCACCAGTCCCAAGACAGAGCCCTGAGGGACACCACTCATCACTGATCTCCACCTACGCAAAGAGCCATTGACCACAACTCTCCGGTTGCGTCCATCCAGCCAATTTCTTATCCACCAAACAGTCCACCCATCAAATCCATATCTCTCCAATTTTGAGATAAGGATGTGATGAGGGACTGAATCAAAGGCCTTACAAATGTCCAAGTCGATGACACCAGTCAGTCTTCCCTCGTAAACTGCTGCAATCACTCCATCAGAGAAGGCCACCAGATTGGTCATGCAAGATTTGCCCATAGCAAATCCATGTTGACTTCTCAGAATCACCTCCTTATCTTGCATGTGCCTTAACATCACTTCCACGACAATCCGCTACATGACCTTCCCAGGCACAGAGGTGAGGCTCAAGGGCCTACAGTTCCCTGGGTCTTACTTTCTACCCTTTTTAAAAATGAGGGTGATATTACCCTTCCTCCAGTCACCCGAGACCTCCACAACTTGCCAAATATGTTAAAGCCCTGTGAGTATCTTCTGCCTCACAGGTAAGGCAAAGAAAACTCCACACACCTATGTATAAGATTGTGTTAGCAACACTGGATTAAAAACCAGATCATGCTTTGGGCTCTTTTAGAACCAACCCTCCATTATTATGTTTTTTTCTAGGTCACTAAAAAGCAAGCAGTGGCTTTATACATTAAAGCCAGTCCATATTCTCACAACCAAGGTTCTAATAATTTTAAACTGAGAAAGCACTCAATTCTCTGTTGGCATAACCCTGTCTTCCTAATGCTTCAAGAGTTTTGTGACACACCAGGGTTGTGTAGGTAATTTGATGATGGCAATCTCCTCTTTCCCATGCAGATGGAGCAGCTCCGAGGTCAAAGCACTTGTGTGAATAGAGGTTTTCAGAGCAGAAAAGCCTGGACACGATCATCCCATGTCCTGCAACAACCTTCACTGTAACCAATCATCATCCAAATGCAGGCTGAGTTGGCTGAAACCTTTTACAGGTAAAGTTGACAGTAATACCTCTAGAAAGATTTCATTAATTTCCCTGTCCTAGGTGTCCTGTAAGGTCATGCTTTTAAAGAGAAATAATATGCTGGAAAATATACACTAAAAAAACAAAACAAAGCCACCCACACCCCCATGACACAAGTGTACCTTGATAGCTTGCCAAGTAAGGGAGACTAACAGAGCTGATTATGTACAATATGGCTTTGTTGGAGGGTTGCTAGTGAAAAACAGGCAATAAAAATGAGTAACTTATTACCATGATAGCTTAAGAAACAAATACAATGAACCAATTGCCATAAACCAAAGGAATGATATATGGGGAATGAAGGAATTTCTGATACTAAGCTAATAGCAAGCTCTTCTCCAGCATGTTTTCAGAAGAACGCAGTATAAAGCTTATCACAACATGTACAGCAAACTGACAGGAAGCTGCTGGTGTAGAAGGAAAAGCAAATAAATTAATATCTGGTAAGTAGTAAGTCTCCGTATCTACAAGACTACTGGTGCTTAAAAGTTCAGCCTTGCCTCACATTTGCTCTGTGATTCTGGGCAAGCCACACAGATATCTCGGTAGATAAGTTTAGATAAAGATATTTGCTCTCAAAGCATTTTAATCTCCAGAGATGAAACAGTATATGAAATGTTAATGTTTTATTTACAGCTTACAGCCTTCTAATGATCAAAATGTTAATTTCACAGTTACCATCAGATACAATTGACTCAAAAGCAGTCTTCACACATTTTGACAATGTGTGAACGTTCAGCACAACTCATTGCCTGTTACCTGGCTGTGAAGTGTAACCAAAAAAATCCAACAAAAACTCCACAGTAAGAAACAAATAAACAGATTAAACCAAACCAAAACAAACAGCCTCAAAAACTTACTTGCAGAAGTGTTCCATGAATATTATTCTGCCGTATGCAAGGACTAGTAGAGTCTGGAAGCCCTTCCAGCAAGGACACCACTGTATGTGGTACTTCATTTACCATCACAAATGGAACAAGGGCTCGACCTGACATCTCACGGGAACGGTACACAGGAGAGTGCCCACACCTAGAAAAAGAAGACAGCTATTTTTTGTTATCCAGCTGTAAACAACTGCTAAAACAACTGGCTAAAACAATGAAAACTAGAACATATTTCTCACATATCAAATGTACAGTCTTCTCAGTGGTGAGAGAGTATTTGCACAGAAACATGTCATACGAGAGCCATATTGGATGCTTTTTTCCCTTCAGAAATTTCTGTGTTCACATAAAGTTAAAAGCAATTATGCCATGAAGCAGGTAAGTATATGATCCTGTTCCATCTTCCTTGATGTTTATGTGATTTCCAGCAATCACATTCAAATGTATTATGAGTCTGACTTAAAACAAACTCCGTG
The DNA here is from genome assembly GCA_013396975.1 of Bucco capensis. NCBI lineage: Eukaryota > Metazoa > Chordata > Aves > Piciformes > Bucconidae > Bucco > Bucco capensis. The sequence goes on along the minus strand of VWZO01002588.1, from coordinate 25,491 downwards.
TTCTTAATCACATGTGTCCATAGAATACAACATGGTGTCTACTGGAATTTGAGGTCTTTGTCTCCCACTGGTTTTTTATAACATATTTAAAGGCAGGAAGAACTAAAAGACATACTGGAAAAATAATTTTGTATTATTTATAATTAGTGTCTAAAAAATAAGTGCTTTTCATTTATTAAACGTTAACTGATAAGACTGCATATAAAACACAGGTCAAAAAGTATCTTTTGTCTTTTAATGTTAATTTCCACATGGAAAAGCTTTAATTCTGTATTTACAAGGTACAAGAAGAAAGTCAGCCTAGCTCTTAATAAAAACCTTCTATTTTTATATATTTTTAATTCTAATGCACAGTAAACATAAACCTGAGAACTGGTTTTTCTGCAACCATTCCTTTATTTCTGCTAAACCCTACATTCTTAGCCAAGAGATTCTCACATGTGGATGTTGCTTTCGAACACTGATACTGATATGAATGTCTAGATTTTCATTACTTAGAACTGTATACTCAGTGTTCTTTGTTTTGTTCATGACCTTTTATAAATCCCTTGGAATCACATGTCTTCAGAAGAAAAGAGTGGAAAATGGGTAAAATGCCAGGATTTCCTCTAACTTGTGCAAGGGTACTTTCCAACACTGTATGTTTCACAAGGGGTTTACTCCTTAAATATGATGCAATGAATTAGAATAGAATTCTGTGGGTTTTTTCCTAGTAATAAAAACTGGAGTTGACAACAAATTTTAGGTAATCTCATTTTAACTTTGTTGTCTTGCAAAAAACTGACATTAAAGACATCTAACACATGTACATATGGAGATACTATTTTATATATCGAACTATATTCCATGCTGTTACTTTATCAAATTAATTATGGAAATAGAAGTGACTGCTCTATATTTAGAAAGAAGAAAATAATTCACATTACAGGCAAAATTGTCTTGGCTGCCACCTCAGTATTTATACTGAATGTATAAAAGGCAAAAGTGCACTTCTCAAATTTATAGACAAGTCTAATCTTCACCTCTCCTCATGCCCCAAACTGTTGTTCCCTGTAAGAACCTCAGCTGCCGAGTGCTTTCCCACATAGAAGCCTAACTGGGACCCTCAAATTACTTTGTTTTGCACTCTGGAGGCAATAAACTCCTCCTCCTTGCCCTGAGCAAACAGACAGGTACCCAGGTGGCAAACTCACACAGGAGGCAGGGGACCCAGTTCTGCAGCTTTCTGTGTCCAAGGGAAATGCAAACCCACACCTACTACTTGCCCAAAGGGCAACCCAGGCATCAACCTGTCACTGTACTATGCACATTACTATGTACTGTGTACATTAACACAAACTTCTCACACTATAGATTGTTACACAGGGTGCAGTGTAGTCACAGGAACTGACATCTTAGTGGAAACCATCCATAAGAGCACTCATTACTAAGAAACAAAAGCACCACAAAGTTTAAGAACAGTGAAGTATCTGCTTTATAGGAATACATATGGGAACACAAAGAAAGTATTTCACATTGGCAAATAGCTTCCCAAATCTGAGAGAGGTTGACACTCCTACTGTTTTTCTCCTTTCTTAAATTTTGTTTTTTAAAAATCTCTTAGTACTCAAAGAAAACTGGTCTTGTGTGTGTCCCCCTGCAAGAAACAGTACTGATAATACTTCAAAACCACTCCTTTTTCATATACATATGCACAATATCATGCTGAGCCACCACCAGTGACCTATCCCTGAACTTCTGCATACCTTGAAAGCACTTACACATACATTTCTCATGTTTTGAAGGCACTTGGCTTAATTCCTGAATCATGCAAGATTGTCAGAAGAATGTCAAAATATATACTACTTTTCCCACAACCTGTAACAGCACCCTAGATTAAGAAAAGGTAGTTTTGTTGCTTAATGGATCCCAATTGGATAAAATCTCTTACCTGTAAATAAAACTAAACAAGATCAGTTCTCAAAAAGTGAGAGGAAGAATAAATGCAAATAAAACAACACAAAGCAACAATCTAACCAATGTAGCAATTTTTGGTTTATTGTTATAGCAGCCTCCAGGATCAACTATACATCTTAACACTGAGTTCACCACCTGTATTATTAAACATTTACTTTAGCATCAACTATGGGAAGCAATCTTACAAGCCATATCAAGAAAAATCATTACACAATTACAGAAATCACTGTAACTCAGTTTGTACTTGCAGCAAAACCTAGCAGCTGAATGAAAGAAATATCTTAAGGCTATTGAACTACTCTAGTTACTTCCCCTGCAGCAGTTTAACACACTGCCACCCCTGAGATCAATTTCACTTATGTGGTGACATAAGTGGTGTCCTGCCTAGTCAGGACATTGGCAGAAAGGAACAGAACTTCCAACCTTGGCCACTTCACCATCCAGACTCTGAGCTTCACCTGCCAACAACATGACTAAAATCTGTCACAGGCTGCCTCTTCTCACCTTCTCTGCAGGCAAGTACAAGCAATGGTGTCATGCATCCGTTAGGGCAGCATGTATGTGTGTGCAAAGTCATATATAAAATGGCCTCATTTTCTTTTACTTGAAAAATAGAGAGTGAGGGAAGTTGAGTGTCTTCAGCATGCAACACTTTCTTTACATGCAGATCATGTATAAATAGACTTTAAAAATCTAAGAAACATCTAAAATGTTGTCATATGTAGAAATATGCAGTATGCCAACCTAATTTTATTAAGTCTCAAGTACAATGAAACCTTGAAATGAAACAATGAAACCTGCAAAATCCTCATGTGATACACTTCTTTTAAATCTTGAGGGCTATTAACAACAGTTGAAGTAGTGTGCCACGTTGAACTCAGTACTGTTTATCTAGGTGCATGAGGTATGGGATGTAAACATGTTTACTTCAAACAGTCCAGGATCAAGAACAAAAAGTCAATAAATTTGAGAAGGTTTCACTTTGTGTAACTGTAGATTCAATGCATTTCCACTGCTCCATTCTAGCTTTAACACTTAGAGCCTCAATAAACCTCTTAACTGACACAGTTTATGACCAACACTCACATGGCACAAAGACTCCATACTGCTCTGCACACAACAAAATATATCATTTATTACTCTGGCTACAAACAACAGAATACTAGCTCTAAATAAAACTAACCTATTTTTCTTTTAAACAAACAAACAAGTAAAACCCACAAAGACTTGCAGGTGTTTCCTCTGTGCTTATTTTTCTCCCTTTCTTATTAATCCCCCCCAACAGACCTTCTATAACCCAAATTAACAAACCAAATAATGATGACCTTTTATATGAAAGTCACAGAAACAGATGAGTAGAATTAATTTGAAAAATCACATCTGTAGCTGAAAACGTTTATTCTGTTATATTAAGTAATACCTACAGTTTTTAGAAGAAGAAATAACAATGAGAAAAACATCTATTTCCATATTTACTGGATGTTGCCACAGCAATCTGTGCATTAATAAATTATGTCACTGCTTATTAACAATATTGTTCCTGCAGTCCTATAGACAGTATCACAGCATCACAATTTTGCTTCCAACTGAAATATGCTCACATCCATTGTCTTCATAAAATGTTGGAAGAGGGAATCAAGAACAGGAACTGTGACAATGGAATGGAAACAATGGAACAAGGCTGAACAACCAGCAAGGGAACATTCCACAGAAGGGGCATCTGACCTTGTAAGTCAAACTAAGTATCCTATCACCATCAGAAAACAGAATCTATGAGAAGAGAGCAGCATGAGGCAGAAAAGGCACATCTGCAATTCACACCAGCCAACTCTGCCTGATAGTTAAAGCATTTTAACAGCCTCTGGGCATTTTAAAACTGATTAAAATAAATAGCAATCAAATAGCCAGTACCCTTTAAACCCTGGAGTTACTCATACCAGAAGATCCTAACAAATGCACTGGAAAGAAAAAAAAAATATAATAAGGTATCTGTCTAATTCTAGACATGGTAAGTTGTAAGAGAAAGATCTTTTTCCTTCACTATGCAGCTATATAGTTAAAGTCATGTTATCCATTCTAAAGCAAGAATTAAAAACATGGAATTTTACTAGCGGAAAACACAGATAGGGTCACACAGAAAAGTATTTAGCAACAGATTCAGTTCCTAATAGAAAGTTTGGTTATTAAGACTCAAGAGCATTGCACTGCCTGTATTAAGTAAAAGAATTTAGTAGACTTTTTTAGAAAAAAAAAAAAAAATCATCAGGATTATATATACTGGTTCATCTTTCCCCCTTCAAGTTTTCTCTCCTGAAAGATAAAATTTAGCAACATTCAACTGCAGTATTTGCAGGTTTCCAAGCAAAGAGATGTGCAAAACTAGCATTTAAAAAATATACTCATTCTTCCACATATTTAATATATCATGGATTTCTATACTGGGGACAAATCAGCAGGACAGTAACTATTCATTCATGTTGAGAGTAAGGTTTCCTGGACTATGAATAATAACTAGCTATATATATACACAAAGTTTCTCATGTTCATTTACTGATTTGCTTGCTTTGTGTTTTTCTTTTAAGGAAACACCACTATTTTCTATTTTGTTAGACTTCTGTGTTCCTTAGCAATTGAAGTATCACAGAATCATAGAATGGTTTGGGTCAGAAGGGACCTTTCAATGTCACCAAGTCCAACCTCCCCACAGTCAGGAGGGACATCTCCAACTAGATCAGGTTGCTCAGAGTCCCAAACAATCTGACCTGGAATGTTTCCAGGGATGGGGCATCCACCACTCCTCTGGGCAACCTGGGCCAGTGTCTCACCACTTTCAATCTCAAAAATTTCTTCCTTCTATAAAGTCTAAATCTTCTTTTTGTAGTTCAAAATCATCACCCCTTGTCCTGTCACAACAGGCCCCACCAAAAAGCCTGTCCCCATCTTTCTTAATGTCCCCCTTTAAGTACTGAGAGGCTGCAATAAGGTCTCCCTGCATTTAATTTAAAAACTTACTTCACTGTGGAAACCTGTATTGTAATTGCTCTGGAAACAATTTTTTCTTCTTTAATCTGAAATGAAGAACAAAAAAAAAATCCCAGAATAATCCAAGTTTTAATACAGCATACTAATATTTACCTAACAAGTAGAAAAACATTACGAAAGTATTAGCAATTTGCCAGGGGTTTTAGATCTACAATCAACACACGGACGTAGTCCAGAAAATGTCTGAAAACAAACACGGACAGAAACAAATCAAGTTTAATTTCGGGTTATTTATGCAGTACTAAACCTCTAAATTCTTATCTATTTCCTTTAAATTGAAGTTAATGGTTGCTGAAACTTCTAGTCTCTTTATACACTTATTCTTCCAACTTGGGCAATTAAGATAAAACCTTATGTTTTTGTAAGGGCAGTGTTTACCACATGATCACTTCATAAATCAGAGTAGCTATAAATACTGTAGGAACTATGTAGGCAAAGTACACAGACTTTTATTTGTGAAAGCTGTCCCCAAGATATGCCAGGAGTTGTTTCTCTGTGTGCTTCCAAGGGCTTTCTACGGAGAAATGACAGACATTTCTCTTTTCCTGTCACCAAGATCTAGGTTATTGTAAAAAGTGGCCAACTGATACCAAGCTGAACAAGTAACAGAAACTTGAATTGCTGTGGTTCAGCCAAACAACAAACTAAGATCGCTAACTTGTAGGCCCTATGAAAACTGTTACTAACTCTGTGTGTAAACTTTAGACCAATACAAATATGCTCTCTTCAAACAGAGATTTACTATAGAACATGCTGACATAATTTAAATGGCATCTCTTTACTTGCATTCCCATAAAAGAAATCTCAAATAATTTCTCCAGGTATCCAACCTCTTGGTTTAGTTAACTATTTGTTGAAGTCACATGAGGTTAGAGCTTCCTGGGTTTGGTTCTAGAGGAAAATCAACTGCTCTTAACTCAAGATCATCTAAAAGAAAAAAATTCATTCACAACCATATTTCAACTTTGTTAATTTGTGATGTTTCACAATTGCAGTATAATTGAAAGAAACACACATCAGTAACTACCAAAGTAGCAGTAATCAAACACACAAAAAGTAGGTTGTCTGCATTTTGTTGTCTTAGCAACTGTATCATTATTTTGAACTCTCTGAAAAGGAAGTTGAATGCATAAATAAAGTCTCAGCACCTTGTGATGATTTTGAAAGCTTCAGTTGATTGTAAACAAGAATTCAACAAGAGCAATCTTCCAAACTAATTATGAGACCCATGCAAACAACCAAAGGATCCAGGTTCTCAAAGACGCTTTCCTTTCAACTATACCACGGAAAGTAGCTAGTCCATTGCCTTCCCATATTGACTCTTCTCAAACTTAGACTGTTCTTTTAAAATAATATTGATTTTCTAAAACACAATTATACTTGGTTTTCCTTGACATACCTACCATCCTCTGCATAGTTAATGCATTATTTCAATCCACTTTCATGTTCCTTCCTGCACATACTTTTGCAAAACAAGCTAGATGTTACTATTTGGCTACTATCTTGATCAGCAAAGTACCTACTGACTGGATAACTGTAGATATGTAAACGAATAATATATCACCAATCATGTGTTGACAGTTAAGCACTCCATCATATTTTTTACTAGATCATGTTTCAAAGTACTGTACATCAAATTTTAATCTAGGATCCCAGCCTTTGGCCCTCTTCAGGATTCTGCAATACTGGAGACAGATACTGTTACTCTCAATATTCATGAAAACCTCTCCACTAGACATCATCTTTTACTTTCCAGGAATTTAACAACTCCCTACAGTTTGCATTTCCTAAATTGCTTCAGGTGATAATCTGCCAATGAGAAGCAAACAGACTGATGAGCACAGGAAGAACTGGAATAAGGAGTCAATAATGAATACTTAGGGGTTGCAATATTTCCCACCAACAGCACTTGAACATGGAAAGAATATCTCTCCACTATTTAAGAAGAAAGGCTCAAGAATACAGCAAAGATTGTACAAAACATATGAAGATTTTTGGGTGATCAGGTCTTGAACATGATGCCAACCAAGTACTTTGCAGTCTTTTCTAGCACTACATTTTGAAATTAATTAAAACAAAAAAAAGACAAACGGTTTACCATTTCTTATTTTTAAAAGGTCTGAAAACCTTCTTATACTTAGAGGAAATTTTAAATATTTTTACAGATCAGTACTAATAACTATGCAATCAGGATTGCTGAACATGAGCCAGCATTGGGCTCAGGCAGCACAGAAGGCCAATGGCATCTTGGCCTGTATCAAGAATAGTGCGACCAGCAGGACTAGGGATGTGATCCTCCCCCTGTACTCAGCACTGGTGAGGCCTCACCTCGAATACTGTGTCCAGTTCTGGGCCCCTCACTTCAGGAAGGATATTGAGGTGCTGGAGAGGGTCCAGAGGAGAGCGGCGAAACCGGTGAAGGGGCTGGAGGGGAAGCCATATGAGGAAAGGCTGAGGGAGCTGGGACTGTTTAGCCTGGAGAGGAGGCGGCTCAGGGGTGACCTTATCGCCCTCTACAACTACCTGAAGGGAAGTTGTAGTCAGGTAGGGGTTGGGATCTTCTTCTTGGCAGCTAGTGACAGGACAAGAGGCCATGGCTTGAAGCTGCAGCAGGGGAGGTTTAGACTGGACATTAGGAAGCACTTCCTCACGCAGAGGGCGATTGGGCTCTGGAATAGGCTGCCCAGGGAGGTGGAGTCACCATCCCTGGAGGTGTTTAAGAGAAGATTGGATGTGGCACTGAGTGGCATGGTTTAGATGTTGTGGTGTTATTGGGTCGTAGGCTGGACTTGATGATCCTGGGGGTCTTTTCCAGCCTTGGTGAGTCTGTGATTGCACAGAGAATAGACTATATGTAGAAATGGAAAAACTCCATGTCAGTACTCATTCAAAAGAGAGGAGTTATGCTCAGAGGGGAAATGCATTCCTATCCCTTCCTCATTCTCCCCTGGCCATACAAAACATCCATCTTGGATGCCAAGTAAGAGACTTAAGACTATAAAATACAGTAAGAATTTAAAAAACAACAGAAGTTTTAGGGATGTACATTGCTCCTTTTTCCAAATGCCTATGCCAGTTCATGTATTTTGGGAACCTTGCCTATAATCACAAGGATATCTGTCTTCTTACTGCAACAACAGGTCAGCCCTATAAGCTTCCCCAGCAAGGACAGGGAAATTCCAATGGGTCATAGCCTACTCTGAGTATTACAGGCTTCCAAAAATTAAATTATTGTAGACAGTTATTACACTAAGCAGTTATACTGATCAAACATTAGATTAAGAAGAAGAAAAAAAACAACCAAGACAAAGGTAAAAACCAGAGACGAAAGACTGAGAAGATGTGCATGTGATAGGGAAACCCATGGAGATGCTTTTATAAACAACTAGAGCATGGTACTAATAACACCAAGGTTGTGGGTTCGATCCCTGCACAGGCCACGTGCTCTGTCGGTTGGGCTTGATGATCTTGAAGGTCCTTTCCAACTGTGATGAGGATGATGATGAGGATGATGTTTGGAAAAGAAAAAAACAAAGGGTGGCAAATAGCTGCAACAATGCTGCCACAAACACAAGTAGTTCTTTTTATCTAATATGAAAAGGCATTCTCACAAAAGCTCTTTGCTTATGAGACTGCTGATAAAATTCCCAGTCTTACAGAAGCAACAGTTGAAAAGAGGCAAGTTTTAGCATTAGTTCTCCTACCAGTGCCACGCCACACTAGAATAAACAAAAACAGGAGAAAGGCAGAGGAAGCACACTTAGTACAATCATTCGGCTATCTTATTTGGCCACGTGCCAAAGGATATGAGTGTTTAGCCTACAGAAAGTCAGATGGCTGCTTTCAAGTGAGATACAGAATGATGCACTAAACCCACACATACAATTCTACATGTGTGAAACAAACAATGACAGTGGAAATTGCATTTAAACAACTTAGATAAACAGCAATTTTAAGAAGTTATACATGAATGACTTCAATCAAGCTCTTTCCAAACAAACTGAAGATACCAGAATCATAGAACAGTTACAGCTGGAAGAGACCTTGAAGATCATCGAGTCCAGCCTTTTTCCTAGCCTTATCACCCCACTAAATGATGCTCCCCAACACAACATCCAGCCGTCTCTTAAACACCTCCAGGGACAGTGACTCAACCACCTCCCTGGGCAGCCTGTTCCAATGGCTCACAACCCTTTCAGGAAAGAAATTCCTCCTAATATCTAACCTGAATCTCCCCTGGCACAGTTTCAATCCATTTCCCCTCATCCTATCACTCTCTACCAGGGAGAACAGACCAATTCCTGCCTCCCTACAACCTCCCCTCAGGTAGTTATAGAGAGCAATGAGGTCTCCCCTCAGTCTCCTCTTTTCCAGACTAAACAAAAATCCCTCACTCCCTCATCTCTTTTGCTCTTTATTCAGTGTAAGATTTTAAACTTCACAAATATTTTTGATTTCACATTTAAATTTTCTTCATTACTCCATCTTACCCCATACCCAATTCCCATGAAGCCTATACAAGCTGTGTCACAGAGCTACAACGGAACAGGAGCTGGTATCTGACAGACTTCATATAATTTAACATCATTAAAACACAACACAAAGCCATGAAACTAATAGACATACTTCAACAAGGATTAACTTTTTTGGAAGAGTAACCCATGTGCAAGCAACATTACTGATCAGTGAATACTTAGATTCACACCAACTTCCAGATTATTAATATGACTATATTTGGTTCTTTTTCCTTAAGGTATTTCCTTAAGCGTGCTTCCACAGATTTATAAAATAGTAAGACACTACTGTGACTTCTAGAAAGCTCCAGAATTCACACTGGGATGATGTGCCAGTGCTTGTGGAGAGCTCCTGTACAGCACTGCTGTGGGAAAGGGATCATGGTGGGCACTCTTGACCATCTCACACTGCTTCTGCCCAGTGATTTTTAAGAAATTTACCAAGCTGGCTTTGCCAGCAGGCTATCAGGAGGTATTCCAGAGCCTGTTCTGACAAGCAAGCTGCAGAAGTAGTAACTTCCAAGAAAAGGTGTACCAGTATAAAAAGTGATATGATTTTCACTTGTTTTCTGTATCTTTCCAGACAGGGGATAACTAGGTCAATGTAAATCCACATACCCTCTAGCAGATGGATCCAGCCCACTTTAGTAACAGATTTATTTGACCCTTCCTATCACAACTATTATGATAGCATTTGAGCTGCCAGTTTGCTCACTGCTGATGTGGACTTGCCCTAGCAATTATCCTTGTACATTAATGAAAAAATAACACCATATCAGTTCAGGGTGTTGGATAGATGTGGGTAAAAGAAGGACGAGAACATCTTTAAAAGGACTAGTGCTTCCCACTGCCACTGGCTTTGGTCCCTGACTGAAAACAGCATCAGGAGATTTTGGAATTTAGCTCCTCCATTTTACAGAAAGATGCAAGTTAGAAACTATTTTCTCATGCAGAATTTTGTATTTCATAATTGCGTTAATTTCATGGAAAGATGAAATTTAAACTGTCCTCAGACAGCAAGTTTCTTCAATGATTTGTAACATAATATACCTAGAAGCAATACTGCTTTGAAATTTCTCTATTTGACAAAGTTTTAAAGGGGACACTTCATTAAGAATTAAAAACAATTTTGTCAAGTGGAAGACAAGGCACATAGACGCAAACAGTTTTAAAAAGAACCTTATATTGCTTGACATTTTAAAGATAGTTTTTTTAAAAACTTCTTAAACTATTAAAAAAGTTACACTCCTAAATAGGGCCAGACTTCAATTAGTGAAAAGTATCCAAGTCAATACAGCAGTACTTGTTTTACTCCTTAAGAGCATTCAGTCAAGAACATTTAACACTAAACAAACACTCTATCAATGCCGTGTGGCACGACAGGACATAAGGTAACCCAAATTTAGATCATTCTGATGAGATTCCAGGTCTTTGAAAGGGGAGGGGGAGGCAAAAGGGAGGTTATGTTTTTGTTTCATACTTAAAACATTACCTCCCAATTACCTCTCTTGTTAATCAAAAACATTCTGTACATTCCTTCATCTTACAAAGTAACCATTAAAGCAGACCTATCTAGCTCTTAAAAAAGAAGTGAGGTAGTAAGTTGTGAATCAAAGCGTTCCCTTCCAAATAAAATATCTGCAGAGGGTAAGGGGGAAAAAAAATAACTTTTAATAGAACTACAGATAGATAACCAAATGCCCTAGTTCAACAGGGAGTAAAAAGTATTTGCGTGGAGACTGAGATTTGTCCTTGTAGCATTTAATCCTACTCATATTGTGCAATTCATCTCAGCACGGTCAGAGCAACCGCAGCTCTACTCCCACTAGATGGAAAATTCCACTCCGGCTCAAGTGAAACTCTTCAAAAGCCCCATTTGAATTCTTCCTGCTAAATCCAGTTTTGTTCAGAGAACTGCACACTCACTTGCAAACAGTAACTATTCTGTTCATCCTCTCAGAGCAACAAATGAATGCCACTGCATTGTGGGTTAAGCCCACTGTGGAATGAGTCTGAACATCAGTAATTGGTTATATTCACCCTTCCTGTCTCACTACCACACAAGCTGCATCATTCCCTGACAGTGGTACAGCAATAAAAAAGTAAAAATCTCACAGTAAAAATATGGCATTTAACTGTTATAACTGCATTGGACTACCATGTAATTATATGTATACACTGTATGTATACATAGATATTATATACTACATTGAACAATTCAAAGAAACAGTTAAAATATACAATTTAATGTCTTGATGCATAGAGCCTTTGGCACCAGGCCTTTGATCCTCTCTAACTCGTTATTTCACAACAATCTTTATTACCACCTTGTAAAGAATAATCAAATAAACAAGAAAGAATTTTATTTTAGTTTACCTGCACCTGCAGAATGGAAAATATGAAGGGAAATAATAGAGAAAATAGCAACATATTTATCTTACTCACATAAGTCATGCTTATGTATTCCAATTACTGCAATCAGAGTGAACTGAAAACAATTACAGTATTCCCAGAACAAGGGCATAAGAGCTGTACCCAGAAATACAGCCAGTAACAGCACACTGAGCTATATCATAAATACATTTCCCTGTAAAGAATCCTTGGATTGTACCCTTGCAACAATAAAAAATGCCAATCCATTGTCAAGTAACCTGTCAGAAAATGCATGTCTGTACTCCTACATATAGTTTTCTGTTTGAAATACATAAGAATTTTATTCTAGTCTTATACCTGCATATACAGCACTCACCGCCAAATTCAATGGAAAGGAAACACAGACATCTTTGTCTGCCACACCACTCCTCTTTAGGGGAACAGATAAAGGAACATAGGTCAAATGACACAGGCTTTTCTTGGTTTTCTCCTCACATCCTTTGAATGAGTTTAAATAATCTCAAGAGAGTAAGCTAAATCAAGCCTGAAGAATTATTTTGCTGGTTGTACATACCTTGACATTACAACCAACTAGTGGTTATAATATACATATAAAGAGAGAACTCAAAAGCTGTAACCAAAAGCTTATCAAAAGTTAATCTACTACTGACATCAGAAACTATCCTGAAAAAATATATGATAGTAAATAAATAAGCATTTTCTACTGTAGTAACAAAGGCATAAAACAGGGCAAGTTTCAATCATTTCACCAAAAAGCATTCAAGATTCAAATATGGCAGACACCCAAATATTTTTAATTGTTAAATACAGTGCATTTTAAACCCCTTGTTACAGATTTTTTAAGAAAAAATGGTTTATTTTTTTGTTCTTGAAAATTAAAAAAAACAACACATAAGAGGCAAAACATATCCCATCTGTTGAAAAGAATACGTAGACAGAGCTATTATTACTTTCTAACATAAACAAGGAGTTTAAAATAAAAATTGGAAGATCTTAGGATAACAACAACTTTATCTTGTTTCACTACTGAAGGGGCAAGATTAATTACAGAACTTTCTCACCCTATTGCTCTCAAGCTTTCACACAGATAGCAAGACTTCCTCTAATACTGATAATGATGATTCCTCCTCACCACAGTTCTGTTCCCTTGTCAGGCCCCCATCCCACACCAGTAGAATATAGAACAGCAAAAATATCTGCTGAATATCTTGATGTAACCACCATATAAATGAAAGTAAGACTTATAAAAACTTGGAAAGTCATCTTAGATATATACTAGATATAAGGTATATCCACATCTTTATCTACCTACATATATATATATATGGAGACATACACAAACACACATCTACAAATCTATACATTAGTCATTACATAAATGTGTTACAATCAGAACTCAAAAGGCCATGTGAAGTTCATATAGCAGATATTCCATTGCTAAAGTCAGTCAAGCTCATCAGTTTTTATAACCCTCTCTGTGGCAGCAATCATGCTGTACAGCACTCAGATTAAGATTTACAAACAAGTCATACAACGGCCTGCGTATGCTCAAATTCTTTCTAATCCTCCCAAACAAGCATTAATATATAAGGAAGTCCAAGTAATAAATATCAGTTTTTCCTTTGAGAATTAAAGTCAAAGACAAGATTAAAACAGCATTTTATTAAAAAATCCAAATAATCAAGAAAGAACTCCCATCAACATCACATGACAAGACACCACAAAATTACCTTACCTTACCTTATAATAAATGGGACAAATGGTGCCATGCTGAGTGCCGAACAAGTGCCATCCATTGGAGACGGATACAGCCTTCCCAAGATTAAAAGCAAAAGGAATAGGCTTGGATGGATTTTCAACTCTTCAGCTTCACTAAATAAAAATGTGGTAAGAAGTATTTGGTGAAAAATGTATCCTCCTTTATGCTAGTCTTGAGACTTTTCCCCACACAATACTCTTGTGCATTCCTGGTTAAAGGAGGTATGCTAGGCTGACTATTGCAAGAAAGTGCAAACCCTAATGGGATTAAATATGGCATCCAGTTCTCCTACGGCACCACTAGGGACCCTGTATGAAGGCCCTTAAGCCCATGCTGCCTTCACTTTCCTACGTTATCCCAAGCCTCCTTTATTCCTAATAGTGGTAGGCTGCCTTTCCTTCTAAGTAATACTAAAAACCAGCACAGATAATATTTCTCTAGGAATTGAGAAACAGAGAAAGCTGCGTTACAAAAATATAGTTTAAAAATGTCTTTTTTTCAGTTTGGAAGGAAATGTGTATTTAGTAAATAGCAGGCTTTATTAAGGAATAGGTCTTATCGACACAAGTTACTGCTCTTCATACTGTAAAAACAATCAGAAATCTAAGGCAAAATCAACATTTCTTGATTTAGTTAATGATTAATAATAAGATACAAGCTTCAAACTGCATTGAAAAAAGCATTCATGGCCAATATTCCAGGCAGCAGCTTTCAATCTTTTTCAGTTTAAAGTCTTCCCAAAATTTTCCAGTGATGACACTGTCACCTTTCAAAATGTCAGGTAAAGGAGACTGCTGTGCAGAATACACAAAGCTTCTTTTCTCAGAGCAGAGACTGCAAAACATGACATGACTGGTGAAACTCCTGCTCCCAAATATCCACCTCAGGTCCATTAAACAGACAGCTGAATGTCAGCCATAAGTCAGCTGCTCAACTTCCACAGTTTATGCCACAGAATTTTAAGAAAACACAAAGCCAGCACTGGTTTACTTTAAAAGTTCATGAACCTGGTGGTAACAGCATCAGTGTCATCCCAAACAGTATCATCAGCACTCATCAAACTGGAGCTCTCAGTCACCATTTGTGGAGTACTTATAAAGAGACCAAGGGCCTTACCCAGAGTCAGTGTGTCACAGTCTGGAAAGTGTCATTTAGGGTTACAAGAGGCCTATGACCCTGTATCACTTAAACATGTTAGGAAGTATCATTGTCAAACATGAGACAGTCAGACACCCAGGATTCTGTCTTTTCCTGAAAAATGTATGTTCTTCAACATCCGATCTCAGGAATGCAGCAATTCCTAATTACTTGACAGTAGTTCATACTCTAGAGACTTACTGCTACGTGCAAAAGCCTTAGCAAAAGACACTAATAAAACTATGTAATTTCAAGAAGCACTGATGAGAAGAACAGCATTAGGGTATATGTGATACAATTCAGTTTAACCTTTTCACTGCACTTTATATTTCAAAACTTTCTCACACAGTCTTACCTGTTCAAGGTGTTGGTTACAACTTCCAACTGCTTGAGAAGAAAAGGATAAAGACTTGGAAACCGAGAGAAAAACTCCCTTCCTGTCATTCTGCAGAAAAGAATGAAGAAGAGTTACAATTAGCATTCTGCAGTAATTAGTTGCACTCAAAATACCAATTTACTTGTTGGATTTCTGATGCTACAGTGAAGTCAGAGAGCCAGAAGAATCACACACATGATGAACTCCTTTCAAACAAGGCACAATGTTTTCATTAAAAATTATGATGTGGTGATACATTCCACAAGTTAAGTAATTCTGTCTGTATGCGTCATAACATAACTTTGTCAGCTAAATTGGTCAGGCATTTTTGGGGAAAAAAGCATCTTAGCCCTTTAATCACTCTAAAAGGAAAAGATACAGTACCTTAAATTCTGGCACCATTTTAACCACATTCTGGTTGAACAAGAGAAGACCACTCGCTTTAGTACAGCTAATGTATTAAACAGATAATAAAATATATTTATAATAGATATGTACTAACATGCTCCTTTTTTACAGCTACTATTCTGAGATGCTTTTCAGTAAGTCAACAGATGATATGTAAAACACAGTGACCTCTTTAAGCGCCGCTGCTTCCAGCACATGGCAGTGGTGGCATTTCCAAGCCATGTTTTTCCTTGTGTAGATGGAACAGGCACATTCAAAACAGAACAAAGTAGCAGTATCTATTGAACTCATCCCTAGCCAGAATTAATAAGGCACCATAGTTCAAGTCACAACAGCATATCAATCCAAGTTAAAAGAGTTAAGTAGAAATCTTCTATATCTGTGTGTTTTATAATCTTCTGATCAGATAAAGGATGGCTTCATGGTTTACAGGAACTATTTAGCACCATCTAAGTACAAGCCACTTAAATGTTACAGTGGGGAGATTCTAATTAGACACATGCGATGCAGATAAAACACATCCCCTTTAAAAATAACTAAAAAGCTACCAACTTAGAAGAAGAAAGCCAACTGCAGAGTTTGTTTTCCACATTGATAAAGTACATGTTAGGATGACTCCAATGCAAAGCTCCAAAAAGCAGATAAATCCAGAAAAAAAACAACCACCCAAAAAACAATATGATGAGATGACAAGATTGAATATGTGTGAAAATACACACACACAAAATCGAGGCAAGAGTCAATCAGCACATGGCACAGCTTCTTCCAACACTCAGCTAACACAACATGCCTTAGCCACAGGCCACAGAATAAACACAGCAAAACCAGATCTCTAGATGCAAACAAATCTTCAAAAAGGTACAGGAAGTTTTCTCTAGGCACTTAGGAATTTCTGTAACTAAAAGCATAACCAAGGACTCTGCAAGTAGCTGTTGTATCTACAAAAAAGTTTTCAGTTAAAAAATGTAGATGGGAGCATTTGAACTGTGAATGAATATAAACTCAAGCACTAATAAGGATAGTTTAAAAACATCGATACTGATAATCACTGGTTATTTAAGCAGAAAACACCTATGGCGTTTCTTCTAACAGCTTCTCCAAAACAACTTCAATTTTTTTGTGTAAACATTATATAGTAATGAAGATGCAAAGCCAGAGACAGCACAAAGCTTAAGATCTAAGTAAATGAATCAAGTTGACCAGCCAATCTTACTGAGTTTTCATATATAAAACATTAAGAACTTGGCATCTCTTGCACCCCAGAATGTATCAACCAAAAGCAGAACTGGGATTCAGTTTGCTATGGAATGGACAGCCACCAGTTACAGGCTTAAGAGAAGACTACATGCAAGTAGCATCTTATATAATAAGTATTTTTAACAGGTCCACTTTTAATGTATTAAAATTTCAGTATCCAAGTTTGAATCAATATTACAGAATAATGGAACTGAGTATCTTTACAAAGCCTTGAAATTCTTTGTAATTAGTGTGGTTTCATGAATCTATTTGACAGGGAAAGAAAATGTTAACTACTGAAGTGGATAACCTTACATAACCTTCCACTTGGCTTACTGTTCCACAGGTTACATGAGGGGAGAAGGCAGTCTAATCAAAATCATTAGTTTGCAATATCTGTGGAAAAGACACCCAAAGGCACTTCAAGGAAATAAGACACAACTCTCTGAGCAGGCTGATTGTCAGTGGATGATTTTAAAGAGTCTATGGTTCAGAGAAGAAATGAGAGACTACATATTAGCAGAAGTGCAGCAAAACAAAAAGGTGTTCTCAAAAACAGAGAGCACCAATTTAAGTGTGAACCTGCTACCTGAGGATGCCAAGGCAGGGAGATGTGAAACTGGAGAATGAGCAGAAAGCAAGAGAGTTAGGTACAGTAAAACAGGGAGGAAGGTAGTTGTTTCATTTTTGCTTACTGACCATGCTTGTTGCTCCTGGAAACATGTATGCATTATGAGGCACACAAAAATATGTGTGTACAGTAACTGAGACAAACAACAAAAAAATGCAGTGGTTCTTCTTTTCAAAAATGTTCATGACACTAAGCCACATATTTTCTATTAATTTCACTAAAAACTATACTGCTGTGAAAAAAGAATAGCAACACTTTAAGATTTGCCTCATGCTTGTTAGTGATAGAAACAGACTCATGCATGTGCATACACACAGAAATGTTACGTTTCATAATTAATAAGCTATCCATATCTTTAAAAGAAGGTAAGTCCTCGACATGCCTACAAAGGAATATACCAATTAAATATCAAATAAAACAATCCAAAATCACTGGTAACAGTTTTCATGTAACAAAGTTTTTCCTCCCTTTCTAACAGATATCTGACAAGGAACAATATGTTAAATTAAAAATATAGATAACTATCCTCCCATTAGTCACTGACACAGTTCAAACACAGATTTTTGGCAATGTAGCTACCATAATTAAATCCTTAAAACCAACATTTTGCAGATCACAGGATTTTAGATCTACTCAACCTAAAACATGTTTATAAGAGAAGTAACTGGAAAGGCCCTGAAGACACAAGTATTCTTCCCCGTGTCCAGCTGAAATTATCTGTATATTGCTTCAGGGTTCATCTTTTGACAGTATGTTCAACCACAGGCTCTGTAACACTATTTTCTTTTTCCTATTAGTAACCCAAAGCAGCACAATTTCACAATCCAGAATTTCAAATGGGATTACTGAGACCTAAACAATGGACTAGTGGAATTTTATTTACTGAAATAGCAAGTACAGTAATGAAACAGAAAAGTTACCGGTGGGCTGATGATGCTTACAACAAAACCCTTTTCCTCAAATGTAAATGTCCTTTAAGTATATAATTAAAATTATGCTTTATATCAAAACAGTTGAGAGAGAAACTAATGTAATCACTCATATCCTCCTCAATTCAGTTGTAAAAATAGTATGTAACACCATATACATGCAGAATCCTGTGGTACATAAATAGGACGATCCAGTATTTACACCTCAGACAATCTTAACAGTCTGTCATACGCAAGCAATTGTGCAGAAAAGCCAGATTACTAAATTAGAGTATAATCCATTCATAAAAGTTTCTAATTTGATGGCTAGAGACAGCAGTCATGTTTAGCACTTCTCAAAAGAAAGACTGACAATGTTTATGTAAAAGGGGAGACGCACAGGAGTTTCTTTGCCATTTTCACTCAGGTTTCCTCAAGAGATGTTCCATTAACAAAGAAGTCATACAGAGTTATCTTCTGTACCATGACACACAGAATCAAGCTATATGCATCACTCCTAACTATTCTCTGCATGCCCTCGAGTCGAACGAATTCTTTCCTACTTTTGTCTGCTCCAGAGTCTATTTAAGAGGAAAAGGATAGTGTGATGACAGCAAGAAAGGTATTTCACAGAATATAAAGTTCACATAAAACATCAAGACGTTACTCTGAAGGCATATGATGCTACAAAAGACAGGATTTAATTCCTAGCAGTAAGCATTTGGAAAACAACAGTACACTATACACGGAGGTTATGACCATGTCCTGCACTTCAGTCAAAACAACCCCAGGAAACACTACAANTGGAGGTGTTTAAGAAACCTGTAGATGTGGTGGAGTGTTTTTTTTATTGTTTCGGTTTGTTGGTTTCTTTTCTGGTTGTTGTTTTTTTTTTTTGGTTGGACTCTGTGATCTAAGAGGTCCTTTCCAACCACAGATATTCTGTGATTCTGTGAGTAGCTACTTGATGCTGTGTGATGCAAGGGTTAGTACCTATCCTTATATAACTAGCGCCTTTCTAAATAAATATTCCACCTTTATGCATCATAAGTGTGTGAATTATTTAACTGCCTTAAAAAAATGCATTTAAGAATAAAACCATGGATGTTGCAGTGTTCTTTTTTAACCTGTGCTGTACACTTAAGAGAATACTCTAGGAGATTAAACTTCTGCTGTGACACTGGGGCATATGTATCATCTTACTGCAACATGTGTGAAAGATTACCTGCTTCTGTTCTTTGATTTATTTTTCAGAAGAACTGAAGGCTTTATAACCTTGTATGCTGCTTTTAGTAACTGACATGTTAAATAACATTTGCAGTAAACATGTTCGTATTTAAGTATAGCACAGGTGAGATTTAGACAACAAATCGTCTGAGGGCAGCGAGAGTCTCTGGTGTTCTTTTTTTAACACAGATAGTGTTAACATCTCAGGTCAGCTGACAAATGCATGTTCTGATTTGTAATGGGAAAAAAATAAAAATATTCTTTCTAAAAATGAAAAATAGAACTGAAATGTGAAAAAAAACCCAAACAACATTATAGACAGACATACTTAGAGATTTTCACAAAATGACCTAAGTTATTCTTTTAAATGTCTCCCGTAAAACCTGCTCTTGCTGTACTAATCCTTACACTGAAACAATTAATATGATGATCCTTTATGTTAAAGAGCAGTAATGCAGAAACAGAATCCAATTTACTCTTGCACTGCAAGGACAATCGCTGCTGAAATAATTTAAAAATCAGGGCTGAATTTGGCAAAATTGTCATTCAAAATGACAGATTTATAAAGATAATCCATATTGTACATATTTGCTTCTTTTGCCTCTATTAAGCTATGAAAAAAAACCCAGAATGCAGCTTAGCTAGACTACCTTAAGTAGACATTTGTGTTCTTTATCTGACCCTTAGCACTTGTCAAGTGGTTAGATTTTGTCTCAAAATATATGAAGCTTATTTCCCTATTAAAAAAGATATACTTCAGAAGTATCAACTTAAAATAAATGGAAAACATTTTCTTCAACTACACAAAAAAAAGGAAAAAAAAAAAGACATATTTTATACTGAGGTTATGGTAAAGACCAAAGCTAATTCAGATACACTTTAATAATTAAACAATTTTTTGCTCCTTAAATAGCTCTAAAGAATATGACAGTCAGCTGCATTTAATGACAGGACAACTAAAAATATTAGAGGTACAGAAAAGACAAATTATCCTAATTGAAAGAGAAGTAAAACTGAAAGAATTTACCACATTCAACTCAAGGGATAATTTCTTATCTTGGACTTTAGAATATAGGAAGACAGCATAATATTATACAACTAGGAGAGCAAGTATGTAACATTTTAAATTATTCAGAAGTGCTAGCAGGGAGAATGATTCAGAAAACCACAGACCTTTATTCTGGCCACAAAAAACATACAGAAATTTAGGGAAAAAATAAACTTGGAAAACAGAACAGCTAGAAATACGAGCAAGATAAAATGGAATACAGTGCAAAGCACAAAAACTGTTAAAAACTAGATTGTGTCAACCTAACCCATACCTTGTCCGAGAATATTCCTAGACAAAGAAAATTAACAGTTCCAGTAACATAAGTCTCCTTAATGTTACCTAAATAAATGACATGTGAAATGTGCAAATTTTTACTCAAAATTTGCTTCAAAGTAAAAAGTAAGACAGCTTCTGCTTGGAAAAGAGATCCGGCTCTCCTACGCTTCCCTTCACAGCTAAAAAACCCATGGGGTTTCTGTGAGACACAGAAAATAGCAGGAAGCAGACAAAATCCTGCAGTGTACTCTGAAGAAACATCTACACAAGGTTCACAGTGAAACTCTATCTTTGGCTTAATAGATTGAACTCAAGTGTAATCTCTCCGAATGAAATGCTGCAATTAGGTTATGCCTATAAATAAAATGGGTAAATTAGAGAAGGAACAGGACTTTAAAAAGACTCGAAAATAACATGTTTCCAGTCAGTTATTGGTGGACCTAATCCATTGTTGGGCCCAATATTATTTTAACTGAAGACCACAGTAGAAGAGTTGGGAGCATGCCAATGAAATTCATTAACGAAAGACAAGTTGAGCAATTGTCTGTGGAGAGGGAAGATTAAAACACTATGAAACAAAGCTGAGAGTATTTTGAGGACTCAAATACTGGAAGGACATGAAATTAATAGCAGATTAAAAGACTGCTTACACTAGGACTAATTAAAAATGTGTTAGAACTCTGGAAATACCAAAAGATCCAAGCATATTAGTTGGTACTTCGGATCGCTCCCTCACCAAGAGGACAAAGAACAAATGTGATTCTGTAACATATCAACCCTGACACAGTCAGTACAGGCAAGTACTAATGCCAGTCTAACAACTGGATAGGATGTAAGATGGAATAAATCACAGCTAACTTTCAGCTAAGAGAGATGCTCAAGAAAAGCTGCTCACAAGATCAAGAGAAACAGAAAGCAAATTTGCTGAGAGGGGATTTAAAAAACTCAACTTGTTCTGTCTGGCAAAATTAACACAGCTGGGATATATGACTGGCATCCACAAATACCTCAAGAGAAGCATCAAGAAGGAAAACAATGACTTAAAGTAGGAGATAATACTGGCATAAGAACAAGTGGGTATTAAATGGCCGTGAAGAAATATACATTGCAAGTTTAATTTCTAATGATCAAAGCAGCAACATTCTTGAGAAGTTTTACTTGGGAAGGTGGCATTCAGGAAGTCTTCCTGGAGAAATAGCATCAAAAAGCAAATTGTTTTTAAGATGCAACTTGATCAGTTTAGAAAAGGAACAGCATAGCAAGCTTGTTTATGAAAAGAACCACGTTAATATGCCAGCAGGACCCTTACTATCATGTGCTCCTGCAATTTTGTGACCTGCTGATCCACACGGCAATTCCAATCCTTTCTTAAACACGTAGTTGAACTAGTGCTGAACTGATGCTGATAAGAATTATATAAAGATTAGCAACTGATAATTTTCAAATCTAACCTGTGATGTCATCAGACTAAAACTGTATGCAGGCAGATTCCAAAATGCACACTGGCTAAGCATGGAAAAATTTCTAGAACTCCCTTTCCCAAGTTCCTGGCACTCAGCGATCATTCTTAAGAACTTGCACGTATTTCACTCTTTTTTTAAACAAAACTGAAGACTGCAGAGTGTTTCTGAAGGGGTGAACAGGTTAAAAACCACAAACTTCCAAAAGTATTGCCCATTTCATCTGACTTGTGAAGTAACCCTATTATGGTCAGCTCAAGGAGGTAACCTGCAAATTCCACAGTAAGCACCATAACCAGAGTTTGGGAAGAGACTGTACATGCTACTGAAATGCTCCAAACTTGCCAGGTTTTAGATTTTCACATCCATAAAGAAGTAACTGAGAAACTAACCGAGATAAATTTGTCCATAAATGCACACAGAATCTAAGAGTCCGGTGAGTATTCTAATAGATGAAACTCAAATAGATTTGTAACTATTGATAAAACAATTGTTGTAATTTTAAAATCATTCTTAAAATCTGTTCTTTCTTATTTCTTAGGAAAAACAGTTAAGCTATGTTTTTATTAAGGCAAAAAGCTTTAAAATGGACTAGAAAGTGCTGTTCTCAAACATGTTCACCTTCACTCAACTTTCTCATTTGGAAGCTGAGAGATTATAGCTTGGATAAACAAAGCACTTGAGCTGGACCACCAGGCCCAAAGGGTATCAATGGTTCAGTGTTTGGTTGTTGGTTGGTAATCAGTGAAATACTCCAAGGGTCAATTACAGAGTGCCTACATCCCTTAACGTTTTTATCAACAATTTCATTGATGAGATAGAAAGCATCAACTGCAGACCTGTGGACAACACTGAATTAGGGGGAAGTGGATGAAATAGTACAAGTTCAGTTTAGACAGACCATGAAAAACTTGAGGCTTGGGCCAAGAAAAACCTCATGTAGTTCAACAAGGAGAAACAAAATTCTGCACCTAGGCTGAATAACCCTAAGCATCAACACAGGCTGAAAACCATCTGGCTCAGTAACAGTCCCACAGGAAAGAACCTGGGGAGTTACAGTGGATGCCAAGCTCACTAGGAGGCAAAGGCACATTGTCATTGCAAACAAGGCAAACCACATACTGGATTATGCTCATTAGGATTATCGCAGCAGCCAATCAAGAGAAGGTATTACCCAACTCAACCTGGCACAGGGAGGCTGTATGTGGAATCCTCTATCCAGTTTTGGGTTGCCAGGTTCAGAAGAGATTAGAAGAAACAGGAGAAGGCCCAGTAAACAGTTGCTCAGATGGACAGGGTCTAGAGTACATGCCGTATAAATAGATGAAAGAGCCAGATTTGTTCTGTTTGACAAAGAGAAGGTCCAGGGAAGATCCAACAGCATCCTATAACCACTTCAAAGAATCAAAGATTAGAGAGTTAAACATCTTCCAGTAGCTGCAGATAGCACAGGAAGAACCAGTGGTCACAAATCATAGCTCAGGAGTTTTAAATCGGGCAACAGGAAAAAAGAGGAATGAAGCATTGGAACATATTACTCAGATTGGTTGTAAAATCTCCATCCTTGGCCCACAGTCATATTTTGAATGGGAATCAAGGAAACAACCAAGAGATCCCTTTACACTTTCTGTGATTCCACTTAGCTACTTCCCACTCAAGCACCATGGTTTTAACCCTGTCTTCTTAACAGATCAATGTTTTTCTTGTCTTCTGCTCAAAATAACAAAATTCTGAGATTTACACAGTTTTTAGTAAGTTAATAAGTCTTCAGTTCAACACGAAGTATTATTTTGCAATGTTGTATAATAGGACTACTGACTTGCAATGAAATAAAAATAACCACTTAAAATTGTTTAATTCACAGTATTTATTCATGAAAGCTCTTGATTAGCAGCCCCTCTGGATGACAACCAGAGAATCAACCAGTATCTCAGGCAACTGGGGTTGTTTGGTCTGAGCAAGAGGAGGCTCAAGGGAGACCTTATCTCTCTCTACAACTACCAGAATGGAAGTTGTAGCGATATGGGGGTTGGTTTCTTCAGTCAGTTGCAAAAAACAATTCAGATTTCATTTTTACCCCACATGAAATGAAATACACTATAAAGGGGAAAGAAGAGTCACTGTAAAGAAGTGGATTTTGCACCTTCAATATAGATGTGGTGACTTTGCACCTTCAATAAATCTAACATTTGTTTCGTTAATAATTAGAAAATACTTAAATCCTAGAACAGTATGCAAATAGTTTAAGTTCACTGACTTGAAAAAACATTCTTTAATGCTACACAGCCCCCCCAAAAAAACAACTTTAAAGGAACTAAGAATATGCCATTATATCTTGGTTTTCATTTTCCTTCAGATAGAAGTGCTAGAATAAACACTCTTACTAGTTTACATTGTTGTGTTTTTATGAGGTTAATAACTGAACTGTCAATCAAGGCCTGTATAAATACCTTCTGCTTTAGAAGCATGTTTATTTACAATAGAGCAAGCCAAAATTTCCAAAGGACTGCATGGTCTGGTTTCCTTTGATCTCTTAAGTACAAGTTTCTTTATACCTCATTTTGCTATTTATCATACTCTCTGTGTAATCAGGTATGGAAAAAACACCTGCATAGAACAAATACTTCAGGAAAAGTGTGACTTAGAGGAATAATTATGTAACACACTGTCCAATAAAATAATTTGTAAAGTCCTTTTCCATGAGCACTTCTGTTGATACGCTAGCGAGAGAAGCAAACAGAAAAATGGGCTCAGAATTAAAATATGGAAACATCATTTAGACCAAACATCATTGATACAACCTGCTATCTATATCAACACATTAGTCAACACTCAACTTTGATAAACATACACAAACATGTCTGTACATATGCACGTATATAAAATTATATAAAAAAAGAGTTTAAAATATGTACTTTACATATAATAGAATCTTTGACACCCTGTGTAAAGTTGAACTGTGTATATGCATGAGTGTGCACGTATGTACACACGCATATGTGTATGTATACACACACATAAATAAAATTAAGACATATGTATATCTCTAGAAAAGTCTCCAAGAACTGTTCAACCACTGCCTATGTAACTATAATCTTAATCTCTAGTGACAAATT
>VWZO01002587.1:0-10039 GCA_013396975.1 Bucco capensis | reverse complement strand
TCCCCCCCCCCCCCCATTGATTTATTATTTCTTTGAAGTTGTTTGTACAAGTAGAAAGAATACAATCATTTTTTTTTTTCTGTGAAATAACATTACACTTAGACAGCTCAAGATCTATACTGCAGAGCGAGTGAATTTCTACCATGTGGATTTTCTTTGGTATCTGCAACAGAGATCACCTTTACTTCATTCACAATCAATGCCAGTTCTCCTCTGTATTCCTATGCATCTTAGGCTATCATCAGAAGTTTATAGTATTATTATATCAATATTATTATTATTAATAAAGTTTGTATTATTATTTATATTATGGCCTATATTGATATGTCTCTTAATGCATGTATCAGATTTACTGGAAAACAAAGTATTATGTTCTAGGACTAACTTTAAAAAATTACCAGTTCAAATACAGGAACAAAAAAGTGTCTCCATACTATTGATATGCTAACTTACTAGAGCTAGAAAAACTCAAACACTTCTTCCAATGGCATCTGTGAGTTAGATGCAGAAGTATGTTCCATTATATGGACCATTTTTGGTGAGTGTTTTGAGTGTTAGATGAAATTTGTCTTTTCTGTAAAATGAAGATATGATGCAGGCTAAAATCTCATAGAAGCTTCCAAAGTCTAATTGCCTGGCTACTTTCAATTTCAAAATCAGCATGCTAAAATACACTATGGACTTTTAACTGTGTTATAGACTTGAAGTTTTGATGTAGTTTAATCCATCAGACAGCTACATACCACACGGATACCACTAACTTCTCCCCTTGCACAGTGGGATGGGGGAGAGAATTAGAAAAAAGGTAAAACTCATGAGTTAAGATCAAGACAGTTTAATAGGACAGAAAAAGAACAGAAAATAATAACAATATTAGTAATTATTTCCCAGGATCTTTGTTCGCGAAGCCTAGCCATGGTGATGAGTAATTATTTAACAATTAGAATATACAAAACAAGTGATACACAATGCAATCTCTCACTGCCCACTGACCAATGCCCAGCAACTTCCTAAGCAATGCAGCAGCCCCAGACAAGTTTCCCCCCAGTTTATATACTGAGCATGACCTCATATGGTATGGAATATTTCTTTGGCCAGGTTGGGCAACAAAACATTAGTATGTAATCAACAGTATTCGCATCCTAAACCTAAAGCACAGCACAGTACCAGCTACTAGGAAGAAAATTAACTTCATCCCAGCCAAAACCAGAACAGGTTATGAATGCACTGAAAAACTGGATCTAAGCATATGTATCAAAAACTTATTTCAATTATGCTTTGTGCTTCACACAGTACTGGCACACTTACACATATCTGAGGGATTGATTAAGTGTTAATAATTTGGCTCCTCCTTCTACCAAGATTCTCACAACCCCTCTTCTGTTTTCTACTGATAGCTGTTAAAGTGGTAAATATAACCTCTGTGTTTGAGCAGCATGGATATGGAATTCAAAGAGATCTCAGACTGTGCATTTGAGCAGGGAAGTAAGTGCCTCTATTAACTTTCTTTACCTTTGTTTTTCTCCCACAATGGACCTACACAGCCTGCTTATGAGTCTGTGTTCCTGTATCACTACTGGGATTTTATCTGCTTATTATTGATTTTAGTGAACACTTTCTTCTGACTTTCAAAAGCAACTGTCAGAGGACGATTCAGCTCTTCAAAATGTTGTGAGGTGGAGATGGCTGTAACCCTATCTGGAGGGTGGGCATCAGGGAGCAGCTGGAAACAGAGCACAGGGCATGGGGGAACTGTGTAGGAAGAAGTCTTAAAATAGACATTTTTTGAAGACAGGTCAAAAGAATATTTTTTACCATAAAATTCCTTATTATGCTGAAAGAGAAGGCTGGTATCAAAACTTCATTGATGTTTTATTTCTCTTGAGAGGTGGAGCTCATATTAGTATATCAATGTTACCAGTTTTTAATTTTCTGCAACTGTGGCTATTTTTCCAAGGTGCTGAAAAGCTCGCTTACTACTGCTTTTGAAAGAAATCTTAGCTCAGCTTTGGTTTTCAAAATTAAAGAAACAGTTTAGGCAATGTATATAAGGCAGTACTCCTGTTATCCATGACTGAAAAAACCCCTGGAATATTGACATTTTCAGGCAAGAGAGAACTAGGATCCTTTGAGAAATTCTAACATTATGTGGTTTGGGTTGTGTTAAGTGGGAGCCGGAGATATGTCCATCTTCTACATTTAAAAAGGTACTCATATAACTTGTTTTACCTTCTAATCAGAGCAGGCTAATATATAGTGTAATATATCACCTCTTCATGTGTTCAACTGTGATGTTAATCAACTATAAACCCACTACTTTAAGTCATGTACCCTCATCCCACAATGAATGGCTACTGCATCAAACAAACTTACCTCAACAATGCAGAGCATAGGTAGAATTTTTGAGGTGAGTGATGGCTGTGAGTGAGAGAGGAGTGTCCTTTTCTTTCCTTTGTTAGAACCAATGTTGCATTTTTATTACCAAGTCCAGAGAAAAATCAAGCATTGTCTGGACAGCTTCTGGGTAAAGAGAGATAGTAAATAGAAAGATAAATGGGAGTGGAAAAAAGAGATAATGTGCAGGGAAAGGGAGGAGCCAGAAAAGGGATAGACAGACAGGCAGACAGATAGCCAGAGCAAACAGGGTAGTATCTTGTGGAGGTAGTTTGTCTCTATTGTTGCCAGCCAGCCTGCCCTACTCTAGCTCCATTTAAGTAGAGGAAAGGGCAGAGATCCCTGTGCCATGGGCACATCTAGCATGGAGTGGGGTGATGAAGGAAGGGATGTTGAGTGGTTATTCCTGGGATAACTTGATTACATATTTGTGGCTGCAGGTGTAGAAAAATACCTTGTCTGGAGATATGGTGCTCTCCCACGTTAGTCTTTATACATGTTTTCTCACTGCTCTTGCATTGTAGCTATGTCCTTGAGAGTTAGGTAATGCAAGTCCTGTCCGTGGCAGGAGTTAGTATATACTGGCCCAGGGATCAGTAAATAGATAATAAATCTTTTTGAATCCTGGCTTGCATTATGTCTTGATAGGAAAGTAATCTCACCCTCTCAGCAGCAAGCTATTCTTTCATTGCAGGGTTGCTGCTGGTGAATGATGTTTTCCAAACTGATAAATATGGTATTTTCTGTGCCACAGGTTGTTTTGTTTGTCTTGTTTATAGTTCAGCTTTATGAAGCAATCAGTCTAGGGAAAGGCCCAGAAATAATTGACTGAGGCTTTTATTCTGATATAGGTCTTTATAACCACAGGTCTACAGCAAAACCAAGTGTGAAAAAAACAAATCATGCTTCACCCTGGTGATAAGAAGTTGAATACAGACAGTTGTGCTTCTAAACAGATGCTGTATTCCTGTATCTCTTTATAGCTGTTCATTTTAAAAATAGCTAATGCATAAAAGATGAAGAAAGGTTTGAAAGGTTGAAGAAAATACACCCCTGCATCTGATACAGACTCCTCCATGGCCTTTCTGGTTGTTGACTGAAAATTTTAATTCAGACAACTTTTTTGCAAAAGTTACTCTTCTGTAGAGTGTAGTGGCTGACTTTCCTATAGCTTCTGTAGCTTTAAAATCTGCTTGCACTTTAGGCTTGTTTAGTCTGTTTGATTTTCTGTCCTCAATTGCAGTGCTTGAGGAAACAGCAAACTAACATTTGCCCCTGTCTCTTCATATTCATCTGGCATTCTTTTTCTCATTCTTCTCAAGGGCTTTGCCTGGCAAACTGCATAAAAGCTGACTTACAGCTCATGGCAGGTAAGCATAGGGGCATCTCTCCAGATGGACATTTAGAAGATTTATTGATGCCTTTGTGTCATTAGCATTGTGTGAGCCTGATTTCCTAGAGGTTGCAGCTTTGTCTCCTGTTGCTTTTCTTCAATTGTTCTAAACACTGACTTTTCCTTTTCTGCCCGGCATGCTAATTCCTGATTGCAACAGGGCTTCTGCAATCAAGTCTATTATCTTCTCCTTCCTAGAAATAAGACAATGAAGATGGCTATTACCTGGGAAAAACTGCTTTCTTTGAGAGAATTTAGTAAATCGTTTGTGACTTTTGTTCTGGTTTTGGTCCTTAGAGAGCCTCAATTTCTTAAAAAATATAAGATTAGAGAGTAGAATGCAACCTTCAGCAACACATTTTGCAAACGGACAGCTAAGGCATAGAAAATTTCACAGTGCAAGGGAGAACTGAGAGAGACAACCAAAAGGAAGCAAGTATTCTGTTACTTCCTCGTCCTTTTCATATTTTGTCACACATACGAGGCAGAGCAACTTTGTGCCACAGAAGGGGCAAGAGTAAATTGCAGTAAATCACAGTCTGAAAAACAAAAAGCCATTAGACGAGCTCCAGGAATAATATAAGATTGCTAGTACAGATCTGTAAGACTGCTAATTAAAAACCAGTAATATAAGTCTGAGAAGTAAAGGAAAGGAAATAAATCTTTTTTACTCCATCTGCTTTTCTGTATCTTCTGGTGGCTCATGCTGCATCTGCATCTACTGTGCCATGTGATGGTTCAGAGAGGCTCAGAAACAGCAGTCCTAGAATTTCTGCAGCTCCTGAGCCCCATTGGCTGGAAGGCAAAGCAGAGGCGGAGAGTGACCTGAATAATTTTCTCCTCCACACACCATAAAACAGGCAGCCAGTATGCACTGTCTGACAGCAAGACGAGTGCTTGCAGTTTGAAATTAGTTCCTTCTCTACAGCAATCCCTTGGGCATTTTGTTTGCTTCTCTCAATGGAATGGAACAAAAACGCCTTGCAGCATACCAGAGAACAGAAGAGGAACAGACCTTAGGGAAAAATCTGGTGCAGACTTACAGATTGTTGGGACTGTGTGACATAGATCACCAAGATATATGTGATGATGATCAGAAACCGCATCTGGGAGAGAGTAAACCAGTATTTCTGAGTTTGAAACCTTATTTTGAAATAGCAGTCAAAGTGTTTGGAACTGCTGCCTGCCTTGGTGCTGGTTTATTTTTCTTTTCTTCCCAAGCTGAAAAGCAAAAGAAGGTTTTCAAAGGAATGTAAAAGGAATAGGAGTTTTAAAAGCAGCAAGCTGAAAAAGCATCTCCATAAGATGAATTTCACGCAGCACCGTGGGACACACCAGCCTCTCCATTTCTGGAACCACAGCTATGGACTGCATGGAGGTGCCAGCGAGCCCAATGCAAAGGGCCACTCCTCAGGAGGCTGCTATGAGCAACTTTTTGTATCCCCTGAAGTGTTTGTGACTTTGGGCATCATCAGCTTGCTGGAGAATGTCTTGGTTATTGTGGCGATAGCCAAGAACAAGAACCTCCATTCACCCATGTATTTCTTCATCTGTAGTTTGGCAGTGGCTGATATGCTAGTGAGTGTATCTAACGGATCAGAAACTATTGTCATTACGCTGCTAAACAATACAGACACAGATGCACAGAGCTTTACCATAAACATTGACAATGTCATTGATTCTGTGATTTGCAGTTCCTTGCTTGCATCCATTTGCAGTCTGCTTTCAATAGCAGTGGACAGGTACTTTACTATCTTTTATGCCCTCCAGTACCATAATATCATGACGGTGAAGCGCGTAGGTGTCATCATCACATGCATTTGGGCTGCTTGCACAGTCTCAGGCATTTTGTTCATCATTTACTCTGACAGTAGTGTTGTCATCATCTGCCTTATTAGCATGTTCTTCACTATGCTTATTCTCATGGCATCTCTGTATGTCCATATGTTTATGATGGCTCGGATACATATTAAAAAGATTGCTGTTCTTCCAGGGACTGGCCCTATTCACCAAGGGGCCAACATGAAAGGGGCCGTTACGCTCACCATCCTAATTGGAGTTTTTGTTGTGTGCTGGGCTCCATTTTTCCTGCACCTGATTTTCTACATCTCCTGCCCCTACAACCCTTACTGTGTGTGCTTCATGTCTCACTTTAATTTCTACCTCATCCTCATTATGTGCAATTCCATCATCGATCCACTTATCTATGCATTCCGGAGCCAGGAGCTAAGAAAAACATTCAAAGACATTATATGCTGCTGTAGCCTGAGAGGGCTTTGTGATTTGCCTGGCAAATATTAAACTAAGTGGATAAGTTACTGTGTACACAATATGCAGCAGACTTTCAATCTTTCATACTCTTTTTCTCAGCAGAATTTGGTTTAAATCTTTAAGAGTGAGCATCTTTTTCTGTTTCCCTTCCCTCTCATCCTTGTATCCCATTCATGTGTAATTCCTATTTCTGTATAATGTTTGTGGTATCTACAGTTTGTAATTTATTTGGCTGCAAAGAGAAGGAGCATTTCATGTCATTTGTAAGTAAGCAAATAGATGTAATGATGAATGTTAAATACTAAAAAAACCAAGCATGTTTCAACTGCTGATAAAATAACTTGCCTGACTTACAGTACATATTATCTCATACTGTTCTGTTGAAGTAATTATAGGTAATCCATTACGTTAAATACATCTTAAAATAGAACATATACTTTTCAATTAGTGGATTAGGGGTTCTCTGGAATTAGGAAACAGATTTTTCATAAAGGTTACTGCAACCAACAAGTTGTACTTTTGATTTTGAACTTTTCCTTCTAATCCATGTACAGCAGTTCTGTTCTTTGTTTCAGTTATTGCCTACAAGATTTTTCAAATGTTTGCTATGCAATCAATAGATACTTGTATTTGAAGTTGGGTATTTTTTTCAAGATGGTGATTGATGTATGTCTGAGAGTACCTTTTTGTAAAGCTGGAATTGCTTCCTGGAGCATCAGTTAGCCCTGGATATCTTTGCTCGGCTGGCATCCAGGTAGGCTAGCACCCTCCATTCAGCCACGAAGCAGGTACAGTATTAACACTAACAGTGCCTGCACCAATGTAAAGATTCACTGAGCTATTTACCTAATGAAGTGGGAACTTCAGTTTGAGCATTCAATCCTTCCTTGTTCTGAGATGTTGAGGGGAACAAGGACTGCACTTCAGAACGAAATATATCCTCATCAGAAACAAGCTGCCCTCTGTTCTGAAGTGTAGTGTTAGCAGATGGGATCCACTGCCAGGATGCTCCCAGAGGAGACAAGGCATGTGTTAACTTGGCCTGAGTAACTCAGACCATATGATGGGACATATGAATTTTGTGGGGCCAATGCTATCACGTGTAAGGGATGCTAGCTGACAAGTCTATAAACCCATGCTCTGTATCTGGCAGCCCTATGTGTTACTGCTGCTTGAAGTCAGTTCACCTTTTCAGGCATCTAATTGATGTGCTCCTAGTTTTGTGTTGAAATGCCACTCTTTGTCCACAGATTATAATTGCCACCTCAGGTCCATAATTTTAACACTTTCGGAAGTGTTTAAAGTATAAATGTGAGCACATAGGATTCCATGAAGCTATCCCTTAAGAGCTCAATGATATCAGCTTCTGTGTAAGGGCATAGAAAAATTAATTCATTTATTTACTCCCAGAAAGTATAAAAACATATTGGGAACTGATAGAAGATCTGGGAAGTCATGATTTAAAAAGCGAAACTTAAAATTTAAGAATAATATGTGTTTTAATAATGAATGCCTCATTTAACCAAGATGAGTAATAAATTAGCTGGATGAGCAGTCCGATTACTCTTCTTGGAAATGGCTTCTTATCTCAAGCTGCTTGTTCCCTCATTAAAGAAAGACATACAATGAAAAGCTATTCATGATAGCCTAATGTTTGCTACCTGGGATCCTTCTCCAGACAGAAGCTTTGCTTTCAGTTATGGGTCACTTTTCCAGATAATCACAAGACTGTGGCAACATTTGGTCCTCTGTCAGGAAGCATGAAGGACTTAAGGTGGATCTCAGCATCTTTAACTTCAGTTTACTTCAAGAGAGAGTAAGAAAATCGTTTGATTTTGTGCATCAAAGTCCTTGGTAGACCAGCATCAGAGAAATCAGGTCTTCTACACCCTACTCTTGCATTTGGGCCACTCCATCCACTGGACTGCTTGCAACACATCTCTGGTACCATCTCTCAGCTTAAGCAAATGATATAGCCACATCATAATGGAAGATGTGGAAGTATGCAGTGTGGAAGATGTTGAAATATGTCTACTACATCAACTCTACTTTTCTTCTGGAGAAAACTATAAACATTTCAATCATACTTCTCTACCTGGTTCCACTGAGTAGAGAATAAAAAATGCCAAAGATGGAAGGGCTCAAGAGGAGAAAAAAAATTAACGTATTTATATTAATAGTCAGTCCAAGAATCTAATGGACTTTATTAAAGGCCTTTCCCTCTCCCACCAAACATGATGTTAGATATGCAAAAATGCTCTGTCTATAATGCAAGAAATATTTGTATACAAATATATACAAAACCAATATTGAACCCAACCCCCTAGATGGCATTTATATCACTGTCACCACTGATGCTGTGGCAGAAGTCCCAGACCGGACGCAGCAGCAGACAGTGTCCTGGTTTGAGTAAAACCAGAACAATTTGGTTCAGTGATTTTACTTTTCAGCTAAAGCTTCTCTAATTAGCTGCATTTTGTGAGCTAACAACATGCTTTTCCAGACAGGAACCTGCTTCTAGCAGTGATAAGGCTTAAATGTTTATGTTTTCTGCTGCTGTCCCATTATTTTCACAGATTGATCTCCGCTAAAACAGCCTCCCAGCCTGTGGCAATCCACAGGACCAGGATCAATGGGAACAAGTCTCTGCCCAACGATGAAACAAATGGAGCAAGCTTGTTCCCTTGAGAAGCACACCACCTACAGTACCCTTGCAAAATAGGTATAGGGTTCTGCAGGAGGAATTAAGGATGAAGGTTGTGAGGGTTCAGGAAGATGAGAAGTGCCACCAAGACCAACTCGCCTGAGGTCAGCTATTAAAACTGACCCTAAAAAGAAAACTTGATGGTTCATTTTTGTAGGGGACTCCCTGCTGAGGGGAGCAGAGGGCCCAATATGCCGTCCTGACCCACTTCACAGGGAGGTTTGCTGTGTCCCTGGGGCACTGGTTAGGGATGTAACAAACAGATGGTGGACTAATGAAGAACCTTCCTCTTCCATTTCAGCTGGGACAAGGGATAAGTGTTTAAAGATCACAGAGACAGCTGAGATAGGTCTGGCAAGAAATGAGGCCCACACACACAAAAATGTGCTGGGATCAGTGGCTCACCTGAAGTGCATCTATACCAATGCATGCAGTATGAGTACCAAACAGGAGGAGATTGAAGCCATGATGCAGCAGGAAAACTATTACATAGTGGCCATCACAGAAACATGGTGGGATGCCTCACATGATTGGAGTGCCACAATCAACGGCTACAAGCCCTTCCGGAGGGACAGACAGGAAAGGAGAGGTGGTGGGGTGGCCCTGTATGTAAAGGAATGTTATGAAAGCTCTGAATTTGAGCACAGTGATGATGAGGTTGAAAGTGTTTGGATTAGGTTAAGGGTCAACAAAAGTAATATTGCTGTGGGGGTCTGCTACAGACCTCCCAACCAGAGCAGTGAGGTAGATGAAACTTCCTATAAACAATTAGGAGAGATCTCATGGTCACTTGCAGTTGTTCTTGTGGGAGACTTTAACCTCCCAGGTATCTGCTGGGACTACAACACAGCAGAGAAGGAACAATCCAGGAGGTTCCTGGAAAGTGTGGAGGATGACTTCCTCACACAGCTGGTAAGTGAACTGAGCAGGGAATGTGCCCTACTGGACCTACTGTTTGTGAACGGAGAAGGTCTTATGGAAGATGTGACAGTTGGAGGTCATCTAGGCGACAGCTATCACAAAATGATCAAGTTCTCTATTACTGGAAACGCTAGGAAGAGTGAGAGCAAAACTGCCACTTAGGACTTCCGAAGGGCAGACTTCAATTTGTTTGGAAGATTACTCAATAAAATCCCTTGGGATTCAGTTTTGAAGGGCATAGGAGTCCAGGAAGGTTGAACATTGCTTAGGGAGGAAATCTTGAAGGCACAGGAGCAGGCCATCCCTACATGCCTTAAGACAAAGCCTGTGGCACAGAAGACCAGCCTGGCTGAATA
>VWZO01002585.1:0-56283 GCA_013396975.1 Bucco capensis | reverse complement strand
GTCCAGCAATACTCCTCTCCTTGTCGGTTCCACCACCACCTGAGTCAGGAAGTTATCATCAATGCTCTGGAGGAGCCTACTGGACTGCGTATGCCTGGCTGTGCAAGTCTCCCAACAAATGTCTGGGTAATTGAAGTCCCACAAGACAACCAGAGCCTATGATCTCGAGGCTACTTCCAGCTGCTTATAGAGGGTGTCTTCAGTTTCATTATCCTGATCAGGTGGCCTGTAGTAAACACCCACTACAACATCTCCCATACTAGACTCCCCCCCAATTTTTACCCACAAGGTTTCCACTGGCTTATCATTTCTCCCCAAGGAGAGCTCAATACATTCCAAATGCTTTCTCACATAGAGAGCAACTCCACCTTCTCGCCCTGCCATTCTTTGAGATGAACTATACACTGATGGTGTGGATGTGCCTATTCCAATAAATACTGTAGGACAACACATGGAGTAGACCTCTAACTTCTCCCACCACACTTAGGGCAATATAAAAAAGATACTTCATTTCCCTCTTCACAGGTTCTTTGCAATTTTTCTGACGGATCTGAGCATCCTAGTGAAATGTGACCACTTATCTGCTAGGGCACTTTCAGTACCCCATCTGTAGCCTGTAGTCTTTTCTCCAGATTACCTATTTTAGTATCCCATTTCCCTTTTCCTTCATCAAAAAAAGAAAGAGCATAATTTGTCTTCCAACCAGGAAATGCTGACAGCATCCAGCCACTGAGCAGCTTTAGGACAGAAAGTTAGAATTCTGTGACAGCCCAAGATGGAGAGGTGCAATGTGGATTTACATTATGTCCTGGAAGACAGTTACTTCACCAAAGGAAAATTCCTCAGAGCAGTGTCTTATTTGCTAAGACTATGTACTCTGACCTTGGCAGGCTGACCACAATTACACCATCTCCAGAGACCAAAAAACCTAACTCCAGAATTCAATCAAAAGTGCTGACAGAAGGATAGAGATCTTGCGGTATCATCACTTGGCCCTGCTTTGCAGCCAAGGAATGCCTGGCACGTATTTCAAACTACCTGAAGTTGTAGAAAGCACATATATAAGCTTTTCTCCTCAAAACCAGAGAGGACTTAGGTCTTCAGTGTTTTCTGATGACCTCGTTCATCAAGTAAAAAAAGCATGTTAACGTATACAAAAAAAGCAAGAGGGAAAGAAACCCCTATACTTCTATGCAGAGAATAATCAAACTCATCACATCTACAGGACATGCCTGACTGACAGAAACAGTCACTACTATAATACAAGAGTACACACAGCAGTCTCAGTAATGCAAATTCATTTTAGCAACACAGTGGTAGCTCAGGCAATTAGGTCTTGTAACTGTTCAACAGGTCACAACAGTGTATGTGGGACAAGAACTGTAATTCCAAAGTGAACCACAGGAATTAGAGGAGACTTCAGGAGAGCTAAGGAACCACACATGCACAACATGCTCCTAAAAGGGTTCATCTCTACTGGGCCAAACTGCCTTTTGGCAGCCAATTATTTCGACAAAGGGCTACTCTATATGATGTGTGATATAAGTTTCTGTGCTGGAATGATAGTTGAGTTTCCAGTGCTGCAATTTCAGATGCACTGAAAATATCTGACCCAATGTCCTAACACATCCAAAAGGGCATAGGAATCAGGTAAAAAAAACAACCAAAAACCCAACAGATACAACAGATTGAGCATGAGTATTTCCCAACAACTAGAGGGTAAATGCCTACATTATTTTATCACATGCACCCAAAAGTCTGAAT
Organism: Bucco capensis; assembly: GCA_013396975.1. Taxonomy (NCBI): domain Eukaryota; kingdom Metazoa; phylum Chordata; class Aves; order Piciformes; family Bucconidae; genus Bucco; species Bucco capensis. The sequence goes on along the minus strand of VWZO01002585.1, from coordinate 54,519 downwards.
TTTAGAAACAAACCATGTTTTAATACTTTGCTGAAGACCTCTTCAACTAGGACACATGTAGACAACTGCCTGAATGTCAGGGCCAAACTAATACTTGTAAAGAGAAAGTCTTCTTAGAGGAAGATATCCAAAGGGATTGTTACATGGCATAACAACTCCTTCAATAAGAAGGGAATATCAATAGTTTAGGGACTCAAAAAAAAAAAAAATCAAGTTAACCATACCCTCTGGAAACTGAGATCTACACAACTGCAGAGTGTATCTCATAATTGTCATGCTTGCATGCACGGCAGACAGGACTTTAAAGTCTGCTTGAAGGAAAGTATGGAGAAAAGCTTTTGGAGCTCCAAAGCAGCCCTAGAGCAAAAGAAATGACCCACACTGAAAGGCTGAAGACTCAAGTAGGCAAGGACTAATGTTTTGAGAATCTCCTGAATCAATGGTGTCATCACTACGCTGCTGCTGAGTACTAAAGACAGTAAGATTTCTGTTTAGACTTCTGCAGGTAACTAGAAGTTACATCAAGAGAAGCACACAATCTGTACAAATATCAATCACAAGATGCACCCAAGTCTGTTGCCAAATTGGCCGTTTGTATGAGAGACAGACTGAGAATTGGAGCATGCCATTTGACCACTGGAAAAATAGGGACAAAACCAAAAATAAAATTTGGGGGGGGGGAATAAAAAAATAAATAAATCAAAGTCTTAACCCACAAAATCTTATTTCAGAAGCCTCAGGACAAAACAAACACACATCAAAACAAAATACTCAAACAAAAACATGAAAGAAGACTACAGAGGTGTGAACATTGGAAAGGGTAAGTTCAGATAAAGCTAGCTAATAGAATGCTAACATAGGTTAAAACAAGCAAAAAAGCAAACGCACACCTGCAAAGAATAACCAGATGCTTTTTCTAGAGGCATATTCCAAAGACACTGTTCTACACGTGCACCAAGCCTAAGGAGAGTCTCTCTTTGCCATACAAATACCGCTTTGAGAAGTTGCTATAGTTTGAGCATGTGTGATTACCTTCAGAGTATGTATGCAGATATGGAAAGCACTCAAGTGTTTTAAGACAATCAAACAGCCATTTGAAGATGTATTATTTAACATTTAAATATATAGCCTTTGAAGTACTTCAACTTAACGAATCACATTCAAACATGTGCCACTGCTCCAACAAACAATTGAGTCCTATAATCCTACAGTTTATTTTATTCACAACAGTCTTTGTGCAAACATATTTTAGCCAGAGGATTAGCCAAGTACTCACTGAAGTAATTCTTTTCAGCACTGACAATTAGGACCCACTTCTCCAACTACATGAAAGGTCACCTTTGAAACAGAACAGACTGCTTCTGTTCTCCAACTACTTAATGCACAAGTACTTTGTTCTTAACTGAGCTGGACTACTACCCTGGACATCAAATAGGACACATTCTGAAGCCATACTACCAACATATTGCTTCGAACCATGACATCTGACTCCTTAAGTGAATTTTGCAACTTTAAAAAAACAACCAAGAAACAAAAACCCCACAAAGCTACTCTTCTCTAAATGTTCTTTAATAGTGTATGTGTTGTCTAATAGGAAGTTCTTACTAACAGAAGTAGTGGTAAGACATGGTCAAAGGCTTGATTAAACTCTGGAGCACATAATTCCCAGTGTAAGAATTTCAAGAAACGGAAACTACGTAATATTGAGGAAAGGGCACTTCCCAGCCATTAAATTGGCTTGGACTTCCATTTCCTTGCATTCTGTATCCATATAAAATTGTCTAGGAACACAATCAATGAACTTAAGAATTATTCCTTTAATGTATTCGGTATTAAAAAAAATAACAACAAACCCAAAATCTAGAAACATTAAGTACTATTGAACCAAAGAACACAAGGACAACATCTAGAATTGTAAAGTCAGCAGTCTCTCATGGCATGTATTTCATCAGTCAACAAAAACTCGACAACTAAGCAGCATCTAGGGACAAAGAGTAAGGGCACGCAATGGGAGAGAAAGGAACCAGGTAACCAGACAGAAGCTCACTGAAGGCATTCAGGGCTGCTCTCAGGATCAATTCTCCGCAAGTGCACTGAAAAATTCTCCAATCCAGACAAGAATTACTTACTGGTTGTTATCATGTTTTTGTTATGGAGAAGTAATAGAATTACTACGAATGTTTTGGCTGACTTCTTTCACAGACTTCAGCAACACTATGAGATTCCTATGCTTGTCCTTACTTGTTAAGTTGGCAAATTAAATTGCTTCATTCACTTAGATCCCATCATTATGAGGGTTTCAGAATGTTATGATCTGGAAAGACCAGATGAATGCTTAACTGTTGTTGGAGGTACTCTGAAAGTGCACAGCAAGTTTTAACAAGGTTTTTAATCTAGTACAGAAATCTGTCAAGATAAAGTCAAGGACAATTCCTCTGTATTGAATGGGTAGTAAAATTCTCCATAACTACCTTTCAGGTCAGGTATATAGATGAAAAATCCAACTGATGAAAAACATAGTTTAGCTAAAACTCTGTGTGTCTTGTGTCTTCTTTTTAAGCAATCACCTAATAGGTTATACTTCATGTGAATGCATACACCATGTAAACCACAAGAGCTACTACCATGCTTCCAAATTCTGCTCAGGGCTGCAAAGAAAATCCATCATTCTCCCATGAAAATGCTTCTAACCAACAATAAACTGGAAGCAGTCTGCATATAATATATATGACAAAAAGAAAGCCTGTCTCCAGAAAATAAAAATTTTCAAGCCAACTTCTTGGAACTGGTAAAGTTATAATCAGTAGAAAGATCTTGCTCTGAAATCTATCTAGTGAATAGACATTCTAGCACATGAAAATCTGTAATCTTGATTATTACTCCTAAGTATTTACAACCCAAGTTTTCTTCTCTGATGAAGGATAAGTCTTCTTAAATTACCAGACACATGGTATGTGGTAATTTCCTGGGAAATAAAGATGCTAAAAAAGAATGTCTTTGCACAGCGATAAGACTCACAGTTGGGAAAAGGAACACATGGAAATGGAAATTACTAGCACCTGTTAAAATTTGACTCCACAATATCGTAATTCTTATACAAGACGATGTTCCAATGCTTAGCCATTCTTCCAGTGAAGGCATTTTTCCTTTCATAGAATCATAGAAAGGTTAGAGTTGGAAGGGACTTTTAGAGGTCATATACTACAACCCCCCTGCTGTGAGTAGGGATACCTATAACTAGATCAGGTTCCTAGAGCCCTATCCAACCTGACCTTGAATGTTTGCAAGGATGGGGCATCCACCATGTCTCTCAGCAACCTTTTCCAGTGTCTCACCACTCTCATTCTGAAAAATTTCTTCCTTGCATCTAACCTGAACCTCCCCTAGTACAATTTGAGGTCATTTCCTCTTGTTCTGTCACTTGTTATCTGGGAGAAGAGATCGATACCCACCTTGCCACAACCTCCTTTCAGGTAGGTTTAGAGACTGAGGTCTCCCCTAAGCCTCCTTCTCCAGACTAAACACCACAAGTTCCCTCAGCCCCTCCTCCTAACACTTGTGCTCTAGACCCTTCACTAGCTTCATTGACCTTTTCTGGACATGCTCCAGCACCTCAATGTCTTTCTTGTATTAAGAGGCCCAAAACTGAACTCGGCATTCAAGGTGTGGCCTCATCCGTGTGGAGTACAGGAAGAAAGACAGACTGCTGTGAATTGTGCTGGATACCAGTTCAGACTGTAAAGTTATATAGAACAAACCCCGAACTGCTTGTAAAGTTCTTCAAATTATTATTTCCTTTTGTGGTATGATTATCAATACAGTAACCTTACCTAAGAAAAATTTTACTCCTGAAGTAGTGATTCATACAAATTCTGAACACAAAACCCAGAACCATTTCTATGACTTTGCATGTGCTTCTTCTCAGATGGTTTTAACTTCGTGTGGTGAAGTTTACTATTTCTTTTGCATTGGCTACAAGATTCTAGCAGAAGAAAAGTCAGTCTGCTCAAACAAAAGACAGATTCTATCATTCTCTTTTAAATGTCTGATGATGGCAACTAACATCCCTAAGCACGCTCTCATGAAACCTTTAGTAAAAAAATTTCTTGAGAAAATGACGCTGTCCCAAAATATACCGACTATCTAACTTTGTATTAAGAGTATTTAACAGCTCCTGTCACTAATTTAAATTGATTGTGCAGAAGTCCCAACACTCTTTGCATAAATACTTTTCATTTGCTACCTAGACAGTGCTATGACACTTCACCTACTGATGAACAAGTAATCCCACATTAAACCCACTTCCAAACAAGGTCTTACTCAAGAGGGTGTGCAGACTCCATCCAATTCAGAACTAGAAATGGCAGCAAGAGGTAATAGTACTAGAAACACTAAATATGCAGTGAATCCTCTTGAAGAATAATGCTAATGTGGTCTTGTGAGGTTCCTGCAGTATCTTAGTGAGCATATTTATCTGTATCAATATAATAGGAATAGATTCAGCCACAATAGTATGGAAAATGACCCTTCTATTTTATGGTTTTACCAATTTCTTACTTAAAAAGGAAGAAGATTTTGAACTATCCCTTCTAATAATTTTTATTTCTGCAATGCATATCTGGAAATTGACAGAAGCATCATTCATTCACTATTTTTATGAGGTCACTGAGGAAAAAAGTAATTAGTTGAGAAATAAGCAATATGAGACAAGTAATAGCTAGAAAGTATATATTATGCTTCCGCATTCAGGACTAAGACTCAGACTTAACTAGTGGTATGGATCCACCTAAATAGTTTCACAGGTTATCAAATGAAATAATTTTCTTGTTCTTTCAACAGCAACATATAATCCATTTCTTAATCACCTCAAATGCCTAAAGTGGTAGATCATTTCTAGATATGAACAGATGCCAGTATCTGTACTCTGCTAGAGAAGTCTCGGTGTTGCTTTTCATCTGACTAAATATGCTGGAGTAAAACTACCTTAACTGCTCGTACCTCTAAACAAGTCTTTGAAGTCCAAAGTTGTCTTTTCCTTTGTTAAAGGAACTTCAAAGTCAAGTTAACTTCCAGGTTGCATTAATTAGACCCTCTCTGGGCTCTATCAGTAGTGTAGCAAATAACATCAGCCTGAAATAAATAAAAAAAAACATAGTGCAGAATTTCTAGAACACAAGGGAGTGTACTGTTACTGTTGCTATTTTGTACTGCTGCGAGTGGATGTAATTAGAGTTCTGAAAGTTGCAACTGTTTTGGCTACAAGCATAAATAGCAACAACTTTCCTAGGATAACCACATGGAGGCCCTGAGCTTATCAACAGGCTCTGCAACCTCTCCCCCCAATCCAAGAAGTTAAGGCATCTGTGTTCAAGACCAACATTGAAACAATGCAGATGAGTAACTTTGTGGAATTTTGTCAGGAGCAGCCTCTACTTTCAGCTGGGAGCTGAAGTTCAGGCTCCCATTCCTGATCCTTGTGTCAGCTGTGCTACAGGTACACTTGCATTTGGCTGTGTACTTCACTGATCCTGATCCACCAACTTCAAATCCCACCTTGACCTCAAGCTTCCCTCCTCACAACAAGCTAGTCTGATAACCACTGGACTGTTGTCTGAGCCTGTCTTACTGCCATTAGACTTTCTGTTCAGCAGTTGTGGATTGCGCCACTGGTCAGTGAGCATACTGATCCATGCCTGTCTTGATGTCACCCTTAGCTATCCGCTCACCCTAACATGAGAAGTGCCCCTGTCCTGCTGCCCCCTGACAAATTAGTTAAGAACCACAGTTCCTCTAGAAACAGGTTATAAGACTGAAAAAAATTAAGCTGTTGAAGAGTTCAGCAGTATCACACAGAGTATCTCATACATCAGCTATCAAACTGTCTATAAGCTACTGATAAAGTAAGCCATTAGAGTTCACTTGCTACGTTTAATGAGAAAGCAGGGATCATAGGATAAACCAAAAGAATACTGTCAGAAATGGATATTTTACTTCCAAGGCAGAAATAGGCCTCGCACCTTCAGTGAATCTTAGAAGTCATCATCCTATCTGAAAGTGATTTTATGGATATTTACTTCACAGCATCACAGAATCATTAAGGTTGTAAGAGACCTCTAAGATCATCAAGTCCAACCTATCAAATCTATCACCATCATGCCCACTAAACCATGTCCCTAAGTACCACATCTATACCTTTTTTTTAAATAAAAATGCTGTAACATTATTCATCATTTTAACTGTCCAGAACAAAAATAATTATAGTCTCAATTTAAGAAGACACAAGAAAATTGACTGAAAAGCCCTCACATGGTTTAAAGATGTGATGTGGTTTTAAAATTAAAAACAAATCTTGTTGCAACAAAGGGCACGCCAAACTGACTGGTTTCTCCCCTCCCCCCCCCCTTTTTTTTTCTCCTTTTTTCCTTCCTAGATTTTAATTTTCTTAGAAGTCTTTTTGGACATCATACCCAGACATAACACTGGGTATTTAAGTTGTCCATATCAGAAAGAATACAGCTTCGCCCAAAATATCTCTCAGCTGTACATGATTGCTTCTGTAGCTGTAACTTCTATTCAGGACCAAAGTATGATCTCTGCAGGAGACAGAGGAGGAAGAACAAAGATAGGAAAAATATTTCATTGTACATGAGTTAAGACTGCTGTGCTGCATTCAACAAAATCATAATGAAGACTGTAGTACAAAAGTAGAGGTTTAGCCTAGACCAAGAATAGCTGCAATATGGCAGATCAAAGGTTAACTAGTTTGAAATGTCATTTCAAGAATTAATTAAAAAATTAAGTTTATAAGGTCATCTAAAATTAATTAAAAATCCTGTCCGGGTGGCTGTTTGTACTTGAGGCATACAGTTAACTCAAAATACCTCATTGATTATTATACTACATGCCAGAGTTAAACACACAAATGACTTTCCTTCCAAAACAGACATGGAATCAGTCTACTGAATTTTTCAAGAAGGACAGATTTTCCTCCCAGTAGCTCTCATCGGAACAGGCATTTAAAAGGGAGAGCAAGAACAGATAAACCTGGTACCGCATGCCAGCCATGAAACATGCAACCTCGACAGCTATGGCCCCAAAATACAATTCAATTCAAGGCTACATCCTCACCTAATGTCCAGTGGAGGTTCAAGAAACCCTTTTCACTGATTTATACAATGGCTATGCTTGCTTTCACCATGCAGTGTAACTGCAGTTCTGCAAGGAATTCTTTAAACCACTTCTTGATAAAACAGATTTGTAAAGCAAATAACTAAGTGAGAAGAAAACAAAAGTCTCAATTCTGCAGGAAAAAAATTCAGAAACAGCACATTATTGTGTGGGAAGAATGCAAGTATGAACCATTATCATCCTGGATGAATGTTTTGTGGTAGGTTCTTCTCAAAATTCCAATTTTTGGAAGAGTTGTTTTCTAAAGCATCACCTTTTGATAAGCAAACCCCCCCAAAAATCCTCTTTCTTCAAATGGAGGCAAAATTATAAGGTAGGAAAGCATACTGATTCTGGGAAGACTTCTACTAGCTGCCACTGGAAGTATGCAAAAAATTCTTTTTAAAAAAAGAGAACGTGAAGAAAAAAAGCTTAGAATATCCCAAATAAGCATTTGTAGTATCAGAGATCACCAGATGTAAAAGGCAGAGGAGCAAAAGCAACCATTTTTCTCAAATGCAATCCATCTGTTTCTAAATTCAGTTTCATATGGCCATGAATCTCTAGTCAAGTAAGTTTTTCACACTTGATCACCCAATTTTCCTGGAAATTAGGTATTTACAGTAATTCAAGAGGCTTAAAAAAAACCTATGAAAAAAGATTAAAGAGGATGGCAGCATTTGTCCTCAAAAAATTACTTTTTCCCTTGGAAAAAAAAAAGTTTTCCCTGAGCTGACTAGCAACATATTATTCTGAAGTCTGATAGAAAGCTATTTAAAATACAGACTAGTATTTTACCCCAAAATGTGATTTTTCAGTAGTATATTACAGTAAGAAAACAGTATCCTTAGAGCAGTCACTGTAAGAAATCAGGATCTGTCTTGCAAAAATTCTTAATGGCACTTTGAGATTTTTTCATCAAAATCTAAACAGAACGTATTTTGTCCTCTAGTCTTCTGCATTATTGCTCTATGCTGGGAAGCACAATCATCTTTGTGATAAGCATTGAAAAAGGGATATCTCTTGGGCTAACACATGAACAGTCATCTGATCACTGATGAACTGGTTTTGCAAAATGAGTCCAGTTCAGTTATGTACTTAGAGTGTTTGGTATGTCCTCAAATACTCAATTTCAGGGCACTTACAAACACCAAGAGAAGTACACCAACTAAAGCAAAATGGTTTTGCCATTGTTTCATTTCCTCTTCCAAAATAAGGGAACTAATGACTAATCACCCAGACAGATCTACAACCAATGTTAACTTCTGTGGACTAACTTATTATTATAATTACTACTCAGTTTACTCTTTCTTACTTCTTCCTCTTTGCAGAAACATAAGTCTACTCCTTATAACTGCTATGCCTACATCACTGAAGTACTGTTTAACTAAAACACAAGCACATGCAGTAACAGTCATTCACAGAATGGATTATTCTGACTCATCTTTGTAAGAGAATGCTCAATATTCAGAGGATGCACTACCAAATTTCAGTAATCAGACGTCACTTAAATTGGATAATTATGAAGGGTCTTTCAAAGTTAAATGCACAGCTAATCTACAGGTCACTTAAGTGAGATGACAGTTCATACAATACTAAATAACAGTCAAGTTACGGTTGCTTTCCTCTGTTCTGGACTACCTTTAAAATGTTCTAAGAATATGTACAAACCTCTTCCTACTTCATCTCACAAAATTCACAGTGGACTAAACCACCTTTTTTAAATGTTCTTTTAAATCTTGTAAAACTATATTCTGATTTTTGTTCCAGAACAAAATGTTCACTCAACAAGCTAATAAGCAAAAAAAATAACAATTCAACACTGAAAAGCATCTGACAGTTAAAAGTACATTTGCGACTCTGATCAAGAGATTTTTAGATGAGAAAACAATAATGTATTTGAACTATTCATTCTACACAAACAGAAGTACATAGATACCCACCCAAATGACTTAGATGACAATTCAATCAACCCTCATACAGAATATCTACTCATTTATTAGAGGTATATGCATGCTCAGATATATTGTTTGAGAAGTGATAACGTTCAGTGTTTACTACACAATTTTTTTAAACTTCATTAAGGAAAACCAAAACCTTAAAACCAAACTTAAGCTAATGCAGAAGACACGTACCAATGCAAAAGAATTGAGGACTTCACTATGCTCTGGAAGAAAGTGTACGTTACAGGATTTAATTAATAGGAAAAATGTTAACTGTTATGCACAGTCTAAAAGAACAGGTCACTACTATAATAATTCAATGACTGTGTTCAGGCTTAAAGATCTCCATATATACTGAAGTATCATTTGTAGTGTAGTTACAGAACTAAAAGGAAATGTGAAGGGAAAAAACATTTTTTTAAAAATGATGTACCATATTATCAAAAATCATTAAAAATGAAGACCAGATCTAATGACGAGGTTAGCATTTAACATATCAAACCATCTGCAGCATACAAATAAAGCTATTAATGACATAAAAAGATAAAAATATGCCTGTGCCACAAATTCAGAAGATGATACCACACTAGAAATAAGATGGCAAAACCCCTTTAACTTAGGGAGGTTAGGTTTTTTAAGGTAAATAAAATGCAAGACTCTTTAAAAAAAAAAATAGCAACAGTGAAGTAATCGCACTTATGCGAAAATTAGAAACACTAGCCTTAAATTCATCACAGGGCTATGAATGCAAATGTCACAAAATTTAATACTAAAGAGGTACAATTCATTTCAATCCCTTAATCTCTTACCTAAACCCATTCTATGGTTAGACTAGTCAAACTGGAGGTCTTCATGAGATATTACATAGAAATTAAATATCAGAAGTCATTTCATACCTAAATACCTTGTGATACTGATCTATCCTATGTGAAAATTCAGGTTTTTTTCAACTAATTTATTCCTGCCAGGTTATTTCTTCTTTTACATGCAAATTCAAGCATAAAGACCTCATTTTAAAGACAAAACAAAGGCAAAACTAGATTGTACAAGACAAATTCCAGTTTTTAGTGAAACAGTAACGTAGGAGCTCTGAAGTATTTTAAAACCAAACTGCTTTCAGCTTGGATTTATAATTCTTGCACATTATAAGCATTTTTACATAGTAATTGTAAAACAAAGAGAATATTTCATAATGCACTCTTCACACTCATGCTTCAGGAGCTGCATGGCAGAAATCAATAGGTTTCTGTTTTCCTAGAAGTCACATGCATTTGCTTCTTTTCACTCCAACAGTGCCTAGGAAAAGCAGCTTCCCATCTCTTCATTACTCAATAGTTAGTTAATTGGCTATAGTGACTACAGTTAAGAAATAATACACTCTTTTTATTATAAAACAACTTCTGTTAGATTTTATACTTGCTCACCTGGAAGCATTTTACAACCATCAGATTAAAGTAGAGCTAATAAAAACATTGGACTACGATGTTTTCTAGCAAGTACCTCTAACTACAAAACCATCTGAAACTCAAACACATGGTAAGGAATTTCTCTGATAAGAATTCTAAACATAGTACATGCTTGTAATTGCTGATAATGTATATATTCTTAAAAATCTAAATATATTTTGTTTCAGAAAATACAATCCAAAGTGGGAGGGGGATTACTAGAATAAACTTTATTTGCATAAACACACTTTTTAAATGGCAAAGTTCCTGAAAGAAGCAGGATGGGCCAGGGAAGAAAAGTGAAGAAAGAGGGAGAAAGGAAAGAATACTTGAACTGCAAATGCTTCACTCTTACCTGCCGTAGGTAGCTATGTAATTGTATTTAAAAATGCTACCCAACGAGCATGAAAACAGATGTAAAGCTATGCAGTTACATAGACAACTATGCAGTTACATAGGCAACTTTTACCTCTTGCAAGTACATTTGTTCAGAAGTGTAAGTTAAGTATCTTTTGTAATGTGAATGCTGAGTGTTGTAGTAGCAGCTGAATNCACAGAAGACCCCAAGTGATTTTCAGACTGTGCCTAATTGCCTATAGACAATACTATATGAAATGCCAATTCCTCTCTGTAATTGGGTAACTCTAATCACATTTAGTTTCAGTGGCTAGATTACACAAGACACATGAAAACCACTGTCAAGCGCAGACAGTTTCTCAGAATTTGAAAGCAAACAATGCAATTGAAATTACTTTTTGTCTTAAAAGGAGAAATTTTTCCTTAGAATTTTGAACTTTAACAGGGAAAACAAATGTAAAATATGAAGGAGAATATCAGAAAAAAATATGGTAAAATGAAGCAATTTCAGAGGTATATACCAAAACCAGAATGGATTGGTATCAGAGGAACCAACATTAAATGACCAAGCTGCAAAATTGCTTTCATTTAATGACTGGAGAAGGAGGAATCCAATACAGAGTGCAAGAAAAGTATACAGGCATCTCTGATGCTTATCCAAGTCCTCTCCTTTCCTTGCACTGCTTGCAAATGACATCCTGAAGATGAGCACAGATGAGAAATAAGCGTATTTCCCAAAACCATCTGTTTAGAGACTCAAAGAAGCTCCTGATTCCTTACAACATTCTTATCACAGGCAAGATTTTGGCTTCATTCAACTTCGACTCAAAGGCTGGAGTGGCTCTTCCATCAGTGCAGTTAATATTATTACATATACTTTCTCTCGTGCCCAGCATAGCTTCTCTCATAACTCTAAACATGCCCTACTCTTCCTAGCCACACCTTTTACTATCATTCTTTGCTGTCAAAAACTGTACCTCTCTGTACTTCCTCTCTTGCGCTAGTCTGGCAATCTGCTGCTAATCCCTTCCCACACCAGTTCAACCTTCAACCTTCTCTTGGATTCACACTGTAATTTAAAAGGAATATACTGATATTATCTGTACTATTTCCCTGCTTCAGAAAGTAACATTTCATACCTCTTAAAATGGTACCTCCCAAATCCTACCAGAATCCATTTGAAATGCAAATGCTCTAGAGGAAACTACCAGTTACCTATTTTTAGAAAACTCCTCTGCTGCTTCTAACAAAGACTAAGATCTGCAGTCCAAATTTCAATACCTCTGATACCTAAAGTGGAAGCCAAAAACCAGTCATTTTTAAAGTCTCTCAGAAGTAAAATCCTGCACAATTTTGACTCTCTGAAATCTAAAAAGCATATTTGGAGATAAAACCGTACCTCACAAATAATTAACTAACATCAACAGTCAGAGATCACTGTTAAGTACTGTGCACATATTTAATAAGAGATAAGTTTTTATTCTAAAAGCTTACAATTGAGCTTATCAAAAGTGACACAACGGCATGAGAAAGAGACAAGATAATAATACATTAATTATTATTAGCATAAAGAAGAGTCATAGCATACCATTTGCCTAGTCACTGCAAAGTATTAGCACAGTCAAGCGTTTTTAAAAAGGCATATGACTATGACAATGTAAGTGGCTTTTCAAACTTATATGGATCTCTCCTTTTCCACATAAAGGGCAACAGGAGGGAGCATGAAGGCCTTTCAGGCAAAACCAGAAGAGACAAAAATTTCTGACAACAGTGGCAGGCCAAAGACCGACCAACTGAAAGCTCAAAACCCAGTAAAAACAGACTACTAGGATTTTTTCTACTAAGTAAGAGTCTAGAAAGCAGTATTCTTCTCTCAAACATGTTTATGATTACAATGACACAGAACCCGAGTTTGTGATCTTTCTGGATTCTGTCCACACTTACTAGAGATTCAAATACTCACCTCATCAGTAAGAAACTCCTTACTTAGGCCAAAGTCTGTCAGCACTATGTGGCCATCAGAATCAAGGAGAATATTCTCAAGTTTTATATCCCGATATATAATCCCCAACTGCAAACAGAATATAAGAAAAAGTATTTCCAAATCAGTGTAACTCCATTGCTGAATGCATTTAAATACAAAGCTAGCAAAATTCCCATTATTAGAGTAATATGACACCTTAAAGTGTGTCAGAAAGGACAGTTTTAAAATGCTTTTGAAGAAATAACTCTGAGCAACTTCAAAATTCTCAGAAATTGCACTGTGCATTAATGTCTTAAAATTCAAACAAAAGACTATATCCCTTGAATCTAAATATGCTTGCTGTTGAGTGCAGAACTGTGTTCAGCTTTCATTAAGAATGAAAACGGATGCTTCTGTAATATGTTCAAGACCATACACACATGCTCTGTAATATTCTACAAATCCACTGACTACATCTGAAAACTGTAACACTTTTCATGTCTACAGTTGTGCCAAAATTTCTGCTGTTTAATTGTATCAAAACAAGTACAAATGAACAACAGTGCAACCTAAATGTGGTTCATGTTTTCTACAAATTAGCTTTACTAACATATCATACCACAAGCATTACTAAAAATCAGCAATCGTTTGTCAATAACAACGCTTCACATTGAAGATGAAAACTTGTCACCTTAATCTGGTGCAAATGAATAGACACTTCATGGGAAGTCTTTCTAACTATACAACCAATATCCCATTGCTAGATAAAGTTAAGTTTGAATTTAAAAGAACCATAAAAAGAAATTAGTTCTCCTTACTAACGCTATATGATGTGAAAACCATACAACTGCAGTTACACAATTTCTAGAACAAAGTGACTTTACCTTGTGAAGATGTTCAAGTGCCAAAACTATTTCCCCAATGTAAATTTGCACCTCATTTTCTGAGAATCTCTCTCTGTGTGAAAGGTGGGTAAACAGTTCTCCTCCATTTATATAGTCTAAAAAGTAGAATGAAGAATTTTCTAATTTCACTTTCTGACAATTTAAATTTCTTATTGGAATATTAATAGGTACTTTGTAAGTAACTAAACATGTTTTGGGATAAGCTTTTATTTCATTCTAATTCAGTAATATTTCATCATGTTGTACAATAATATCCTTCTTAGATGACTGATGGAAGAACATGACCAACTTTTAAATAAGCAGCAAAACCATGAAATAAGCTTCAACTAGCCATAATTTATAAATAGGTTTGGGGTTTCTTTGTTGTTGTTGTTTTCTTTTTAAATCATTTTTTTGGTTATTTAGGAAGATGAAAAAGAGTACAAATGATATCTACAAACAGAATACTTTTACACTCTTATGAAATACTTAAGAGCAACAAAGCAGACTGATGTAAAGAAAGGCAATTCAGAAAACAGCTATTAGGCAAAATCATCAACTATGGGCAATTACAGGTTTTATCCTTCACAAGGGGAATGTTGATGGCAAAACTTACTGGAGGAAATTATTTCCACATACATTCCCTCATGGAAACCACACTTTCATTCTTTGCAGGCTATGAAACAAGAGTTTTCCCACAGTCTGGGAAGGGGGGGGGAAGTAATTATTACAACAGAGCTCCACTGCAATACACTTTTTAGAGGCAGAGTTGTTTAGGCTAGCAGTATACATTAAAGCCATTAATTCAACCCCACAGTCCCAATATGATATTTGAGGCCAAAGAATACAGAACAGGGAATATGCCCTACAACATCTTAATATTTTCTTGAACATGGTTTTTACAGATTCATTGGTACAATACATAAATCTATGAAAAAGGTCCAATTCTATTAGATATAAGTTAATACTTGGAAGGAGAAATCATATATACAAATTATAGACAGTCAGATCTCTCTCCTTTTTTTAGCTCTCTAGTTCCATTTGGAAAAAAATATTAGCGGAATCAATGTGAGGAAGATTATTAATCTAGATCAGTAAGCACATAAAAAACCCTGTAATAAGGTATAAATGACCCACATTTTACAATTGCTTCCTTCTAAAAAAATATACCAACCAAAATCTACCAAAAAAACCCAACAAAACCCCAAACAACAACAACAAAAGAAAAAAACGGCACAACACAAAAGCCAAAGCCTTAAGCATTCTAATAAAGGAGAAAACAAAAATAACAGAAAAAAAATTGACCTATTTCTAACCAAAACTGATACTAGGTAAGAACTTAATTCCCAGGCACTGTTCTAAGAACTGTGACAGATACAAACCAAAAACGCCACAGGAGTGGTAGAACAAGCCTAATTCCATTTTGGTTATAACACTAACCCACAGTCCAATGAAACAACTGGCCTTCAAATTCTTGGTGCACCACTGACAGTGGGGAAAACAAAACAGAAACAAACAAACCCCACAAAACAAAAAAGCCCCAATTACTTCAACATAAACTTCAGTTGACAGGTCAGATTATTTTTAATTTTTTTAAAGACTATTAATAGGTTAACCTTGTGTGACAAGCTCTAGTTTGCTCTTTCAATCACAGTTTAAAGTCAACCTAAAAAATGAAATCAACTCCAAATCCTATATTCTGGAAATCTGGCAGAAATCCAGCTATACATCCGCACTCCATCTGGACTAAAATTCATGCATCTATGTAATCTGATGGCACAAAGAATTGTATTAAATATTGCACTAAGGCTCCAATTTTGAAATCAAACCTCTTGAAATTGAAATGACATGTTGCACATACACCAGCTTCAGCTAGGTTAAAACCAAAGGAACAGACTGGTTTCCCCAAAAATTCAGAAGGCTCTGAAACACATGAATTCCAAAACTAAATTAAAGAAGTGATTTACAAAGATTTATATAATGAGATTAAAAACCTGCAACAAATGATGTTTTGTTGGTTTTGGGGTTTGTTTGTTGTTTTTTTTCCCCTCAAGGATGATGTGAAGCCCAGTTGAATATATTATAAAGTGATTTTAGGCCATACTAGGTAGAAACGATTTTTGGTGTTACAAAAAGTGATTAAAAGAAATTTTTTAACTCCAACTATTCACATTTTCTATTACAAAAAAGAGGGAAGAAAGGACTTTTCAGGCCCCAGTTAATATTCTGAGAATGATTCATGTAGATTTTGTAGGAAAGTAAAAAAAAAAAAAAAGTGCCTTTTATTATATATCAGCTTTTAATTTCTTGCTTTAAAAATCATCTTAACACTATGTATGATGGGCACGTGCCCAGTCTGCACTATCTGCTATGTAATGTTCTTCAGAACTACTAGGCTCCCTCTTGCTTGACTCTTATGAGAGTATAATGTCAAGCTAATAATTTTCCCCTTCGTGTAAGAGGTTTTTCTGGCCTTTAAATTATGCTATGTATTTATTTTTAGGTAACTACACCTATCTCACTTGTGAGGAGGTTTTTTGTTTTGGTTTGCTAGGGTTTTTATTAATATTTTGAATAGGATCTAAATTGCATTCTAGCAAAAAAACCTGGAATGGTACTATAATACTTATAATACATGATCACATTTTGTCTCATTTAATCCTTTAAAAAAAAAATCCAAATTATTAATCAGTAACTTGAAGACAAAAAAAACCCCCAAACCTTAATTATTACAAGTAAACATAAAGCAATCAGAACTATTGATGTATTTCTAACTTTTTCTTGTCACTTTAGCATTTTCCAGCCTGTGACAGTATTTTATAAGCTTAATTAAGTCCTTAATTGACAGGTGACAATTACAAAAACACTGATCGCATTTTGGAGAATATACAATGTGGTTTTGAGTGAAATGTGCAGTATGCTTGAACTAGAAAGCATTCTGCTGCTTAAATACTTCCTTACTTTTTTCCTCTTTCCTATCCAACTAATCCCAGTAACAAAATCATTTTTGGTCATCCTAGTTTACCAACTGCCTCTGCGTAACACAGGCAAAGGCAGAAATAACTTTACTACCCATAGTCATACAGATTAAGAACTTCTTGATTCATGCTAGCAGTTTGTCTGAAAATCTGTAGAAACAAAATGTGGTATATAATAACAGTTAAAAATAGTGCAAATCAAATTTTCACCTTCTAGATAAATTCAAGAAAATACTTCTCTGGTTTACATACCAAAGGTCATATACATTTTTTGCTGTATGTAAGGCACTGACAATACTTTCCCCACCCTAAGTCAGAGTAGCACACTGATGCTCAAACAGGAAAACCACATACACAGTTGCTGTTGAAGATGAACAGTATTTAACTTCCTATGGTCTCTCACGCAATCTCCAAGCATGTAGTACTTAAGAGCACATTAAGAAAAAAACAAAACTATAAAACATTAAGGAGACAGAAGGACAGATTTTTTTTTTTTCTTTAACATAAGACTTGAATCCCCAAAACTACTCACCTAAAATGAGATGAAGTTTTGTATCTGTCTGGAAGGCATAATGTAATGTGACCAAAAATGGTGATTGCCTAATGTGCTCCAACACTTGCCGTTCCGTCCTTGTGTGCTCCGTTGTTTTGGCTTTTTGGACAATTGTTGCTTTCTTCAGTACTTTCATGGCATACAGCTTTCCAGCATCGTGACCGCTTACTTTCCTTACTAGGAACACTTTTCCATAAGCTTTAAGAAAAAGTGAGAAGGAAAAAAGAAAAATCAACAGTCACCTACTCGTACTACAGGTCTGGCTGATAATATTAATTTCAATTACTCATTGTCATGGCAAACAGTAAACATTCAGCCAAAAATCTTTCAGAACACTTTTTTTGTTTGTTTCAAACTGACCTTTTCTCAGCAAAATTTCAACCAAATGAGGTTAGTGACTAAACACAGCATGAGTAGGAAGGTTCCAGTATTTAAAAACAATTTTTAAAACATGATTTTTTTTCCTTTGTAATAACCTAAAACTGCCATACCCAGAATTTAGCAAGAGTTTGGAGTAAGAGAGATGCTATTTTTTTTGTCCTCAGTATAGTCCACTCTTATTTGCACAACTTATATGCCTTCAGTAGTGGCTTTATAGTACTGAAGTTCCAAAAACACATAGAAAGGCAATGAATGCTTCCCATCAGTATTTAGTACATAGAAACTTTCTGAGGCTCCCATACTGGACATAAATGAGAACAAGCTGGAGGAATTACTTTAAAAAGAAAGGGTTTTTTAACACAAACAGTAAAAGAAATAGTCACCAGTAACAAAAGGTAGCCTTCAAGAGTTTTATACTGTTAACACTAGGGTTTCTGTTTATGCATCTGGTTAAAACACATTCAGTACTGGAGTATTAAGCGGCAAATGTGGCATTTTTTTTTTTATAAAAAGGGCTCCTTGGAACTGTACAGTATTAAATTTGGTATCTCTACTAGAGAAACTTGCAGAAAAAGTAAAAGTTAGAATTGGCAGATACACAAACAGAACTGTGTGAAAGAATACTTTTGTAGATTATAATACTTTTTTGTATTAATAATCGCTTAAAGGAATAAGGAACAGTGACACAACTGACTCATTCAGATTTTCAAGGTACTTAACAAACACCCTTACAAAAGGTCTTAAAAACAGTAAACAATCATGGGTGCAAAGAGTGGGTCCTTTTCTGAATGAGGAACTATATTAACAAACAAAAGCCCAAAATGTTGAACATAAATATTCAGCTTTTTCAGTGAAAGAAGTTCACCACAAGAATTCATCCTGCCCTATTCAGTCATATATGACCAGTGAGGAAGCTAATTTTCTTGTTCTAGTAGATTATCCTGAAAACTGTACTGCAGTATCAAAGCATTAAGTAGCTAAAAAATAAAATGATAGATAAAATTCCAAATAAGTAAATGATTAATCTACATGAAGTATGATAATTAATTGTCCATAGTGTTATAACTGAGGGGAAAAAAAACCAAACCAAAACCAAATCCAAAAACAAAATTGGTGTTACCTCAGACAACCCTACAAGAAACCACCAGTGGTAATCCAAAATGCAAAAAGGATGTTAAAATTTCAAGCAAAGTATTGAAGATGAAAAGCAACACATATATACCATCCTCCAAACTTTCAACACAAAACCAGAAATCTCTTATGCAGTGGTATGAAATCTTTCTGTGCTCATATCCCAAGTAATGCACATTATTTCTCTCCTCTCTTCTGTCCCCAGCTCCCCTCCTCTCCAACAGAAAAAACCAAACGAAAACAAAAGTTTATGAGATCATTAAAACAGAAAAAAAACCAAACCACAGAACAGGATAAAAACTCTTCTAATTATGAAGGGAACTAAACATACTTATACTTTTTATCTAGCCTTCAAAGAATAGAGTACTTAAGAAGATGTTGGAGATTTGAAAATCAAACACTGTATGAAGGTAAGTAAAAGCCAATTTTTCATTATTTCTAGAAATGAAAGGTAACAAATGAAATCATTAGGTATCAAGATTAAGAACTGTCCAAAACACAAATATGCCATTAAGCTGTGCAACTCCTGTTACATTATGCTGCAGATGTTAAAAATGTAGATGAGTTCAGAAAGGTTATGCACGTTCCTGAGGGAGAAGAAAGTATACCAAGCGTTGCTGAACATAAGAGAATCTCTGGCTCAGGCAGATCCCAAACTGCAGGCTGCCACAAGTTCACTAAGGAAGCCATCACTGTACACCTCATCATGTTCTTGTGGGGTCTCCTTAAGCCATCCAGAGAGACAGAAAACTGAACTAGCTAAGCATTCTGTCCAATCCCTACAGCTATCTTCACATTATTCTCTCAAAGAGAATACTCAGGTATCCGAAAACTGCAAATACACTGGACACTCAAATTAATTGGTCTTTTAAAATGTTATAGCATACATTACTTCCAGTAAATAATTACATGTAACTTCTGATTTTTCCTGCTTTTTCCAGGCAGGTAATAGAGAGTTTTAAGTTATCAAATAACATTTTGGTTTTTTTCCTACGACTGAGTTCTGCTTCATTTTCAGAAAGAGCTTTCATAAAGTAAGTTTTCACAACATATCTTTCAAGAATGCCAAATAAAGTCCAAACAGGTTAGTGTAAACTTACCTTTCTATTCTGGGAGACAAACGTGAGCTACTTAGAATACTCTTTCAAGATATTTAGTATCATACTGCATTCCCCAACTTTAATTGTAATTATGAGATCTCGAGTTTATTTAAGTTAGACTCAACTTTCACCAGCTGGTCATCAAGAATAATGAAATATTATATATTGTTATATTACATATATTATAAAAATAATGAATAAATGAAAAATTGTTCTTTATTTACCTTCATATGCATAGGTATAAAAAGATGAATAACAGGAATATGTCATCCTGTCATGATGCACAGACACAACGTGAACTAATGTTGTACAGGCCATAATACTGTGACCATAGTAATACTAATATGCAGATGCATCATTTTAATATTATTCACTTATTTTTTCCAATGTTGCATGTTAAATTATTTTTAGCATCTGAAAAACAGATCCCTATTACTGAAAACACTAGTTTAAAAACACTTCTTCCACAAGTATTATTTACATCCTCTTATGTAGATACTTCTCAAAAACTGTAGATAACACTTCAACATTCTTCTAACATGCAACAAAACCAGCATGAAGAATGACCCTAGCTTGCATTTCTCAGCTGCTTTAGGGAGCAGCCATAGTTTTCACCACTGGAGCTTAACACTGAACTTCCTTGTGCCTCTATGAAAAGCCTGATCTAGAGTACTAAACAGAAGTTTCCTTAGGTTCCTGAGAAACAGTAATTTTATCAGAAATGTTAGAGAACACAAAGTTAAGCTACATTAAAACAAAAGCCCTACATTTTAACACTCGGGTATCTGTACCTTTAATCGCAATTTATAAAAATACACAATAATGCGTCTTAGGAGGCAGAACGCTAGCAGGATCTTAACAGCACCTCCTACAGCTTTACATATATTGCAGGAGAAAACTAACCGGTAAATGTTACAGCTGTAAGGAAATCTCTAGAAACTATACTAATGTTATCACAGAAGTATTTGCAACATAGAGCTTTATCATGGTAGAAACTGTTTCTTCAGAAATCTGAAGACGACTGACAGAATTATAAGGAATCTCAATAGTTTCGATGAGAATAAATCTTAAGTAGCACTATTTTAGTCAAATGACTCATGATATATTCAACACCAGAATCTCTAATATCACCCTGAGAAATCTACTTAAAACACAATACTGCTAAAGCAATTAATTTGAGTGGCAGCAATGAGAAGGCACAAACTAACTGAAAGAATAACCTACCTGATAATCTTAATTCAGAAAGATTTTTTTTTTTTCATTTCTCCAAGAGCTACATTTTACTGTTCATTATCACAAAATCTGCTGCTCATCTCAACTACTCCGAAGGAAGAAACATACAGACAGCAATACATTCCACATATAGAAACAGTCACTAAATAGTTACCTCCCAAATTCATCACAGAAATTTTAAATTATGGAAGATCTAAAAAACTATTATACACATATACTTACATAAACAAAAACTATGTCAGACTAACCTTCAGTGTATTAAAAGAAATAAAATGAAATAAAAATATAAAGTTAAAGAGACAAGGAATTATTAGTTGCAGATTGGCATCAGGCCTGTAAGGTGAGTAAGAGATTTCATATCAGGAATACATACTGATTTTCCACTTGATTTATGACCCAGAAAAATATAACTGCAGATTAAAACTTTACTTTCACAAAGCCTTTTTCACCTTCATAGTTTAACCTCAGACAGCAACTAAGCAGCACACAGCCACTCCTTCATTCCCCAACACGACTGGAAAGAGAATCAGAAGCATAGAAGTGAGAAAACTCGTGGGTTGAGATAAAGACAGTTTAATAGGTAAAGCAAAAGCCACAGATGCAAGCAAAGCAAAACAAGGAATTCATTTATTCACGACTTCCCACTGGAAGGCAGGTTTTCAGCCATCTCCAGGAAAGCGGGGCTCCATCACGAGTAGCAGTTACTTGGGAAGACAAGTATCATCACTCTGAACGTCCTGCTTCTTTCCCCTCAGCTTTATATGCTGAGCATGATGACATATGGCATGGAATATCCCTTTGATCAGTTGGGGTCAGCTGTCCCAGCTGTGTCACCTCGCAGTTCTTTATGTACCCCCAGCCTACTCACTGGTGAGGTGGTATAAGAAGCAGAAAACGCCTTGATTCTGTGTGAGCCCTGCTCAGCAGTAACTAAAACTTCCCTTTGTTATAAACATTGTTTGTGTCACAAATCCAAAACATAGCCTCATACCAGCTACTATGAAGAAAATTAACCCTATCACAGCCAAAACCAGCATATTCACCAATACACATTCACATTAATACACATCATCCTAAGTAACAATTCATCAAGTCATTGGAATATTCTAAAGTGCACAAAGTACACACTTCCTGAAAGACAATGAATAAAAATATAAAAGTTTACTCTGTTTCTTTATTCTTTCTTTATAAATGCAAACACATTAAGCCATTGCATCATGAAAGCTAATTCTTACAGAGAAAAAGGCAAGCAATTCTTATTACTTATAGAACACAGGATGGTTTATGTGGACCTCTAAATCCATTAAAACTTTGAGCTTATTATTTAGATCTGGCATTCAATCTACCAATTCTATTCACTTGATATGAATTTATCCTTCAGATTCCAAGTCTCTTCCATATATATAATGAGAATACCCTTCCTATATAAGCACTTCATTCCAAAAGATCATGCATTAAATATTCTCTATTACATATAGCAGCTATATGCTTGTTCCTAATTATTTTGTCTTAATTAGTGGACTGCAGTTCAAGTAGTGGACTAGATTATTAAGGCACATGCTCAAAAACCATATGTATTGCCCCTTCTTAAGCACAGCTGAAAGACTGTACAAAAGTAGAATTTATTAAATTCAGAAGAAGCAAAAGTTGAGTAGAAAAAAGGAATAATAGAGTACAAGTTCTAAAGGAGGCCTTACTCTTTTACAGAATCATTTAAGACAAGTCTGCAATAAGAGCCTTCTATTCCAACTATTTCTAACTTATGTTATTGTGCTTATAATTTTCTTCTTGTTTTTTCTCATGCCCCCAAGTAAACATATATTCTGGCACAAAGAACTGAGAAGCCAGAGTAGTCAATCACTCCTCCAACCTCAATTCAAGTACAAGAACAAGACGATGCAGGCCTAAACAGGACCCCACAACTCTTGACAAAACATACTTAAGATCTTGTAGCAAAGTTTACATGCAAACAGATGGTTATAATCTTAAGCTTTTGAAAAATAATTTCTCTGCTATGAAAGTTGTGAGGAAAAAAGCAAGGAACATTACACAGGAAAAACACATACTGAGTAAGATAGCTAAATAACTGAGTGTATAGCCCCAGACTTTTCACATACAGCAGATACTGCACAGTCTATGGCATTTAAGTTGGTTTTTCGTACTTAAGATGGAGTGCTTGCACAGTAATTCTTGTTATTGATAAGGCAGTCCTTGAACTTCATAAAAACTTATGTTCTCACAAAGGAGTTTGTACACTATAAAACTAACAGCACCAGAGTCAATTTGTAGAAGTTCTGTGTGGTTCTGTAACAGTAGGCACAATACCCAGAAAAATTTATTTCACAGGACAACATTTCAGGATCACCTTAGCCAAACGGGCATTATCTTGCTTCAGTTTCTGGTCTGGTCTGTCAAGTCAATGAAAAAGACACAAAATCTTCTGACCATAACAATTAGAAAATACACTGAAAGTGAACACAGTGTTCATAGCTGCATTAAAACTTTGATGTTTAAGGCAGAAAAAATATTAAATCTGATGTTAATACTGACAAAATGCATAAACACACTAAGAAGAAGAAGAGTTATTACTTTCCGTTTGTGTTCAGGCCTCTGTGTGCATCCCTTTAACAAAAGGGAAATAAAGTCATTTTTTGTTGATTACAGTCAGCAACCCTACAACATCCTACAAATCTCCAACATTGTGCTGAAATCCATAACACAACAGTGGACATTTTCCTTCTTAAAATTACTGAGGTTTGAATAGGACAGAAAAAGACTAATAGAGCCACTGCCAACTCTGAAATATATAGTTAAGGAGTGGAGCATCCTACTTAATTATGTACTATTACTGGTTCTTTTCCAGAAATTAATGAAAACAACCTGCAAGTTTAATGAAATTATCAAGATCCCGCCCTAGCTTAGATCAGCTTTTTCACAGATTGTATTGAATTGTCACAAATTGTCAAGCCATTTATCTTCCCTGTTTTTGAAAAAGCGTGCCTTCAAAAGTGCTGTAAGCTAGAACATGACCTGCAATTTTGCACAATGTTTCTGAGTAAAAAAGTGAAGAAAATTATGCTATGCAGTAAAAAAGTGATATATATCTTGCTAAAGAATATTCAAATACCAAAACTATACTTAAGAGTAATGCTTCCAAAATTCAACTTAGAAAAATAATGCATCTTACCCCCTGTTCCAAGGACTTTCAGGAGTTCAAAGTTTTCAATGCCAACTTTCTCTGCATGGCCTGTCAAATTTGCTGAAGAAAAGAAAAGTCAGATCAGATATTCAGTATACTGAAACATCACCTTGACATATTACTACAGCTTCAGTAAAAATAAATTAGCAGATGAACAAAATAAGCAGCACTAAATGGACATTCCAAATTGTATACTGTAGTTTTTTTTTAAGCTTCACAAGCAAAGGAGAGCAATTTTCTTGCTGCCATTGGCCCAGAGGTATAAAATCACACAATAATAGAAAACCATCTAGCTTGTAGACCATCTTTCACCCTGTCACTGCACACCTCTTCTCGAGAAGAGTCTAGTTCTCCCTTGTCTGTAGTATCTAATCACATAGTTTATTGATAGCAATCAGGTCATGCCTTAGCCCTAGCATCCTGAATACTCTCATGTTCTTAGATTATATGATGCTTGGGATAAGCACAGCTCCAATACCTATTCATGCATTTAATAAAGGGTTTTTTAAAACTATAAAGACTTTACACTACTATCAAGTAGGAAAGACTTGAGTCTACACAACCAACAAGTCTGAGAAAATCTAAGCTGCTACAAAGTCGTTTCATTTGTTGGGGAATTTGGAGGAGAAGGTTCTAAGTTTATACAAATCTATACTGCTTAGTATGCTCTAAGACATTTTTCTAAGCAGGGTAGTAAAGAGTCCTACTTAAAAAAAAGAATTGTGATGGGTTTGTTTATTGTTGGTTTACGGATTTTTTTCCTTTTGTAAGCTGCTAAGAGAAAGCCATAAGTGGTTTCCAGTTTTTCCATCTTTCATTCCTACCTTAATATTATCCATCCATTTGCATCAATTTGACTGCAGGCCATTCATCAAAAATATTCATTGAAATCATCCAAGTTAAAAGCAGTAAGGCAAAAAAGTAACTAGGTTTGATTATTCTTAACCAAGTTCAATTCCCTGATTAACTTTAATGAGCAGCTGCATAAGAAGTTTTACTAGCACAATTAAGGATGCAGTATCAAGCAGCAGAAGCTGCAGAAGCTGGCATGGCTGGTAAAAGAATGCCCCTCAAAGGGTCAACCTCAAGCCAAAAAGCTGGTTAAAAGCTGTCTAAAAGCTGGTTAAAAAAATATTAAAAACACGTACAAGAAGCTTTTAGTAGCAGAACCACAGATTTCAAATACAAAGATCCAAAGATGTCTTAGCCAATAAATCTTTGACAAGAGATGCTCAAATTAACTTATTCTGTTCAACAGAAATTTTTATTCCATTCGATATTTCTAAGAAACTTTACCAAGACAGTGTGATTTCTGAATTAATTATCAAAATGTAGAGTTAATCTCCATTCACAGAGCTGCAGTACCTCAACAACTCCAAAAAAACCGAAAAATTAAAGCTTCATAAAGACACCTCTCTTCAAAGGAGCAACAAATATAAAAAAAGTCCAAACACTAAATGAAAAAGAAAATTTGTGACTCATTCTAACAATCCTAGAATCTGTACACATACACAAAATGCTCTCCTGCAAGGCATTTATGAAATCTCATCTAAAATATTATTTTCAGTTCTTATCATTCATCTTTACGAGGCATTAATCAAACTTGGAACAAGTGCAGAGAAACCATTGGAAATTACTGAGAGATTAGAAAGTCTGAATGAGCTTTGGGATCTTTTTTTTCTTGTATGAGCAGAATTACACATGACAATGATTTTTGCAAATCTGATGAAAATCTACAAGCTAGCCTAATACTACATAAAAAACAAACAAACAAAAAAGAAACCACACAAAAAAACCCACAGCACAGTGAAATTATTAAAGAAATATTGCTTTTGTGATCAGGTCCACTTTAATAATGTCTACTAGGCAAGACAGTATCAGAATCGTTACTAAATCAATGAGGTAGTATGCATCACGAGTTGAACTGAAGCTTGCTACACTATTTTCACTGCAAACAGAACAAATACTGTTGCTAGTGCTGCATCACAGACATTGCTGAAGTCAGCAACAAGGAAGATGCACTCATATGCTAAGAAAGGAGTAATAGTAGGCAAGGCAAATCTAGACTGAGTTATTGTCTATATAATTACAGTACATCATGTCATAGTCAGAAAGCTGTCTTGAAACAACTTAATATTACGTGTTATTCTTCCTAACAGGTATTGAGTACATGATACTTAGTACTACGCAGTTTCAAAACAGCATCTTTCCTACAGCAGGAGACAGGGACTATCCTCAAGACACCAGAGCTAGAGTGGTCATGGTTTTAATGAACTAGTGGACGTCATTGAAAAGATTCAGGACATAACTTAGTGTCCAGAGAAGTTTTAAGTGGTGAATTCAGAGTGGGAATACATTTTTGACTGAGAAATCTACTGAATCGGATCTTCCATTATGAAGTACTCCATAAAGGCGTTACCACTCACATTCTTTAGGAGCCGTCAGCAGAAGGCTTTTTAATTAAATACCCTTCTAGACATTAAAACAGTAATTTAATTCTGCCATATTCTTGGAACTGAATAGGAAGACAGAGAGCAGAACACACACAAACACTCCACTCCCAGTAACAGGCTATAGTCCTAAAAAGAGATCCAGTCCTAAACTCAATCCATTAATCTAAACTGTATTATAAACCCAATTTAACTTATACTCCACACTCAGTAACATTAGTAAAACCTTTCCCACTTTCATGAAGTTACACAGTAAATATGAATGATATCTTGTTTCAACATGAGCCATAATTTTGTACTATGCACTTACATTTTTACTTGCATTTAGAATGCTTAACTGCCTTATCTTAAAAAAAGTCTTGATGGTTATTGTAGTATTATTTTCACACTAAAAGGGGAAAACTACATAGCAAGTAAGCATGGTCACTATAAAATAAGTCCCAACTCATTCTTTTTGCATTTCACTGAGGAAAAAAGCCATCCCACAAGATCAGATAATTAAAAAGCACTGTACAACACAGAGATATGACAAGACATACAAACTCTTTCAGAATTACTCCCTATGAAGAAGCAGAATTATCCTTAATTAAAAAAATCAACACAAACAAACAAAAAAGCTCCACAAAGATCTTTGAAGCTACAAGAGAAGATTAAAAATCCCAAGAAACTCCTTCTCCCAGTGTAGCCACACCAGACAATGGCTTGCTCCAACAGCCTCAGTTGCTGTACTCAGTCCATTTTTGAAGTCATACCCCAAGAAAAGCAAGATGAAGAGCCAGTGTCTGTGTCACATTCTTCCCAATCACACTGCTAAAGCAGTTCTTTGTCTTGATCTGGTCAAACTAGGCACAGCATTTTTCTATATTCTAGCTGAATGGGGTGCAGTTTCTCTAGAATAAGAGTCGTCATACTGACTATTCCTATAACCTGCTTTCAGAAACAAATTTGCCCAAAGATCAGTTATTTTATTCACCAGCCACACCCAGGAATCCAAATAACCACTTCTGGAAGACCTTTCACAAGGAATGTTTTCTGCAGTTACAAGACAACTGTTCCTAGTTTGACAGGCTTTAAGATTGAAACAAGAATGTCACTACTAATACCATGGACTGAACAGTGAAAGGCTTTTCCACCTCAGAGACATCATGCTAGGATTAGTATCAGAACGTGACCCAACAACTGCCCGGGCAACGTGCATGAAGACAATGTATCTTTTGAGTGCAACAGGATGTACGTTCTAGCATCTAGCCAGATCTCTAACAAATACTACCACAACATGTCAGTGTATGCAAAGATGTCATTCAGAAATAGCAGCTTTGAGAAAGCTCTTAAATTAAGAATTGAGCACAAGGGAAGCAGTTTTGAAAACAGAAATACTGAAAACAGGTTGCCCAGAGAGGTTGTGGATGCCCCGTCCCTGGCAGTGTTCAAGGCCAGGCTGGACGTAGCCCTGGGCAATCTGGTCTAGTGATTGGCATCCCTGCCCGTGGCAGCGGGTTGGAACTAGATGATCTTTAAGGTCCCTTCCAACCTGGCCATTCTATGAATCTATGAAAATTTACTCAAGTCTGTTGAACCATCATCTGAAGAGTACCAAGGAAGGGAACTAAGCTTGGATAGGAAGAAAGTACTGCCCAAGTCAACAGGATGAGAGTTTCTCCACAAATAGTATGAAACTATACATGGGCGGGGAGGGAGGAGGGGGAGGGTGTGTAAGCTCACCATGCCTTCTAGGAGACAAGCTAACTGCATAGATGCACAACTATTAAAAGTTTCCATTTACTGGTTTTGTACTGTAGTCTACAGTACTTAGAAGGAGAGTATGGAGCTGAGGGCAACAGTGAGATACAACAGATCAATCCACAAGCAAAAACTAAAAGAGAAAGGCCAAGACATGACAGCATCCAGTCAAATTACCACCTCTGAAGGCAAAAAGAAAGCAGTATTCCCACTGCAAAGATAAACCCCCACATGCAAGGACACCAGTGTATGGAGATCAGTATTGTCATTCTCACCCCCGGAAGCAGGACAGTCTGTTCAACTCTGGGAACCAGAACAAAGTATTTCTGCTTGATGGAGGACTTCCAGATGATATAAGAGACATGAGTGTCATCTACACTATACCTGAACTTTGAGACAGCCAAGTGTGACCTAAGAACTGTGCAAGCTGGTAATGTATGATGAGTCTATTTGCTTTCAATTTTACTTTTATGATCTTAAATAATATTTAACAGTGGTTGTTTTCAAGTTAAAATCTTCCATCTCCTCTGTTTCTAGACTCCACTCCATACAGGTTTTGAAATAGGCAAACCAAGTTAGAGCTTCCTCTACTGACTAGATCAAGCAATTCTCAAATGCAAGCTCTGCCTGAGAGCTGAGTTGACATTTTTGCTATTCTCTGCAATGTGAGATCAGCTCTGCTCTTGTGTTGAGCAGAACAATGAACCTCTGACAATTTAAAGCAGAACAGAGAAAGGAAGAAAGAAACAGGATTGAAGACATTGTGTAGTATTTCAAACTACTAGGTGTCCAATGTCTGGTACCAAGTACAAGTTGATTCTAACCTATTACTTAAGTCACAGCAACAAAGAACAGATGCTGTTTACAAAGTTGTATGAACACAAACTTGAGATTATCCTTTATTCAAAGAATGGGTGTTTTTCCCCCAAAATTAAGCAAAACTAGCACATTCCTTCGGGGAGAAAGAAAAAAAACAAACCAACAACAGCAATAAAAAGCAAAACAAAACACATTTGCTTGTTAGACACTGAAGAAAACGCATCTAGGATGTCACAGTGTTTTTCTGCTACATATAAAATTACGTTTTGATTTTAACTGGTTACAGCAACTGAGAATTATTTGTGAAAGAAAGTGAACAATATTCCACGGTCCTTGAAATCTGACAAACCATCACCAATTGTCAGGTCACTGAACAAGAGTACCATTTAATCAGGATAGGGAACTATTTTACAAACTTAAAATGGAATTTTAAAAACATACCAACTCAAGGACTACCTGTTTTTCTTAGGCAAAAAAAGTAAAAGTAAAAACATGCACACAGTTCTGAGCTCACATCAAAGAGAAAAGGTAATTCATGTTACTCTGAACGCTAGGATCACAACTAAGGTAACTGAGGTGACAACTGTTCTTAATAACATTAGACACTTAAGGAGAAGACCACCTGAACAGGGAAAAAAAAATTCAAGATCTCACAAAACTGCTGATCCCATTCTAGAACAGCCTGGAAACCAAAACTTTACACAGCCAAAGATGACAAAGACCTCTGAAGTACTAGCTAAGCGGAATATAGTATGTGGAAATTCAGAAGCATGAAGTGCTGCGGGGAATATGACAGGAAAGTATCATTGCCATTATGAAAATAGACTAAAGTTGTGGAAGATGACCCCAAAGTTATCATTTGCACATCAGAACTTGAAATAAAGATGAAAGTGCATACACCTGAGATTAATGATCCAGGTTCACAATAGACTGAATTGAAAAATGTTCCATGTTAACATCTATCTGCATTCATCAGCAGTAGCCATTTTGCTATTACAGAGGTGATTTTGCTATGAGGTTTGTCATTACTGTGAGATGAATCACTATGAGGTCACCAAGATTCAACCTAGAAGCAAGTCCATGGTTGGACAGAAGCTTAATGCCCAGTAACACTATACATCACGTAATAGCCGAAGAAAAACAAAAATGTAATTAGGCAAGATGCTAATGAATAAAGTCGCTACAGATAATATAATGCTGAACAGAGTTCAAACAGCCAGGTTAAAATAACAGGTATCTAAAGACTGTGCATACCTTTTCAAGCAAGAAATAACATCTAAGTACATAATATGAATCATCTTTGCCCTTCTCCATCATCAGAAATTAGTATAACACTTACAAAAATACACTTTATTCGATCACAGGCACTTTGGACATAGTGTTAAAAGTAACAGGACACGGATTAATTTATGAAAAAAGAAGAGTAACCGACAATTTAAGTGTTGATGGAAGGTATTTACTTATTAGATTATACACTAACTAATGCATTAACATTAACCAGGAAACTTAATCAGAATTACCCTCTCTCAGGTAAAGTTTTTACAAACATCTGTACAAGCCAGCATAAAATATTTACAGATGTCAAGAAACAAGGGGAAGAGGCAAGAGTCACAACGGATTCCAAAACAAAACACAAAAACAAAGTGATTGTGTGTAACATGAGTCCTTCATAAACCAGGTCATCTGCCTATCTACAGAATGAGTCAGAAGCAAAGAAATCTCAGCAGACCTTGCACCTCATCATTAGGATTGTATAATGGTGAAAGAGAGAGAAAGAATGTTTACCTTACAATATCAAACAGTGTCAATGAAGGGGATCCAACAGAAATATTTATATGAAAAACATAACTGCAAATCACACTCTCAGATACCCAGGGTTTCTCATATGTTTAAGCAACTCTGGCAATTCAAAAACTTACTCTCTTAAACTCTTTATACTTCCCACAACAACATGAGAACACATTTTAGAGCTCAAAAGAGAAAAGTAGAAGTAAAAGCAATGAAAGCTTTGAAATACTCAACTATTAGTATCTCCTGATCTCTAAAGAATACAGAATTAGTACACAGAGTCAAATAAAAAAAATCTGTTCTTACTGAAAATGTAATTTTAAAAATATCCTTAAACTTTCATAAGCACATTTCCCTTTAATCATAAAAGGAAAACTGTAGGTAGAAATGCCAGGTGCAGCTCCATAGCAGAGGTTGAATATTCTTTTTAATGCATGATTCATCACAGGTTTTAACCATAGGAATTTTCACAATGCCTTACGATGTAACAGGAACCTTTCAGTTTATAAATATATTCATTCTAGTATAAGTTCTCATTCAAGAAGGAGTAACTAAGAATGCACAATATTAAACCCCTCAAATAGTCCATGTATTTATTGGCTGAAGCCTTTTAAAGTTTCAAATTACATTATAAATTAGACTATTTGACTCAAATAGAAGTTTCAAATTCTTCTGTCTCTGGAGCCCTGTAGCCTGTTCCTACATTGACTTCTACACTATCCATGCCTTTTTGCATGTCACGTTACAGTCAATCTGCAAACTTAAGCAAGTTCTTTAGCCCAAAGTTTGTGACAGCATTACAATTAATCCAGTAAACTCTTCAAAATGAACTTGCCAAAAGGAAAAGAACAACATCTTAAAGCAAAACAAGTTTGTTGGGTTTTTTTTTAGTTTTTCCCCAAAACATGAGCTATGACAGAAGCCAACAGGCGGTGGGGTAACAATCTCACTGTTGACAGCTCTATTTCTTTCTTACCTTCCTACATCACAAGTCTTTTCCTCTCTGCTCATGTCCTTCCCTATCACACACAAATTTTTCTCTAATAGGCTTTAGAACTGTCATTGTTCAGTTCCACAGCATTACCCAGAAACAGAAAATATGGAGAGGCAATGATACTCTTTTTTCACTGTAAATAATCCATAACTTCTTAGGTCTCCAAAAAGATTAGAAGTTGTAGTAACTGAGGCTGGCCTTCAAAAGATAAAACCTTTCCCTTTACAAGATTCCAGAAATGCACATGGCAGAAAATTTAATTTTCTTCTTATTTTCAGCAGAGAGCTTCAGGAATCTCAGACACTCACCACTTCCTATCTTTGATTTTTTTCTTCTTCTTCCTGGAAAGAGAAAGTGATTCCACTTTCCTTAAAAACTCATTCCCTTCCCAAAGTGAGAGAAGACAGTGGCTATCCTGAAGTGAATGAATTGTGAGATTTCAGTTGAGAAAAAAATGATTTGAGTGACAGCAGGGGAAAAAAAGTTGCTAAATATATTAGGACCGAAATGTGTCCTGAAAGTCATTGCTTTTTCTAACCTGCAAAATAACCAACAGAAGCAACAACCATACAATCACTGAAGCACACACAGTTTCCCAGCAGTAGGGGGACATTCGGATTCTATCATTAAAATACAATATATATACACAGAGCTGTGCCCACTATTTGTAATACAGCAAATCACATGGCATCTCACAGAGGCACTCTATTGTTACTCACCACTGTTCCTTCCTTATCACAGACTCAATCTACATGCTTATGTTTTCCACCAATTGCTTTCTGGTCACACAACAAAGACATATCAGGGCCGTAAGAATAAGGGATATAGAGCTAAAATTAAGGTTGACCCTACATATCAAAGCCAGCACTGTAATTTCAAAGTCAAACTTTAAAAAAACCAAAACCATAGTATGACAGGGTTAACAATCAGCTGGGAGCTGTGTTGAAATAGCACTGCATATGCTCTAACTGTGCATTTTCATATGCTGCAATACTTCCTTGAAAATAACAACAATCATCTGTTTTATTCTTGAACATACTCATTTCATCTTGAATTCAAGTTTTATAGTATGTTCTCTTACTCACTTGACTGTAATCCATGCCTGTCTCTAACTCATTTAATATTTTTAAGAGCAATTCCAAGACACAAGTAATTGCAAATACAAAGTATAACTGTAGATTCACCTACCTTTAGTTGATTTGAATATATAATTCTTTGTACTTTGTTATCAAGAAGTTCAAGCAACAACTTCCACAACATGAAAATGAGACATCCCCTTCTCAAAGAAGCCACTATTTCTACCACAATAGTACATTCTTTCAAAGCACTGTGGAGATTGACCTCTTTTTCATCTGCCAACTGACAGCTACTTTCAATACGTAATTCTAAATGATTC
This sequence comes from Bucco capensis, assembly GCA_013396975.1. Classification (NCBI taxonomy): domain Eukaryota; kingdom Metazoa; phylum Chordata; class Aves; order Piciformes; family Bucconidae; genus Bucco; species Bucco capensis. The sequence goes on along the minus strand of VWZO01002585.1, from coordinate 20,998 downwards.
AATTGGTCACAGAGCTAGCAACATCAAACAAAAAAAAACAGAGAAGAGTGGAACAGTAGAATCTAAACAAATTGCACATTGAAAAGATATTCGTGGTATACAACCTAAGTATTTAAAAGCAACAAAGATCCTCTGGCTCCAATTCTAGTTCTTGCACGTCCTCTCACCCTCCTTCCCAAAATGAAGCAAAAGTAAGCAACTGTGATGCACATTTTAAACTGTGGTGGGTTGACCCTAGCCAGCAGTTAGGCACCCACCCAGCCAGACCTAGGAGAAAAATACTAAGAAAAATATTAAAAGTATCCTATAAATTATTTATATATTTCTATGTCAATGGAATCTGACTGCTATTTTTCTCCTCAAATCACATCTCTGTGCATTGTGAATAGACAAGTTCCGAAAAAGTATCTTGATACGACTTGCATAGTGATGACACTATTGACACCTTCAGGAGTGGGAGTCTCCCAGAAGTACATGACAGAGCAGTTCCCTCCTCCACCCTAATGCTCCAGAAATAGACAAGCCATTGCTAGAAAGCATTTTTCAGAAAGCAGACTTTTCTAAATATTTAATAAGGAGAAGAGAATAAGGGGAGAAGCAACTAATTCCTATCAAGCTGAATTTCAGAAGCTTTAAAAGACACAAACAAGGCTGAGAACTGCTAAATTAAAAGCAAGTACTGGTATTTCCTGAAATTATAAAGCTTTAAGATCAGGGGCAAAATGAAAATTGCTTATTATGCTACACTAGACAGCTCTTTTTCTAGTTAATATGAAAGTGTTTATTCTTTATCTTTAAATAACTATCCAATAGGGATATGTGCTGTTTCAACTTTTACAAAAGAAATCTAGATATAACTCGGTAAGTATACAGAATAAACGTGTTCCACTTCCATTCCCTTTACCCCTTTTTCTCCTGCACACTGAAATCGAGCAACATTCAAAAAGACAAATATGTTTTCCAACAGCTCTTTTGCTTCTTCCTGAAAGAAGGAAACTACAGTCCTGTTGGGGTTTGCGTAGCCATCAGGAAGAGCGCTCTTTTTTTTTTTTTTTGTTAGCTGCAGTGATAGCTACGTTCCGCTGGGGCACCTCCACTGCGTCCCTAGACCCGAGTGACAGGGGGACAGAAGACTGAGCGCGAAGAGACCCAGACCCTGCACCACCACTTGCCTTCCCCAACGGCCCATTAGAGAATATAAACTACATTAACCCAGTGGGTGGTTCTCTCAAACTTTTTCGATTAAGAGTACGATATAGTTACTTTTACTTCATCATGGAGAAAAAAGATTAGGAAACAATGAAGGACATGCATTAATAGCACCTATATTGTTAATAAACAGAGAGAATATACACGCCGATTATGTTATACATGCACTTCTAAATTAATAGTAGACTCTAGATTTACTGCAGTATTCAAGTTGCCTGGAAACTTCCGAGAAGCACAGAGTCCCTATTAAAAATATTTAAAGATCTTCCCCAACACAACCTACGACAGAGCATTTCTGCTGCATCTTGAAAGGTCATATATATCTCACGTGTTGAACTACTTCTCCAGAGGGTCTTCAAGTAACTACTGAGCTACAAGAAGGTTCACAGACTGAAAAGCCAGATAACTCTGCAGTTACATGTTGGCACATTCCCCTCCCTACAATTCCGGCATTTCGCCGAGGTCAGAGAAAAGCCGTCACACAGAACGACATCAGGACCGTAACAGTCGTCCCCCCCAATACTATCACAGCCATAAAAGTCAAACACATAATAAATAAATAAATAAGCGGGTTAACCCTTATCTCCTTCAAAAGCATCAAACGCCAGTGGGGAAGTGGGAAAGGAAAGCCAAATACGCAGAAGTCCGACTGAAATACTTTCTTCGGAAATAAAAGGGACGTCCCCCCGCCCCCACCTCAAGGCTCCTGCCCACGTCTTTCAGCTCATCCTCTTTCTTCCACACACACCTCCCCCCNGGAGAGGAGCCATGCAGGCACGCGGGGGGAAGGGGGGGTAGGAGGGGTGGTTGTTCTCCCCTCTGCCTTGACGAAAACGGGAAAAAAAATGCACACCACCCAACAACAAACAGTTATTAAAACNCCCCCCCCCCCCCCCCACCCCGAGATTTCCCTACTGGTTCCGATCAACTCTCTTGAACCTCCTCCCTCAGCACTTCTTCCCCTAGTCCTGGCAGCCAGGCCCCCTCCGCCGCCTCCCGCTCTTACCGCCGCCCTCCCCTCAGTCCCCTCAGGCAGGAGCGCTCCTCTCAGCGNCCGGCCCTCAGAGCCAGCCCATGTCCTTGCGGCTCCCCTCCCCCTTGCTCCGGCCGCCCTCCCCACCCAACGGCAGGGAGCGGAGCGGCGCCGAGCCCGGCGCGGCCCAGCCGGGATAGGCTGACCGAGACGGGAGGGAGGGGGGGAAGGGGCGTCAGGAGCAGCTCCTACTCAGGCGCTCGTACCCCCTCCTTCCCTCCCTCCCTCTGCCGAACACTCATTGGGCGCGCGCGCCCGCGAACCCCGGCGGCTGTTGGGCAGAGAACGGCCTACGTACCACCCCCCACCCTTCCGCCGAGCAGCGGGTTCCCTCATTGGGCCAGCAGCTGCGCCAATCGCTGGCTCCGCCTCCCCGATTTCCCTCCAATCCCTCTACTCCCCAATCTTGTTTGTAAACATTCTCGCCCGCCTCTCCTGCTCCCCCCAACCCCGCTTGGGGGCGGTCTCTGGGTTGCCTAGGGAAAAGAGAAGGCGCTGATTGACCGCTGGAGTGGGCAATCATCTGAGGGAGCGGCGGTAATACACTTCCCCATTAGTAGTAGCGGTAGAAGGGGAGGTGAGTACAGTTGTAGCCTCGCGCGGGTGGTGGCGAGGCGGTAGGGGGATATCCGCTTGCCGAGGGATGCGATGGGGCAGGGAGGAGCAAGAGACGGCTGGAAGAGGTGGTAGGGAGGTTTCTGCAGGACGCTGGCCGCCTGCTGAACCTCTCCTTCTCTGATGGTGTGTGCGGGCCCACGGCGCAGCCTGGCCTCCTTGGGCAGGGGCAGCTGGAGAGCTGCTGGCGTCAGTGTGTCACGTCGGTATGTCCGCCTCTAGAGCAGCGCTCAGCGTCGGGTGTCAGCGTCGCGGCCGTGCGGTACGCGCTCAGATCACGTAGGCCTCAGAAAATGGAGAGTGGGTGTTGGGGATCCCGGGCGGCGAGTGAACGCAAGCCTGACGCCAGGCTGCGCTGAGGTGGCTCCGGGTAGAGAGACGACCCGAGTCGCGCCCGGCGCGGCCTTCGCCCTTAACCGGGCTGTAGGAGCAGGCAGCGTCCACGGCCCAGCAGCAGGGCAGCGAGCGAAGCCATCGTCTTGGTAGGTTGAAGCGGCTGAATTTACTGGGAGATAAAACAACATTTGAGGTCGTTGAAAGGTCACAAAGCAAAGAGGAGCTTGGTTGGATACGCCGGCTCAGGACGTGCTTGTTACTGGGTTGTCGGCCTTGAAGTGTTGTGAGGCGGGAAAAGGCGCTGGGTAGATACCTCCGTGTACCTAGTTCACGTTGCACTGCTTGGGGCTCTTTTGGTCCTGTTTAAGGAAGAAATGTTTTGAATTGTATTAGATCTGTTCACCTCGTTTAAGTCTCATTCTGTTATGTTTCAGAAGCAATCTGATACATCTAAAGCAGTCCATTTCCTTGAGACAGACTACAGAAAACACCTCTCCATTTCTTCCAGTAATTTCTAGTTTGTTGCTTTTGAATGCTGATGTTTCCTGACACTGTATAATGATGCTAATTTGCAATGCCAAGTCACATACAACAGCTGTGTTCACACAGAGTTTGATTCTGGTACATCAGACATCAATGAAATAAAATGTCTTCTGTTAATCCTTTATTCACATTCCAGTATTGTATATTTTTGTGTGTGTGTGTGTGTATATATATATATATATATACACATGTAGTCTGTTTAAAGTTGCTAAGAGCTTTCTACTCTAGAATTGTTTAAATACCAAACCTTGTTTTTAGGGTGCTTTTGAGATTAGTTTTCTTCCCAGAAATTAAAAATACTATCAAAGGGTTTCATATTATTCCTGGTAAATTAAAGGTGTTTTCCACAAACCACTGTGAGTGTTCTTTTGAGGTACCTCCCTGTAGTATATGGTACACACATAACTTCACTATATTGCCTTTCCAACATTATTATAAATAAATATAGAAAAATCTCATTGCAGAAGATGTTTTCAAACTGAAAAATAATTGATTCACTAACTTTTGTCACTTGATTTTAGAAGCCTCTCTATGCAGAGATAGTACATGTTATATCAGCATAATATTAAATTACAAAAGGGAGAATAATGAAAATACAAAAGAAACTGGTAAAGTTCATTGTTAAATTTTTGCATCTTTGTAACTAATGGCTCCTTTGTACAACTACTGCATGCACACAGATAAAAGCTTTCCACTTCAAAACAGAGTGGCCTTTTCCATTCTGTCTACTGGCTTTATGTGGATTGCTGTGAAATCATTACTGAGCTATGCTACCCTCTAAACCATATGAGGACATTGCCTGGAAGAGTACTAGTCAGGGGCCCAGCCATTCCTAAAAGCATGCCAGCAGTCAGAAGTATGGATAGTCACGTGCCAGTGCTCAGATTCTGCCATTGTCCCATTTAAATCACTAATGCAGACAGAGAGACAGTCGAGTGAGGAAATTTGGCTTGAGCCTGCAGCCAAAGCAGGCATGTGCAAGTATAAAACAATGATGTGCTACAGACGCACCCAGAGTACAGAATGGTCTGTAGGAGATTCCTTTATCATTTGGAGAAGTAAAACTACCCTTGCTATGTCAACTGTGCTTTTAGAAGTGCAGCTCTGTGTGCAGTTTAACTGAAAATGTTATTTACATTTCAAATTCAAAAAAATTTCAAAAAAAAAGTGCTATGACACTGAATAAAACAATGCCATTTGTATTATGTACATTCAGTAAATTATCTCTCCAATGTTAAATGGAAAAATATTTGTTGTAAAAATGATTTAAAACTACCCTCCATAGTGTAAATGTATTTTTTAAGTACCTGTTTCTGTTGTTTGGGGTTTTTTTTAAGTAGCATTTTCATATTTATGTGTACAATAAAAAAAACCTGATAGGTCAATCAGCCAACAGTTCAATGTTTGGGCTGAACACATGTTCCCAAGTTTGGGAACATGGAGTAACAGAGTTCTATAGATAGATGTCCTTTTTCTACCCCACAACACAACTGTTCAAAAATATGTGTATTTACTTGCCATTCCTAATTGTGAAGAGAGGGAGGGAAAAATGTTGTGGGAAATACCCACATGGAAAGATATTATTGAACTTCATTTAAGAAAAAGTGTCACAACATTTCAGGTTTTGTTCTAAAAGAGGTGGTGTGCTAGGCTGATTTGAGGGCTGAGGTGAAATTGAAATGCTCAGTGTGCAGACTTCTGAGAGGAAATGAGAGAGAAAGAAAGAAGAAAATTAGTGCTATAGCTGCATACTTCCAGGGTGTCATTGCTCTACAGTTCTGAGGGACTGTTACACTTAATTACTCCAGGGAGAACATTTGCACAGCAAGAGAAAAAGAGGAAACCAAGAAATGAATTTAGGGAAGGACTCCCCATGAAAGAGTCATGACATGAAACAGCTTTGTGAGAGATTTTAGTAGAGTATTAGTTCTAGTTTCTGTCTATTCTCTGTGATTTTTTTTTAACTGCAGTTGAACATTTTGTGCTTGATAACTGTCAGAAAAGAAGACTGGGTAGTAAATTTGCTGTTTAAAGCATTTTTGTATGAAACTTCTCTGGCTGGCAGTTTTATCTCTCTAAAACCACTTAATGTCTTACCATGAAAGGAGAAGTTATGCTAAGCATCCAAGTCTAATAATTCTTTTAACGGAAGTGGTAACAACTCTGTCAGGAAATGGATCGTTTCTTGGAAGAGTGCATATAAGTGAAGACACATTACTGTTGCATCTTTGCTTAAACTTAAGTGCTGTTTCAGTTAGTATCATTTCTTCACTGAAAATTTAATTTTTCTTTCTTCAGTTACAGTACAAATATTGTTACAGTACAGTACAAATATTATTCCAGGCAACTCTTTCAAAAGTTTAATTGTTAAAAAAAAAAATCTATGTGTGTGGCTGTAAAAGAGAAACAAAAATATTTACATTGCTTGGGTTTCTGATGAGGAAAAGGAAAATGAATGAACTCTGTCCAGAGGGGAAAGGAAGCAGCACTATCTGTTAAAACAGATACAAGGGTTGTACAGGTACAGGTTAGGGCTTGCACCAGCACAGGTTAGGGGGTGACCTGTTGGAAAGCAACTCCACAGAGAAAGACTTGGGAGTCCTAGTGGATAACAAGTTAAACATGAGCCAGCAGTGTGCTCTTGTAGCCAAGAAGGCCAATGGTATCCTGGGGTGCATCAAGAAGAGAGTGGCTAGCAGGTCAAGGAAGGTTCTCGTTCCCCTCTGTTCTGTCCTATTGAGGCCACATCTGGAGTACTGTGTTCAGTTCTGGGCATCCCAGTTTAAGAGAGACAGGAAGGGAGGGAGAGAGTCCAACAGAAAGCTACAAAGATGATTAGGGGACTGGAGCATCTCTGTGATGAGGAGAGGCTGAGACACCTGGGGCTGTTTAGCCTGGAGAAGAGAAGACTGAGTGGGGATCTTATCAATGCTTATAAATACCAAAAGGCCAGGTGCCAAGACCACGGGGCCAGACTCTTTTAGGCAGTGCCTAGTGGTAGGACAAGGGGAAACAGGCACAAACTAGAACATAGGAATTTCCGCCTAAACATAAGGAAAAATTTAATTCCTTTGAAGGTGATGGAGCACCAGAACAGACTGTTCAGAGAGGTTGTGGAGTCTTCTTCTCTGGAGGTTTTCAAAACCCACCTGGACACATTTCTGTGCGACCTGATCTAGGCAAACTTGATTTAGCAGGGGTTGGACAAGATGATCCCCAGAAGTCCCTTCCAACCCCTACCATTCTCTGTTTCTACAATTCTGTGATTTCAGTTTCTCATCTGATTGAATGCTTAAGCTAGGGAGAGATGGAATTTCTAGTTAATACAAAGAATTGACTTTTGGATCAAAATGCTTGCTCACAATAATTTGAAATTATTTTCAAATTTATTGGAAGAAACACAGAGGCCTGTTCTGCATAATGTTATCATTAAATCTCTGAGTAATACTGACTGCAGTGTAATTAAACTCAAGATCTTTTTCAAGACACTCACATATAAATTCTCACTATTTTGAAAATTGACTGTAAACTTCAGAGAAGGGGCCTTCAGAAAGGAGAAGCTAATCAAGATGATCTGAAAGCTAGAGATGAGGAAATTAAAACTTTTAAGTCAGCAAGGAGACCAGGAGTACATCCTGATAATGCAAAAGCCATGCATCTGCTTTCCACACACCCAAAGAAGGAAGCAAATACATGAGGAAAAAAAGTGATAAAATGGTAGAGCTTAAAGATATGCATTGTAGTACTTGAAGAGAACTTAATGAAAAGGAGTTAAGTGAAAAGAAGTGCCACATAAAATGAAAGGGGAAAGGCAGTTTTAGAAAAGCATAAATGAAAATTGATACATTCACTTCCACAACTTGTTTATTCTACTGACAAATTTAAAGGTATTGTATCTGTTAAATTACCATAGAGCAAAAAGGAGATTTAATGAAGTGAACAGTACTGGAGAGATTCCTTTTTTCCTTTACCTTGACAAAAGTTGTATCATTACTGATTTTGAGCGTACTCTTTTTAAATTTACAAAAATAAGATGCTCCCATGAATCGAAATAACAGAAGATAAAATCCTGAAACAAATGGATAAATTAAGAGAAATATATTCCAGACTCAGGTGATGTATCTCCTGGTGTTTGGAAGGAATGTGGAGCTCCTTAGAAAAAAAATATGAGAATTCTTATTAATTTGAAATACTATAGCAGATGACTGGAAGGCACCTCTTAACATAGTGTAATACAGCATTATATATTATAATACAATATGATTTCATATAAGCAGCATTACACCTAATTACTGTGAAAAATCAGGCAGTAAAACCAACTGCAAATTTGGAAGTAGAGCTAACTGATTATTAGTACTTCATCAATTCTATCATTTCATTACTTTTTTCTTAACTTTTTTATCCCATACTGATTTATTGAGATAAAGGAAACAAACTAGGGTATGTCTGGCCAGTAGCAGCTGTGTAGTGTCATGGCAAAGTGTGGTAAGAAATTGTACGGTTTAACTATGCAGTTTGTGAATAAAGACCTCCATTTATTTGCTTTGACTTTGCATTTGCTAGTTTCACCTCATGACCTGTAATGATTTAATTTAAAAAGAGACTGAAGAATTGTTACCTTTTATCTCCTCCATGCATTTGTTGGATCTGCTAGTTTCATAGGCAAATCCAGAATGTCGAAGCACTAGTCCCTCTGCCTCAAAATATTCAGTAAAATATTTGCTGTAGTTACAGGTTATGCACCAGGCACTAGCAGTTCTTTGAGCTTTCACTAATCCATGCACAGCCTCGTTTCTTTCATTTGTCTTAGGTAAAGGGCTTAAAGGGGAAACCTAGGTTATATAGCTGTTAGAGCCCTCAGTTTCAATACACCTCTTTTTCTAAGTGTTTGACAGTTTGTGTATGACAGTTTTTCAAGATGATACCATAACTCCAGCTGGTCAGAAGGCATTTTACACTCCTTTTGTAAATTCCTCAGGATTTGTGTTTCCTCTGAAGTGTTAAGACTTCAATGCAAAGAAATGTCCCATTAAGCAATTTTCCTTTGGCTGTTATTTATTAAGTCTGGCTAAGAGTAAGGTTTGGCATTCTACTCCTTACAATATGTCACATTCAGTGTCACTTTTCTCTTGTGGCTGCTTGTTAATATATTGATGGGGAACATTACAGCAGTACAGATTATTGACGTTGTAAATAACTCCATTAACTGAGCTATTTCAGCCCTCCCACCCCCAGCATTTTCTGGGATTTAATGAAGATTTACACTAATACCACAACTCCCTCCAACATCAAAAGAAGACATACCTAATCAACCAGATTTTATTACACCAAATCCACCATGTCATTACAGAAACTCTGTAGTAAGTGATTTGTTTCCTATTAGACTCAGTATTGCCTTCCTACAACTCTAGTGAGATGCATCTTCAAAATGGGAAGTCAAATGAGATGAACACCACAGATTCTTAGAATTACTTGTAATATGCAAAGAAGTTAGGGTATGACTTTTAACTTAATCACTCGTTCTCTGGGTAACCTATATTTGAAATGTGGCTTATGATGTCTTCCCATGAAAGCACTTGGTTTTGGGTGATAGTGAGTTGTGAGATGCTTTCCATTATTTTCCTAAGTCTTTAGATAACAAAAAGGTTTAACTGCTCCACTGTGGGACAGTATTTCTCTTTAAAAAGCTATGTGATTGAAGGCAGTAGACAAGCATGAGGTACTGCTTTGGTTAACACATAAGACAAAATAATTGGTTTTGGATAGCAAGTACCAAAGCAACAGAATTATAAATTGTTTGGTGTTAGACATGAACCAACCCTAGTCCTGGAAACCTTTGATGGAGATGATGAGGATTTCTGCAAAAATCATGAGTCTCTCCCTGCTTTTGACAATCACAGAGCAAGTGTTAATCCCTTACTTAATCTTGTCTTTCAAGCCAGACCAGGACCATGCTTTCTGTAGCCTTTTATGTACCCTTTCTGATTTAAGATATCCCATGAAAAGTAATCATTCCTCTTCTAAGGCAACAGTTGCCTAATCTTCCCAATGTCTCTCTTTCTTTGCAGAAGTAAATGCCTTCTCACCCCACCCACACACCCCAGGAGAGCAGCCTTCCCCCCACTCTCTGCCTCTGCTACTGTAGCAGCAACATTCATTTGTCTACAGAGTCAAGGATGTTAACAGTAACAAGGATGTTACTGTCATAGTTGCAGATGATGTGCATCTCCACATCATCACTTGTCCCTTTTAATGTTTTTGCCTCTCTGGGTTGAAGCCTCACAGTGCATCCTCTTATACAGTTGAAGTTTGGAATACAATTCAATCTATTTTGGGACTATTGATTTGGTTGTTCTGTTTGATTTTGGAAACTTTATTTTTGTTGAGATTCTTAAAAGTGACAAATATAGCAATCATATAGTCTTATTGTCTAGAATAACAACGAAACCAAAATATTAAAGTCTGCCTATCTTATTAATAATCTTGATAATACTATCCTCTGTTCATAGAATATTCATCGTTAATCTTTAGCTATTTAATTTGGAGAGGCTTATGTCTTGTCTTTTCTGGGTATTTTTGCTTGTCTTGCATCTACCTATTGAGTCCACATATTCATGCTGTAATTATTGCAGCAGTCAAGTTACCTGCAATATTCATAAGCTGTTTCAAAGAAGCCACAAATCTATTCTGATCTATTACAAAAAGATCTAATGAATTAATTATAAAATTATTTTTAAAATGGTATCGAGGTTATTTTCAGCATAGTTTCAATCTATAATTGAAAATATGCTTATGGTTGTAGAACATAACAAGTGTTCAATGCAGGTAAGAGATTACATCTCACTGCAGTAATACTGAAGAGCCCTTGGTACAGATTGTCACTCCTTTGTGCTCTGCACTATACAGACCCAGAACAAAAAAGTGACTTGCCCAAATTTCTAATTAACATGCTATGGTGAAAGCCCTTAGATCCCAATTGAAAAGTGGGAAAACTTTTACTTTTTCACTGAAGCTGATAATTACTATAAAGGTCAGAAATTGGTTGTCCAAATACATGTCTATTTGGATCAAAATGGACCATCTGTAAGAGTAGTCTCCTCTCTATTCTTACTTATTTTTAAGAGAGGCATTTGAGAAGTTTGAGTTCTGCAAAGCTCACAAACTCGAGGTCACTGAAGTTAGATGCATTTCTGTTGATATTCTTAGCTATTTTTAATATACATAGATTGTCCTAAGCAATGCCCACCTAATACACTTGGTTTTGCATATTTTCTTTAGTATACTTCGTAACCATGGAAAAGTCACATACAGATCATTCTGTTCTTTGAACTATAAGATACTCATTGTGGACTGTCTTTTATTCTGTTAAATTTATGCAGTCTTAAAATAACTCTCTTTACTTTATGTGATCAGCCATGGAATGAATACATATATATTATATATATGCACAAACTTTTTTTTGCCTAGAGTTTGAAACCAAGTAGTGATCACAAAAAAGTTTTCTTCTACAAAAGGAGTGGAAAATATTGTGTCAGAGTTTCCAAACTGAAGCTGGATCTACTCAGAATGCTTAGTTTTTTAACTTTCCAGTACATGGCAGGGGGAGGGGAAGCCTGTCTATTGTTGGATCAGTACACAGATTTTCTTAAATTTTATATATGGTTCTAATTCTTTTATATGCCTTCTGGTAAAGTATATTTTCAATGACAAGAAAGAAATGTCACTTCTTTCCTTTTCATGCTCCAGTGAACTTGCATTATTTCTGCCAATTTTCTCATGGACACAATGACTGTATATCTCATACATCTGCAGTTTGAAGTGCTTAACAGATTCAAAATTAACCTTATATACCAAACTTTGTCTATCAGTCGAGAATGGAGTTTAAAAGTCACTAGCTACCTTCATTTTTTCAAATGTTTTAGTAGTAGTAATTATTTTTTTTAATAGCAGTATTCTACTGCTCCATCAGTCTGACTGGAATCATAGCAGATTCTAGTAACTGATGCCTGTTTGTCATCCTTTTAGCTGATTAAAATCCTCTCTGTTCCTTCTATAGTGAGAAACACCTTCAGCCTGTATTCTTCCATCTTTGCATGTTATTAAAAATACTCCCTGATAGGTATGGTATAGCAATATATCATAATATCCCTTGCTCTATATGATTTTTTGCTTGTATTTATTTCCAAGTAGCCGAGCAATTATCCATTTTGTAGATTTTCTGTCCAGAAATGCTGATCATAAATACTTGCTCCATTTTCAAAATTCTAGGTGGTCCCAAAAATGTGTCTTCATACTAGTTATTTTAAAAGAGAAGCTAGCTACTTAAGCCTAGGCTTGAACCAAACTCACTACTCCCTTTCCCCCACAATCAGAACCCCACACATTTAACTGAGCTTTCAGAGACAAAACCCATAGATTTTCAGAGCTCTGTTTTGGCAAATTTGAGTGCTCTTATTTTAATTGTACATTTCAACTTGGAGCCCATTAATGCAAGCTGCTAAGAGCTTTTAATTTGCCTTGTGTTTTTTTCATTGCACATACTGTATAGTCTGACGTTTCTTTGGAAAAAGATATTGCCAGTAATAGATAATTACTTGTATTTGGAACACTTTTAAGATGCTTTTCCTCAAGAGGATATGTATTTATGGAATTAGAATTAAAGAAATGTCTGTTACTGTAGTTTTCATTCTAATATAAACATAGTTTACTTACTTTAAAATATATTGGTTTGGAACTGACATCCTAATAAAACAATCCATGCAAAATTCTTGTCTTTTGCCTCTAGACAGTTTCCCAAGTAAATTAATTTAAGAGGTAGCTTGAAGACTGCAGATATGTGGGATAAAGTCCACTTGGCTATCGGTTTTTACATTAACCTCTACAAACAAAGAAATCACCCTTAGCTCCTAAGCTCCTGAACCACAGGTCATGGAATGCTGGAAGGACATACCAGCTAAGTTTTGTCAATGTTTGCTCTGATTTTAAACTCTTCCTTAGATCTGCATTATTGACCACTGTCAAAGTCATGATACTGAGACTGATAAAGTTTTAATCCTATCTTCTGAATGCTGTTGAAATTATATTTTGAATTATTTGGACTTTATTCATGCATTAATCCACACCATGAAACTCTTAAGGCACTATGGTGTAATGGAAAGTGAAAATCCATTTCAGAGGAGGAGAATTCAGTCAGATCAAAACCTAATGCTCAACCAATCCAAGAGTCTTTTCCCATTTGAAAACAAAACAAAACTTGGCACTCACTCCATACTTAGGATATATAATAAGTTGTGTGAAAAAAATTAAAGAACAAAACTGGTTATTCAAAACTTTACATCTTAAAGCACCTCCTAAATACAAGCTATGGAATTCTAAGGTTTATTATTCAAATTGAGTATCTGGCATGCATACAGAAAACAGAAAAAAAGCATCAATAGTTGCTCAGTAGACAAAAAAGAGCTAAGCCTTATTTCAAAACTGTATGGTTCGTATATCGTAATTATAAGTTATTTTATATCAAAGGTATGAGATTGTTCCATACATGTTTATAAAAAGTATGTGTATTGCTTATATATTTTTCTATCTTTAAAATAACTTTTCTGTCATATCTTTCTTTTCTCTGTGTAGTATATGGATTCTATGCAAACACTTATGCAGATTAAATCATAGAATCGTAGAACAGTTACAGCTGGAAGAGACCTTGAAGATCAAGTCCAGCCTTTGTCCTAGCCCTATCAACGTGCTAAATGATGCCCCCCAATGCAACATCCACCCATCTCTTAAACACCTCCAGCTATGGTGACTCAACCACCTCCCTGGGCAGCCTGTTCCAATGGCTGACAACCCTTTCAGTAAAGAAATTCTTCCTAATATTTAACCTGAACCTCCCCTGGTGCAATTTACATCCATTTCCCCTTGTCCTATCAGTCTCCACTAGGGAGGACAGACCAATCCCCACCTCTCTACAACCTCCCTTCAGGTAGTTATAGAAAGCGAGGAGGTCTCCCCTCAATCTCCTCTTTTCCAGGCTAAACAGTCCCAGATCCCTCAGTCTTTCCTCATTAAGTACAATACAGCAAATCTTAAAGCAGTTCATCTGTCCTTGAACTCAACAGGACTACGTACCTACTTATTTCTGTTACTTATATTCATAGAAGTACTGTAGGTTTGAGTCCTTAAACTGTAAGCTCTGAGACTAGGCTTCATACATAATACCTCAACCTTAATCGGGAACAAAACCCTAAACAAATAAACAAGTAATAGATGTAATAGCTTAAATTGTATTCTGCGCTGCATCTATACAAAATATGGGCTCAAATCTGTATAAAAATGGAATTCTGTAAGTATAGCATGCCAAGACACACAAACTCTATAGCTTCTTTGTATTATTTAAATATAAAATGAGGTGATGCATAAGACATTTTCAGCCCTTACCTTCTTATTGTTTGGTAATGAAAATCAAAATGATGACATTTACTCTTTCAAGGTGGCTAACTGATGCTGCAGTATTATGAGTCATCTCTTTAACACTGAGCTGCTTTTTTACAAAAAAATACTTAATGGTGATAAAAGATAAGACAGTGATAGGCCTACAAGTCGTATCTATTTACCCACAGAACATAGAGAAAAGCAGTAAAACTTCAGGATTAATTTTATGATCCATGAAGGCGAAGATGTTTTCTCAACATCTTGAGTTCTCTGCTAAAACTGCACGTGAAGGTAGTGGTTTGAGATACTCTGCTGTAACTGCACTGAACACAGTAGAGTAGTGTATAAGCCACTGTAAGCTATTCAGCATTTAGTCATCCAACACCTGATCTAGTCTGTAACCAGAAACTTATATGTGAAGTTCTTCACATGACCTGTCTTAGGACCCAAGCCTAGCAGCGTTCCTACTTCTCCCTTGCACTTGCTGCACAGCCATAGTGCTGCTGCCACCAATGGTGATGCTCTGAGGATAGAGTGACTGCATCAGAACCATTTCAGTTACACTGTTTTTTGTGTAAATACATAGGCTGCAATCATTCCTTTAGTGACCATATCTGAGAATTGCTTGGTAAGGACAACTGGATGCAGTGACTTAGCACTTGCTAAGTGCTAAGTGAACCCAAAAGAAATGGCATAATGCTGGGAGTAGCCTGAATGACCTGACAGCAGGAGCACGGCATGGTTTTTTTCAGAGCATGGTACTATTTTTGTATGTGTAGGAGCAGTACATCACTCATCTGCTTGCCTCCATATGGAATTCCTTGGGAGGAACAGGAACGCTATCAGCCTTGTGACCGTGCATGACGGGACTGGGTGTAACATAGGCGGCGACATACTTTCTTATCAAAATAGGCACTTGTGGCTGCTGCCTTGCAAACAAAGCAGTACAAGTCACTGTACTTTGTCCTATGGACTTCCACTTTCATTCTACATGAGTAAAACTGAGAAGAAAAATTTTCCTCACTTCAGAAATTTTATCCAGTTGGTTCTCATCACCTTGGCTCCAGTGTGCAGTACTCTGCTAGCTGGGCAGTGCTGCTTCAGGTGGCGTGGGAGAGGCTGGTGTTGGTGGCCTGCAGGCAAGGTCCTCCTGCATCCTTGGGCTGTCTCATTGTCGGAAGAAGCCAAGAGAAAGAACTGGTGGCTGGACCCAGCCCAGAGAATTGTGGAGCAATTCTAAAGATCTCCTGTAGCTCAGAATAGATTGGGAAACTATATTTAAATACCACCCTCATCATTTCGTTTTTTTCAGTTTCTTGAAGTTGAATAAGCACTTCTTGTCCTCTTATATGAAAACAACCTCTAGTGTATCATTTTCTCGCTTACTGCAGATGATGAGTATTCCTGTCAGCAAAATAAAAGGCATGAAAGTGGCATTTTTAAATCTCAGTAATGGTCCTAGTCTCCTCTTACATGTACCATATCTTGCCAAACGTGCAAATAAATGAGGCAGCTGTTCTAAAGCTTGTTGGTCATGTGTTTTTGTAAAATAATGAGGCAGGGTATGCAGATACTAGGATATGACCCAAGGGTTTGGAAGGGTGTATGAAGTCATGAGGCCTTATTCTTTTCAGGATAAAAAAAGTGTAACAAACTGAGATCTTGGATAGATTGTGCCCATGCAAAGGCAGGGTCTCGGTGTGAACTGTCCATATTTCTCCACTTGAGAAACAATTTATTTTGTCCCAGAGAAGAAACTGAGTGTAAAATGATACAAACGCAATGGTAGAAGTTCAGGGAGCCTGTGTGAGACATGTTGCACTAACATGCAGAGCTGTCTGAAATGGCTGCTCTGGAACTGGTAATGGTTTTCTGTTATTTGTTCTTAGTATACCAGGGAAAACGAAACATTGTGTGTCTTTCTTGCAAGTAAACATGATTACATCAAAGATGCAGCGATTCTATCATGAGCTTCTCATCCTGACACAATCTGTAGGATCTCAAGAATAGGCTGGCTGTTTTAAACAGCAACTAATTTAGATTTCTATTTGCAGTCCTCCTCTAAAGGTGCATAAACTTCAAAGGCAAATACCCTGTATTTCAAATGTAAAGTTAAATCTTAATTTGCTGGATGAGCCACTGTCTGAAAATACACAAAGCATTTCCTCTTTGGAATAATAAACAAAGTACTTCTGTGCTTTGAAATGATTCATAGCAGATGGGGAGAAAAAGGATCATTAATTGACTCTTCAAATAGAATATCACAAATCTAACTGTGAGACCCAGCTGGAAAATCAAATGGAGTCGATTTTCAGAGAAGTTTGTGCTTTTCACAGAAGTCTCTTGGCAGAATTTCAAATCAGCAGCAGATCATTTTAAACCGTGTTTACATTAACAAACCTCTGTAACCATATTCGTGCTAGGGCAAGGCATAGTACACAAAAGGTTTGTTAGATTATAATTAGTTTAGATTACTTTCCATTATGTATCAGTAAAGGCAGCCTGTGGGCTGGCTCATGTTTCAAGTTACCCTGCTGTTCCTGTTAGCGCAACAGTACCTTTGGGTAAGCTACCTGCAACAGTACCTATAAAACCCTGTCCAGCAGCATTAATTAGTGACCCCTGCACGTTTTTGGCCAATGAACCTGTACATGCCACCACCCATTCTTATTATCAAACTTTAAACTGAAAATAGGATGAAAGTGATATAAACAGTGTGAGACTGTATTTCATAAGAGTCTTTGCACTCCTTGTAAGCAAGTCTTTAGATTACACTTTGAAAAGTCACTGCATTAAACCTTGCTCTTGTTAGTGTATCAGTACAACTGGAGAAACAGACCTGTAATCTGTGACATCAGAAACTCGTATTAACTACTTTGCAATCTGACTGACTTGTTACTCTTATCAGCAATACTCTTTACAGGCTGTTTATTCTCAGGAGATCTATTCTTTTAAACCACAGAAATACTGTATGTTTTTAGTTTTATTTCATAAATTTACTCGAAGTGTAAAGGCAAGAGTTATATTGACACTTCTGAAAAATGTTTTAATCCTTTTGTTTTATATATTTTTTTTTTCCTGGTATGGTTTAAGCAGAGTCATATGGACACACCCACTGCATCTCAGAGTGTAATCTTTCTGACACTTAAATGACATTTTTCCATTTTCTTGGGTAATGAATAATTTACAGTGTGGGCCTGGAAACAATCTATGCTCATATTTAAATATCTGCAGAATTTACAGATTCACTTTTTCATTTTGAAAGCTCTACAGTAATACAAAGGGTTTCATTTACTGTACTTCTTCTCTAAAGAGATCATGCTCTGCAGATTGCAAAATACTTTATGAACTATAGCTCAATCAACAATTCATTGTAAAGATACATAACTGCAAGGCTAGTTAGTGGTTCCACTGTCAAAAATTAAGTAAATAATTAGAAAAGCTATGCTCAATCCAAACATAACTATAATATTAAGGGGTATATATATATATACACACTATAGGTACAGAGGTTCGGAGGAGTCTGCATCAAACAAATCTGGGAAACCCTTTGTGTGTTTATTCTAGGATTTCTGAAGTTTAATTATTTGGTGTCAGAGTGAGAACAGGATAAGCTCATTAAAATTTGAAAATTGAGAGTCAGTTTAAGGTACAACTGAGAGAAACAGCAAGTATATAAATTAAAAAGAGCTAGTGAGAAGAAAGAAGGCATCTGAACCTCCATACTGCCAGAGGATGCAGTCAGACAACCCATGGAAGCAAGCCCTATGAAGATTATTCCAGCTTGGAGTTATGGAGATAGATGTCTGAGCTCAGGGAGGAAGAAGGTTGAAACATAGGCACACTGTAGGTAAAAGAAAGAGGGAGGAAATAACAAATAGCCTGGGACATACAAACAATAGGGCAGTGCAAAGAGGCTACTCTGTCCATCACACAAGTCACCTGAAAGACAAGGCAATCTCTTCATTGAATCTTGTCTGGAACTGCATTTTCCTTGCTTTATGTTGCCTTGCAGATTATTTGGCAAAGATGGATGGTATTGGTCACCTTTTCCAAGCATTACTGTTCAATATTTAACTTTTACCTTGATATACAGTAACCAACTTTGTTACCAGAGAAGGCTTAAATCTCTAAGTGACAAGCAAGGATATGCCTCTTGAGAGCAGCAGGGTTTTTTGTCAGGGTAAAGTAACATTCCTCTCAACATCCCTTTTTGCTAGCATGAGTTGTGGATTTCAGGGGAAATAGAGCAGATTCTTTACAGTAAGTTACATATATGAGGCTTATAACCAGTCCTGTTTCAATCACCTCTGCACCTCATTGCATTCACCTATATTCAACTAGTGTGCTGAGAACAGCATGTAGAAACAGTTAATGGCTTAGAGCTTCATGTGTCAATAATTTCTCACAGTTGCTGAATAAAAAAAATATTCACCCTTCAAATCTAGTCTTCCTAAAAATTGTTGTTGTCTAGGTAAAGGGTTATTTTGCAAATTAGCTGGGCCAAATTAATGTAATAGTGTATATCTGCTTAACTCTACTGGGGTGCTGCTACACAAATGCATACTAAATGAAGATGTCACCTAGGAATTTTATGTTACTAGTTAAAACTAGACCCAAGATCCATTTAGAACTTTTACCAGAAGTGGTACATATCTGTAGTTCCTGACTGCCACTTAGGTGCAAAGTAAAGTTTTTTCCTGAATATATATATTTTTTTAATATAATGTCATTTCAATTACAATATTGTTTCTGACAAGTTGATTCATTAGTATGAACTACTGATGTGGTATATGCCGTACCATCATCAATCTGATCATACAGCTGCTTACATCACTCAGATCATTCTTCTACATGATTGTCTCTCCACAGCTTTGAAGTTTCATCATCCTTGTCAAGATCTGGAAGTGCAGCTTAGGATATAGTAGTGCCCACAAATCAAATAGTGGGTAAGTGCCATTTTAATCTGTTGGACAGCAATGTATTTTAATATTGATTTGTTTAAGTTCAGTATGTAAAACTCAAAATACACATGTAAACCTCCAAAAATAAAATTGTTTATTATGCTTCTAATTTGGAAACAAATGTTTAAGGAAGTGTTCTTTAAGAGTGATCTTGACACTTTGGTGCTACAGAGCTTTACAATATTGGTTGTTAGTATTGTAAGTCAGGGATTCTGATGTGAGCATCATGACTTAGAACAAGTGTTTTTTCAAACTGGGTACTTTATGTATGAAGTTTGCCATTACATAGCCAGTAAATGACCTGATTTTCAAATGCCGTGTATCCGGGACTATATCTAGTTTTCTTTAGAGCTTCATTCCATTAAAGGCAAACCCTTAGTGAGGGGACACCATATAGGATGCCCTCAGGCACTACAGCCATCTCATTAGTTCTGTCAACATCTTCTCTTAAGGGCCTTAACTCTGGCATGATCCTACATACCCCTCATGAGATAACTGATACTGTTGTTTGAAAATATCTCAAAATGAAAGAAGCTGAAAAACTTCTGCCAGGGGACAGATCCTGATAACTAGTTAACAGCTATACCAGACCATTTATTAGAGTGCTACTTGAGGGTCCCATGAAACCAGTCTGTACATTTTATTAGGCATCCTGATGGGACAAAGCAGAAAAGATGCTGTAAGACCTGAGTTGTCTTGGTGCCAACTCCCCCCCTGTCATGGTCATGATGGTTCCAACAGTTTTCGAGGAGGTCCTAGAGACAGCTGAGGAATCTAAACTTGATGATGCCTCCTAGCATAGGGAAATAACACACTTCACAGAAACTAGCCACTTCTGAGGAAGTCAAACAGTAAAAGCTAGGTTTTGCTTTGAGGATCTAATAGTTTTCGTCATCTATCCAAATTTAGAAACTAATAAAGAAAATCATCATCATCTGTTACTGATATTGTACAGCAAATACAAAGGTCTAAAGCTGTAGCTCAGAATGTTCATCCTATTGGAATTTCCCAATAGTTTTATAAAATCACCACAGGAACTTCAGTGACAGCAAATGGTCATAAGGCAAGCTTTATCTCTCATCTCATAAGGTGAGTTTTTCTGTCATCTGAATGAGATGAATCAGGCTGCTTTTATACAGAGTCAATGTTTAAATTATTTACTTCCTAGCCAGTCATCAGCAGTATCTGTTGCTTTGCAGCTATCAACTGGGTTCACAAGTAGGAACCACAAACCCAAGTGTTTTTGTTAGGTATTTATAGCTAACATTTCAGCAGCACTGATACAGTCCTGCATCTTATTAACCACTTGCTGTCATATGACCCTAAAACTTTTAGAGCCCTAAATGTTTGCTGATAAAAATCTCACAGATACTTAAATTTCTGCTACTGAGCACACACTTTATGAGGGGAGAATTAGACTTGCCCAGCACCAGGCCAGGGCTGAACCTAGCTGGAGACAGCTTTTTGTCTCAAACTAGTTTCCTGAACTTCTGTTTTTCAAACCCAAGTAATGTAGTTGTTCTTAAGGCCATCAATACTATAGATTATAAAGACATTTTCAAAGATGCTCAGAAATAAAGAAAAACAATTGGAAATAATCTAATGAATACCTCTGGAATTGTTTGTTAGGATCACTGTATTTAATTTGAAACCTCTTGATTGAGCAATTCCAGAGTGGTGTTAGAAATTTTCTTTACAGAAGAATGTCTCTTGAATTGAAATTTACAGGCTTGGGTTAGAGTTTAGCTGCATTTTGAAATCCAATTTCTTTACAGTATGTGTTCAGAATTGTTCATAATTTTGTAATGAACACCATTTTTTGTGTGTAGCATACAGAGCGATAATGTAAAAGGAGAAAATGTGAGAAGAG
>VWZO01002580.1:24908-35826 GCA_013396975.1 Bucco capensis | reverse complement strand
ACTCTCTTAAATTTTAATCACTCCAGGACAAAGAACAAGAACCAAAACATGTTTTCTGCAGAAAGCCTAGTTCAAATCAAAATAGTGCAGCCCCTTAGACACCTGGCCCTAGACATCAGAAACTGTTTTTCCTGCAGTGAGCCTGGATGAACAGAAAAGTGTTGAGTTTTCTTACAGAACAGTTAATTTCATTTCTTCTTTCTTCTCTTGTTTCTGAAGAAATTGGGAGAACTCTATACTGTTAATTTTTGTTGATTTTTTTTGATCACAGCCCTTGATACAACCGACTTTGGGATTCAGCAACAGCCTCTGGTTTGTATAAGACTACAATGGGCAGCAAAGATGTAAGGAACGTAACTGGAACATAGTGTTTGAAAGTGTCTATTTTCCCCAAATGATTGACTTTTTGTTACTACCAAACGCGAGAATTAAATTTGCTTTGTTCTTTGCTAGGGACCTGCTTTGCATTTAAAATATTACCTGGATTAACAATTCTCCTGTGCCACTGCACACCCATGCCTGCATGGCAGCTTTGCTCTCAGGTTTCACCTTTAAACACTTATTTGCAACAAAGATTTTGAGTGACCTGTGAACCAGACAGAAAGTCTCTAAAGCCCTGAGGCAAAAGGGTTAACTACAGATGACAAAGTGCAACCATCACTGCTATAACTAACTCTTCATGCCAATTTTTCTAATAGGTTTTGCACTTTCAAATTGCTCCATTCTCAAACTGAAAGAAACAGCTATTGATCCTGGGGCAAAAGCAAGTAAAAAATAAATGACAACTTGATTTAGGTGGGATGGCCTGCCACAAACAGGCTGGTGATTTGCTGCTTTTGGCAGTTGTTTAGCATATTGTAGCCCAGCCAGGTACAGTCATTTGTATAGGAATGACTGGCAGCATTTGCTTCCATTCTGAGGAGGCTTTCAGAAAGGTTTCTGAATTTACAGTTTGCATTTATACACTCAGCGCACTGGTGAAACTGTTGAATTTTCCACATAGTGAGACCTCCATGTTGTAGACTTAGAGATGCGAAGCCCTCTGTGCTGTTCCTTCCATGTTGTATATAACCGTCAACTCCCATGTGGCACCATCTCCACCTCCTTACTTGCATATCTTAGTAAAAGGTCTTGTTTACAACTCCATTCAGCTTTCTTCTGCTCTACTTTTCCACCTTATATAGCTCCAGACCACGAAAATATGGAAATAACAGTATTGTAATGAACGAGCATCCAGCTTGGCTAGCATGTTGTCTCTGAGAATGACCAAAACCAAATGCCTAGGGAAGAACAGAGTGACAGGACAACTATATTTGCTCAGGGATCAGTACTGGCCCTCAAGGATCTGTACTGGGACCTGTCTTGTTTAACATACTTGTGGTGACATGGAGAGGGGCATTGAGTGCACCCTCAGCAAGTTTGCCAATGACACCAAGCTGTGTGGTGTGGCTGATACGCTGGAGGGAAGGGATGCCATCCAGAGGGAGCTTGACAGGCTGGAGATGAGAAGCTCAACGTAAGTTGTCAGTGTTCACTTGCAGCCCAGAAAGACAACTGTGTCCTGGGCTGCATCAAGAGAAGCGTGGCCAGCAGGTAGAGGGAGGTGATTCTCTCCCTCTACTCCACTCTGATGAGACCCCCCCCCACCTGGAGTACTGCATCCAGTTCTGGAGCCCCCATTACAAGAAAGATATGGATGTGCTGGAATGTGTCCAGAGAAGGGCCACGAGGTTGATCAGAGGGCTGGAGCACCTCTGAAATGAGGACAGGCTGAGAGAATTGGGATTATTCAGTCTGGAAAAAAGAAGGCTCCGAGGAGACCTTATTGTGGCCTTCCAGTATCTGCAGGGGGCCTACAAGAGGGCTGGGAAGGGACTTTTTAGGATGTCAGGCAGCAATGGACTAGGGGGAATGGATATAAGCTTGAGGAGGGGAGATTTTGGTTGGATGTTAGGAGGAAGTTCTTCACCATGAGAGTGGTAAGGCAATGGAAGAGGTCACCCAGAGGTGGTGGAAACCCCATCCCTGGAGGTTTTTAAGGCCAGGCTAGATGAGGCTCTGAGCAACCTGATCTAGTGGGAAAGTGTCCCTCCCCATGGCAGGGGGTGTTGGAACTAGATGTTCTTTAAGGTCCCTTCCAACCCTGGCAATTCTATGATTCTATTTTTGATACTCTCTCAAATACTCTCCCAGCAAGTAACAGAACTTGTCCAAAGGTCTCCTAGAATCCAACATTTTGAGGTAATTCCTCATCCACAGATATGACCTTTAGTTGATAATCTTTATTGAGTGTTTTCTATAATTAACCCAATGGGTCTTTCAATCTGTGTTGTCATTTTTCCTTTGTACCACATTTCAGTGAGGAGCCCCACAGATTTGTTACATGGTATTGAAAAGCTATAACCTGATAACATGCCCTTGTCTTGCCACCCATCTGTTACTCATCACCTGTCTTTCACTTCACCCTACTTTGGTATTTATTCTCACTTTTTTTAACACTCCCAAATGGAATCAAAACAAGTCCTTATGATTTCTATAAATGCTTATGTACACAAGATCTACACCGAAAATATTTATAAACTCACGGCATATCATCATTCACTGTCTTAAAATTATAATCTATCTGTCCCATTTTCTTATATTTTGTCTCAATAAATAGGAAAATTGCCAATTTGTCTTTGGTTACACTGATCTCCTTGTTCGTAAGAGAAGCATAAACTCAAGATATACAGCTTTCTGTTCCAGTAGAATGAAAAACTTTGAGATTCCAGGTGGAAAACTAAGTTTCCAGTGGCAACTAAAATAGGCTGATTTTAATGATTTGAAAATGATTTTTTTTTCCATATTTACATCAAAGATAAAAAGTTAGAATACTGTATGTTCTTTTAATGTTGAATCACTCATGTTTATAAAAGATCTAACATTTAATGAACACTGTCATGGAGGCACCTACAAAAAGAAAGAGAAACTACCAAAATGCAGATCTGACTAAACCTAAATTAAAACTTACCTAGCACTCTGGTGGATAAAATCAAATTATAAGTTTGGAAATATACCACACAACTAATTTCTAAGTATTGTGAATACTCCTTTTCAGAAACATATCTCAGTTGTACATACATTCACAAAAGGGAAAATCTCCCACTTAAGGGCCCCCAAAAAGGGGTTCACTCACCCAAAAGGGGATGTTGGCTCACTCAAGGACATACCCGGAAGTACTCACTCACCAAAGGGGTGGTGAGGCCTTACTCAATTCTGGAAAATTTCCTTGGGTGACATGCCAATCCAAGGGCAGAGTCCTCAACTGCAGACCAGCTGCTCCAAGGAGGACAGCTAAAAATGACTCTTCAGCAGGGCTCCGTTTACATCCTAGTCAAGTCTGATCTGTGGTCATATAAAGGCTTTTACTGGCAGAGGGCCCCAGTCACTGTAAAGATGCAAAACTAAAGGCGTGAGAATAAAAGTGTGAAAAATAAGGGCACAAAAAGAGTTGACAGCCACTACATTTCAACAGCTAGAAAGCCCTAATCTTCATCAGTGTGGGTGTACCTGCCACAGACAGTCCTCCAGGCTGATTCATCCTTTTTGTTAGCCAGACTTTTAAATTAGATGCCTTAACTGTCTAAAGTTAATTGTGATGAAATCAGGCTTACATCATTAACTAGACTAGATTCCTCCCAGAAGCAATTTCTTTACTTTGTTGTTGAATGTAAAAATGCCCCCAAGCCCAAATTTTTTGCTTTATTTTCTGCAGACATTTACAAATAAATGGAAGAAGTGCAGTAGGTGAACATGGCTAGACATGAGTGCTTATAGTATATCTAAATGTTATGTAATTTTCTTAAATTACAGTATCTGCATCAGGCACAGGCATTGAGTCCCCTTCAGTACAATTCCTGGTGTAGTGCAACCTTAGCCCACAATTGTACTTTCTAGTTGTTACCATGCCACAAATAATTTGTAGTAGTAGTAAACAGTATATTTAAAGGCAGGAGACAAATATAGCAATAGCAGAATTGTGCAATGCCAAAATGGTATTAGGAGCCAGTCATCTGAAGAATAAATCTGTTTGAAGAGATCATATTATGATGCTCTGACTTTACTTATTAGAAATTCTATAGGCCAGAAAAATATTGTTCAAGTCACCAATAATAATTAGTGATATAGAAGTCTAATTATTTGTTTCTCTTTCCTTCAGAAATTCCATTTCAATCATTCAGAAATTCTTTATTTATTGCTAACTAGCATAAAACTCCCAATTTATACCATGAAATTAAAAAGTGGTATTGGTAGGAGCTGCCTTCATGCTGCAGCTCTTATCAAGGAGGGGAAAAGAAAAAAGAAACATAGTTCTGCTGTTTGTTAATTAATAATAAGGCAGCCAAGCATAGCACAACACTAAACCCACTCCGCAACAGCAGATATGTATGTGTCTTTTTTTTATTACTATTATCATCTCTATTTCAGTCATTTCTAAAAGCCCCTAACTGGTTTTGGGGTGCCATTGCACACAAACAGAATTGATGCATGTCCTTGAAGAATGTCAATCTGAATATAGTCAATAGACAGAATTAAGCCAATGAAACTGCTTGTCCGTTAACACCCAACAATAAAAGTAAGGAAGTAAAGATATAAATCTGTCTCCTTCCTTTTTGTCTAAGATGCAAGTCAGTGGATCCCATGTGCTTCACCTACAAAGAAATTCAGATTTTTTGACTCAAATAATTCCTCTGTTTCTTAAATGTTATTCTTTTATGCTAGATAATATTTTTTAAAGGAACCACCACTTTTTTATTGTTCTACTATTTTGTTTTAGGCCATTGACTGTAGTTAGCAATACTCAATTATTCAATATTAGAAAATAGAAAAACTGTGAAGCCAAAAATGTAGATGATAGTTCAGCAAACTAAAAGTAAAACTGCAGTCAGTGTATGGATTGCTTGGTTTTAGTCATAATAACAATATAAAATGAGTTCTTTCTAAGATAGAAAAATACTGAACTGAGAAATTTCTCATAACTGTGGAATGGGCTAGAAAATTTCTGTGGGCTATGATCAGAAACCGTTCTTAAAATCAAACCATTTTTTACCTTCTGTTCAATAAGATAATCTTGTTCTAGCAACAGTTACACACATTTAAGATAGTTTTTTAGACATTTTTATTAAGACACTTTAGAAGTAGTAAGAAAACTATTTTTCTTCGTGTTAAAAATGTTTAAATTTTTTTAATGTTTTCTAGTTTGAAATGGTTTGACTCTAAACCTCTGTTCACACTATAATTCACATATGTAGATGTCCTAAAACTTTCCTGAAATATTCTTCTCAAGTATACATAAATGAGGTAAGATCTTTTCCTCTATAATATATTGGCCACTTCTAAGCAATCTTTAAAGTAAAGCTTAAGTTTTGAATCTGAACATAAATTTTCTTTGTCATTAATTATCCATATAATCACTTCACAGAAGTCTGTTGCATATGAATCCTTCATCTCTTAGTTGTACTGCATTGTTCTTCAATTAACCCTCAGGGTTTTGATTAAAATATTGGGAGAGGGGTTTTGGTTTTTTTGTTTGTTTGTTTGTGGTTTTTTTTTTTTTAATTTAGTTTATTTATGTCTTCCACTGAAATTCCCATTTCTCTTTGCCTGGTTCCCTGAATATTCAGACTACATATAGAAATTAAAGTTGATTTCACCTAACCCTATTTGGACCATCTGCATAAACCATAATTTCTGGCTATATTAGCATTCCTGTTTCTCTACTGTCTTGAGCCACCTGTCATTTACATACTTGCAAAGCAAATTTTATGAAAGGTATTAACTATTTACATTCAATATGTTACCATTTTCCTGTTGCATTTTCCAGACATAACTCAGTATTGAATCAAATTAAAAAATGTATATTACAGGTTTAATGGCAACTAATAACTCTTGTGTCGCCATGGACAGAAGTTTGTATATGGATTATTTTAGTAGAGTTCTGCTTCAGCTCACTTCATAAGCAGACACAGTAACTAGAAAAACTCAGGGATGTCCTTGCTGGAAAATACCTTTCTTAACAAAAAAACAACACAAGAAAATGATACAAGAAACGTAAGTGATAAGGAAATAGAGAAATATGACCAACCATAGATGTGGATGTGTCTTGGTCAACAAAACGTAGACTCACAATCTAATGAAATCAGTACAAAGTATCTTACTCACTGATATGCAGAGATACCTTAACTAAAATAAGAGTAATCTGAAAGAATGAAAGTCATTAGGAATGATGTTTGAGGGCTGTTCAAGTAACATTATTTATTATCTGAAGAGCTGTGAAAGAAAATAAAAACAAATTCTTTCTTTCTTTCTCTTTCTTACCTTTCTTTCACACCTTTCTTTCTTACCTTTCTTTCACACTTTTCCTTCACACATTTCTTTCACAACTTTCTTTTGCACCTTTCTTTCTTTCACACCTCTCTTTCTTTCAGTATGTCTTGAAATGTAGGGAGGTAATCTGCACTCAGAGAACTCCAGGTCCTTAAAGTCAGTTATTTCATCATTCTGCCTCCATCATCTTACCCTACACCTTTGTGGAGATGCAAAAATGACTCCGTTATCTCTAGACATTGCAAGGTCAGCCTGCCTTTCAGTTCAGCGGACACCTTAAAGTGTTATTTTCAACTCACAAGGCTGACTCAGATAGGCTGAGTGTAGGTGGTGGCTCTGCAGGAGAGAATAACTGCCTTTCTCCACCCCCCTCCCATCCTTCAGTCTACACTGAACCTGAGGAACCACAACAAAAAGCCATGGATCAGCAAATGGGCAGAGCTCGGAGATCAGTCAAGTCAGTCACTCTTAAGAGCCACTCATTCCTGGATTTGTGAATGCTGTGCATAAAGATGCTTAGAAAAATCTAGGATAAGGTAGTTATTAAATGAGATTAAAGGGTATTATCAAGTACTTCAGGAAGTTATAATTTAAAAAAAAAAACAAAAACCCAGAAAAAAAAAAACCAAGACAGAACGCGGAAAAGAGAGAGAAAGAGGGTGGGAGAGTAGGTTAATTTTTCCAGTCAGTGACGTTTCAAAGATGAGAAGCCTACTTTTGCTTTGTTATTTGCTTCCACATTAATTACAGAGTATTTTTTCCACTTAACAAAAAGAATCAGCTCCTTCAATTCAAATTCCCTGGTTAATTTCTTTAAGGTAATAATGCATACATAAGACACAGACTCAAAGTTTTTGCCAATTAGAGGTGCACCAGCCTAGCACACTTGCTGAAAATTTAGCCTCCTCTGAAAATTGAGTGCCTCATAACACACAGATAGCCCAAGTATGAATCCTGTATTCCTAAATGGAAAAGGTAATTCAGCATTTGCTTCAATCATGCAAAGTGCTCTACAGGGAAGTATCTTTCTGTCTCTTCATCTGCAGGCAGAACCGGATGAATTTAATGGCTTTACACAGAACATCAGACTACATAACCTGATGGCCACATATGTCTTTAAAAAACTATCAATCTCTGTAATGACCTATTCTTTTTGCACATTCACCCTCACCCTCAAACTAAGATATTTAAAGCCAGAAGGCATTCTTATAAAGCCATTACTGAACTTGCATCTCAAAGAAACTGAAATAAATCAGAAAACTTTCAAATTCCTAAGAAATAGAGTAATTGTGTATTTTAAAAAAATCCTGGATCTAGGTGATACCTATTTGGGTTTACTGCTTTTACCCTGGCCTAGAAACCAAATGGCAAGATCTAGCTTCTAAGGTCTGCTGGAATCTGGGAATTGTTTGTTTGTTTTCTTAAATATGAGATATTTTTCCAAACTACACAGCAAGATTCAATCTTGAAGGACAAACCTCTTTGATTTTCCCTCCTATTTCTGTCATTAGATTGTCTCAGTTTCCAAAAGGATTATGGGTTATGGTCTGCTTTTGACATTCCTGGGTTCCTGGACTGTGGAGTAGGACCACATGTCTTCAAAAGATGGGGATTAACATTCTTGGTACTGCAAAATATCTGCGTTTTTCACATGCAATGTCTAGGAATGGCATGCAACGTCTAGGAATGGCATGCAACAGATTAACACTTGTTGACCATGCTGAAACCTAGTAGATATAGCTAATTTCTCCCCTTGTATTCAGATCACATTCAAGATTCAACTAAAATCTTCTCAGTATGTGCTCTATCTTTGACTTAACATTAATGACCAGGTCCTGAAACCTCCATTTTACTATGTGGTTCATTTTACTTCCCAGAGCTGTGCTACACAGAACTTGACATAGCCACAGCTTGTAAAGACCCTTAACATCCTAAAATGCCAGACCTGCAAGGTCACTTCATCAAACCAAAGCTCATTAAAAAGAAGGAAGAAAGGTGATCTACTATTCTGACCTCAGATATTGTAGCTGAAAAAGCCCTTTGCCATTTATATTTCAACTTTCAATGAATAGATTACTCAGTACTAGAAGGATTTGTAGCTGACACTGAATAGAAGCTGCTCTCGAATTTTGACAAATCCCATCTTGAGCTGAGAAGAGAAACACATATTGATCCTAAGTGTACCTAATTCATCTCTGCACTTGTAATCCCAAAAGAAAATGGCTTCTATGACCAGAGGGCATTCAATATTTTTTCCATCTTGTAAAATAAACAGCAGTTATTTTGGTGTGTCTTCATGCATCAGGAGCAACACTGTAAGTAAACAAAACACTGATTTTTTTTTTTTTTTTCTCTTTTTTCCTGAGCAGAGTTATAAGAACTGCTGGACCTCTTGATTAGACTAACTAAATTGTATTAAATCATTTAGACTGACAAAAGTCTGGAGGCCACAGCATCGCAACTGATATCTGTGGATCTGAAAGAAAGCTCTGTTCCTTTATCAGAGAGTTGTATTTCATCAGGGAATATGTCATGAATTGGGAGGAAATTCATTTCATCCTGATGATTTAGCCTCAGTAGCAGTACAGCAGCTCTAGCGCTTGAGGGGACCTGAGAGCAATGATACGTGGAGTGATAAGAGGCTGAGTTCTGTTGTCAATTACATTTGTGTAACTGTGGAGAAATGAAGATCCAGGGAGGGCTCCAACCATGCTCCTCATCAGCACCTTTTACAAGCACGCTGACAAAATGAGGATAGCGGATAGCACCCTCAAGCCTGTGCAATGGATTTTTTTTAGGTGAGACACAGCATGTGCAGAGCTGGACCCACCCTTTAGTCCTAAGGTTCATCTGCCAGGGCCTAGCAAGCTTGGACACTGGTAGCGAAGTCCTTAGGATGGAGGTTTAACCTCTTAGTCCATCTAAGAGGACTTCCATAGGCCTTACAGGGCTAAACGAGCTCCATCTGCCCAGGTTTGGGATCAGAGTTGTCCCTCTCCTAGGATGACTGCCAGAAGGCTAATGAGCTCACCCTACCCATACAAAGATTATAGGAACATGGGTATAGCTCCCCACACTTTACCATGGGCAATGAGCTTAATGCTCCCTCTGCTGTCGGCACAGTTATCACACCAGGGGCCACAGAAGACCCCAAGTGATTTTCACACTGTGCCTAATATTGATTTCACTGGTGTTGTTTAAGATATAGCCTGACATCAGATTCTAGTCCAGGATAGTACTTCTTGTTCCTTTTTCTGCAGTCATATCAGAACAACCAACTGCAAAAAATAAAAGCTATCCTGAGAGTCACTTGTGATAAGAGCTGGATAGGATGCAATCAACCATTCTAGATGACAAATATTTTCATTTTCTACACACTTAACTAGAAGGACCTCTGCATGGAGCTTTATGTGCATGAAGTTGTCCTCTGATATGTGAGAAAGAGTCTGTTGGGGGAAATAACAAGACTAGGCATTTGAACCTGAGTCTCCCATCATTACTGGGAGGTTAAAGTTTATGGGACAGATGAGACTTTTTCCTGACATAGTGAAAATTCACTTAAATATGATGAGTTCCTGTGAAAAGTTTTTATTTCAATGAATCAGTCTTTTCTGACAGCAATAAAAATAAATGCTGAAAAATTTCCTATAAGCTTCATTAATCATGCAAGTGAGCATCTTGGTGATGCAAGGGAGCAACTTGGTGAAGTCTTGAGTTCACTAGCCCTTGTTCTCATGGGGGATTTCAACTTCCCAGATGTCTGCTAGAAGTACAACACAGCAGAAAGGGGGCAGTCCAGAAGGTTTCTGGAATGCGTGTATGATAAATTCCTGTTGCAGCTGGTGAGAGAGCCTACCAGGGGTAGTGTTCTGCTAGATCTACTGTTTATGAATAGGGAAGGGCTGCTGGAAGGTGTGGTGGTAGGAGGTCTTCTGGGGCATAGCAATCATGATATGATAGAATTTTCAATATTTGGTGAAGTTAGGAGGGCTGTCAGCAAAACCTCTACCTTGGACTTCCAGAGGGCTGCCTTTGGTCTATTCAAGACACTAATTCAGAGAGTCCCTTGGGAAGAAGCCCTCAAAGGTAAAGGGGGCCCAGAAGGCTGGGCTTACTTTTAGAATGAAATGATGAAGACACAGGAACAGGCCATCCTTATGTGCCAAAAAATGAGCCGGGGGGAAGAAGACCGGCCTGATTAAGCAAGGAGCTTTTGCAATAACTAACGGAAAAAAAAATAAAATTGTATCAACTTTGGAAAAACGGGTGGGTGAACCAGGAGATGTTTAAGGATACTGTAAGGTCATGCAGAAAGAGAATTAGAGATGCAAAAGGTCAGTTTGAACTTAATCTGGCCAATTCTGTCAAGGATAACAAGAAGTGCTTTTATAAATACATTAATAGCAAAAGGAGGGCCAGGAAAAATCTTGATTCCTTATTCAATGAAGGGGTAATATAGTAACAGAAGACAAAGAAAAGGCTGAGGTACTGAACACCTTCTTTGCCTCAGTCCTTAACAAAAAGACTATCTTCAGGACAACTGGACTCCTGA
>VWZO01002580.1:0-16493 GCA_013396975.1 Bucco capensis | reverse complement strand
GCGGATGTTTTTGAAAGGGCACGCAGGATGACTCTTGAGGAGAAAAGACAGCGTAGAAAGAACCGTGTCTTGCAGGCTATACCTCCCGGGGAGTCCTCCTGCTGTGCCTTTTGCAACCACTCTTGTCTGTCCTGCATTAGCCTTTTCAGCCATCAGCGCGCTTGTAAAAAGCGCTGATGAAAAGCATGGATGGAGCCCTCCCTGGATCTTCGTTCGCGAAGCCTAGCCATGATGATCATGACCATTGTCATAGCAATTGGCATCAGCTGCTCCTCAATCTTCATCAGCCCCACCACAAAAGGATCCTCTGAGAAGCTGGGCAAAGTTGACAACTGTTTGATTCTCTCTGCAGCCAAGGCAGCTGCACCGAAAGCCCATTGGTAACCTTTTGGGTCCTTGAACAAAGACAATCCTACAAATGGGTTTGCCTTTTCCCAAGGGAGGAGCAACCCATACTGCTTTCCCCAGCCACTTCCCTATGTGCACCTCAGGGACCTTGTCTCCTCCCACTGTATGTAAACTGTCCAACTGGCTCTAGAGATCACTGAGCAAGAAAAGTGACCAGTGCTAGACAAGTATCCCAGTGTTTGAAAGTTCCACCGCCTAATGCCTTCAGTACAGTTTTTAACAGTCCACTATTCTCTCAGTTTTTCCAGAGGCTTGTGGGCGATAAGGGATATGATACACCAACTTAATGCCATGTTCCTTGGCCCAGGAGCTTATCAGATTATTTTGGAAGTGAGTCCCATTGTCAGACTCGATTCTTTCTGGGGTGCCATGTTGCCACAAAATCTGCTTCTTGAGTTCCAGGATGGTGTTTTGGGCAGTAGCATGGGGCACTCTGGAGACCCAGTGTATACTCCAAGGAGATTTGACTTTTGCAGGAAAATAACTAAATATGAAAGTTATATGTTGCAGGAGGAAAGAGCTGAAGTAACGAAGAGAATCCTGGCAGTGACAACTGAGATCTAGCTGGTGTCAGTGACTAGCATGTAGGCTTCAAGTCCCAGGGGAGGATGGATGTGGTTCAGTGGCAAAATGCTTACCTAGCATGCAGGAGACATGGGTTCAAGTCCTGGCCTGTGCTCCGAGTGACTGAGGGCCTACGCCAAGGCCAAGCTGATTCCTGCCGATGTTCCCTCTATCCCTCGCTTTTATCCCTGAGCTGATGTCATATGGTATGGAATAGCCCTTTGGTCAGTTTGGGTCAGCTGTCTCAGTTTTTTCCCTTCTCAGGATCTTGTCTACCCCACCGCCTTGGTGCTGTGCCAACCTTGCAACAGTCACAACATCACAGGTTATCTTCAACCCAAGGCACAGTGTTTCTGAAAACTGCTATGGGCACATTAACTCCATCTCGGCCAAACCCAATACAGACACACACAGTGAGCAGACACTAGAGGGATGAAAAGTGATGTCTATACAGATGAAAAAAAATTCAAATGATCTATCTGACTAGGAAGACTGCAAGATGTTGACGTGGTGATTGACAAACAGTCAGGCACTTTAAGTTCACAAAAGCATGTACATTTTAATTCTTAATTTATGTATGCTGTTAATGCAATAGTAGATGCAAATAAAACACTCATGCTGAGAGTGTGCTAAGAGATGGAAAAACTGATTCACATACATATGTGAACTCAGTTGTCAATTCAACTGGCTTCAATGCACACATACCTTCTCTTAGTTTGGTAAGGCTTCAAAAAACCCAACCAACAAACCAAAAATGACCAAAATATTTTACTTCTCTAGAAATGTTCAGATCAAACTAAATGTAAGTGATTTTATCATAAAGAGTAGGTGTTTTGCTTCTGTTCTGCCTTGGACAGAAGAGATCACCCTGCCATAAGACATGAGTTTGGAATTAATGACTGGGTGATGATGATGTTCTCTAGGTTTTCGCCAGGCTATCAGCTCCTCCCAGCTTTTCACTAATTCCCAGAAGTTACCTTTGGCCTTGATCATTATTGCTTAAACATGTCTTGAAAACTTGAGGTAACTTAATTTACCTGCCATTTGAATTCCTTCTTCAGAGATACTCTGTCAGCAGAGGAGATATGAGTCAGTTCTTTCATTATAAAAGAAAAAAAAGAAAAATCTCACTCTATGGCATGTTTTATGTGAAGGAGAGAAAGAATAATTATGTTACTTCTTATGGTTACCTTGCAACAGGGAATTTTCTGGATAACATTCTTTACAGAATGAGAAACTCTATTTTACAAGAAGTAAAAAAAAAATGGGAGAGTGGAGGCATTGGGAACTTTTGCAACCTTTAAGATAACAGAAAGGGGAGCATTATAAAGATTATTCCCAACTGGTCATGGATTTATAAGCTATACAGAGCACCCTTATTTACTAAAATGCAGAAGTATATGCATGAGAAATCCGCAGCTGCTGACATCTTTTAATAGTACCATTAGTCAATATATCAGTATGCAGCATATCATATTGACTAGAGCTGATGTTTATAGCGGAAACCTATTGACTTATGGGATGAAAAAGTGGATATAATTCAGCTTTAGGCATTATTGCCCACTGGAGGTTACTTTTTCATTTACAGGGACAATAATTTTCCCTGTAAACTGAAAACTCTAAACTTACTATATATTTTGCTATGCACTTTTATAAGACGTTTTTGCCCTAAACATGTTTTACATAAAAGGTGGAACTTCAGCAGTAGTATATCCTATGTTGCTGTAGCCGATATTAAAAATAAAAAAAATCCTTGAATGGCTCCGTAAAATTTCCTAATTTTAGAAATGGTCAATACCACATTTTGGCACAGATATAAAGCAACACATTCAACATATCTGTCATATTGTATTACATTGCCAGCTGTCTTGAAGTTGGACTTTAAATCTTAACTACTACTCATTTATTCATCCTTAATAGTGCATCTGGATTCTTGATATAGGGTATATCTCAGTTAACTCTGCCTATTCTAAGCAACAAAAATGTCATAGATAGAGGCTGTGCAGTTCTCATCCTCAAAGATTTTCACTGAAGCCCCAAGAAGCCTTGGTCTAAACCAAAGAAGGGGAGAATTAGACTGAATATAAGGAGCAAATTTTTCACAGTGACAGTGGTGAAGTACTGCAACAGGCTGCTCAGAGAGGTAGTAGATGACCCATTCCTGGAAACATTCAAGGACAGGATGGATAGGTCTTTAAACAACCTCATTTATTCATAGATGTCCCTGCTAGGGGCAGGGGAGTTGGGCTAGATAACCTCTAAAAGTCCCCTCCAACTCTAACTATTCCATGATTCTAAGACTGTATGATTCTATATATTCTATGTATATACTATATTCTATAGTCTGACACTATTGAAAAAGACATTGAACAAGATGGCCAATTGAGATCCCCTCCAATCTGAATTCTACTATGACGCTATGAACAAAATCATGAAAAGCTTGTAAACACCCTTTTTTCATTCAGTGGAGAGACATAGACAGTTGCAGAAGTTGCAGCACATTAGCAAAAGATAAATGTCTGTTACAAATGGGAAGAAATGTTCTCTGGAACCACTATAGAGGGAATCCAGAAGATTAGCTTGGATAAGTAATTAACAGATAGCTAAAAAACGGTGATAAGTTGAGATGCTTC
Organism: Bucco capensis; assembly: GCA_013396975.1. Classification (NCBI taxonomy): domain Eukaryota; kingdom Metazoa; phylum Chordata; class Aves; order Piciformes; family Bucconidae; genus Bucco; species Bucco capensis. Next base: position 12,888 of record VWZO01002580.1, on the reverse strand, counting down.
ACTTTGACTACCCAGCCTACTGGTTAGTTGAGGCTCACATGATTATTCCAAGTTGTTTTCTTGGTACGGGGCTCACTCATACTTGATTCCAACTGATGAGTTAGAGTGATAAAGTAATACAAGTAAATAATTGCAGTTTAAGTAAAAGATCGGCTTGCTAACCACAAGACATACACACTTCAGCTGACAATAGATCTCGATAAGCTAAAAAATTTCAGAATTACCTTGTCAACAGCAGAAATGAGTCAAGAGTAGAGCAACTACTATCCACTTCTAAACATAGTATTGTACAATAGTCAATATTCATAATCCACTTGCCAAAACTTGGTGTCAAATAAAGCAGTAATAGATCAAGGACAATAACACAGTAACAATAACAATAACTGTAAAAACAGAAGCAGTAGCAAAACAAAAAAAAATCATGTCCTAAAAGTAGTAATATAAATCAATGAGTGTTTTCCTGTGTCAATTCACATTAAGTTACACTGTATAAGATGTAATAACCTGGAGTATCCTAACACAAAATAACATTCTGGATTTAATTCATGAACTACAATTTAAGACTTGGTTGGGTTTTTTTCAGCTATTAGATAGGTACTTACTATAACGTTATGTTCAGGGATTTTCTCCAGATGTCTTGTTAAGAGACTCACTTACCTATGCAGTAAAAGTAGTTCTTATACCTTTTTTCAGCAGCATTTATCCCAATAGTGATATTGTATGACAGGACTGAATAATTTCAGCCATAGTCTGACAGTTGAATGATGAATTCTTCTCATAGGGATGAAAGTCCTTTGAACTAGAGCAGGAGATGGGAGAGTTTTGAGAGCTTAGGTAAGACAGGGTTTTGGAGTTCTGATATTGTTTTCCTGCAATACAAACTATTTCTTCCACTACCTGTTTGGCCCTAATTAGTAGTGACAGCATTGTAGGGTGAGCCAAGATGGTGGTGTGTTAGCCAGGCAGCTTTCCATCACTTAAAGCTAGTTATCTGCATTACAGGTATAGTATGCGAGCTATCTGAGATCCCATTAAAGTTAATGTGGACTCCTTACTCTAAAATAGATAGCCACTTTTTCATTTTGATTTGATTTTTGGGTGGGGTTTTTTTTTGTATGTTTGTTTGTTTGTTTGTTTTCCCAGCTAATTTGCTTTCTAGATTTTTCAGAGCCTGAATTTCTGTTGATTGCAATGAGAACCAGCATACTGTCATTACCATATGTAGGTTCCTGAATTTGAAGCTAAACCTCATCCTTACTGCTCAATCTAGTTGTCTAGACAAATTTAAGTGTGTAATGTCATTTGAGATGTCACAGTGTGGGATTGGTAGATGTGACAAAACCTATAGGTAGGTAAAATCTTATTGCTCTTTGGGAGTGGCAACCAAAAGGGACACCCAAGGGCATCTCAAGTGACACTAGACAATAATATCTAGGCAATTTTACTTTATTCTTAGTGTCTGATTTATGACAATCATTAAGGATATATCTATAATGAGAAATCAAATGGGACCAGGCACATTTGTGGTCATCAGGGTGAAGTAGCAAAATATATTTGGGTCTAGGCTGGTAAATCCTCTAAGCTTCCAAAGAGGATGAATGTACCTGGAATTGTTATTGGGAGTAGTTAGTTCTAAATTCTAAAATGCTTCCAGCTGTTGACAGTGTGCTAGCTTTTGTGTTCCAAAACTGGACCAGATACAGTCCTACTATCTCACTAGTATGGTCAGACACACTTGAGAGTCCTTCTGGGCATTACTTCATTTAGCAGTCATGGCTAATGTGTCTAGGAATGCAGCCATGTGTAGGCATTAACATATAAATATTCCTTGTTTAGGCAATAGAAATGTGGAAAATTCTCATCTTCCCGTCTCCCCACTCTCATCTGCACTCCAGTACACCTAAAATAATTTCAGCTCTTTGTGATAAAATACCTCTAGATGCATCTGGTTCTGCCAGATTTATTTTTCTCTTTTGCATTTGAAGTAATTGTCATTCAGTCCTGGATTTGAGATTGCAATGGGTTTGTATGGGTTTAGTATTTTATTCATTCCTCCCTCTGTCTCTGCTTTCTTCTTTCCATTCAGAAACATAGCATAATAGAATTGCCACTGCCAAAACCCTCACTCCATTGGAGTGAAAACCATTCATTTGTAGTATCAATTTTAAGATTCCTGACTCCAAATGCAAGGGTATTCTCTGCGGACGTAATGGGACATTTAGCAATTCATTCTTTTTCTTCACATGCTACTTATTTAGATACTCAGCAGTTGGCAGCTTTGATGTAAGTGGTGGAAATTATAAAGACATTATGTATCATAAAAATATAAATGAAAGAAAACATGGGCCCTGTTTTATATCTGACTAAATTGACTAGTGTCATACTCAGGATATTTTGTTTTATAAATTATAATTGTTAGAGGAGGTGTTTCCTTGAGTGAAACACTACCTGTCTGTTTCATATATAATACTAGCTCTTCAGGTTTTCTGCTGTAAAGAAATTGCTGTGCAAGACTTAGACAAAAAGAAGTAAGTGTATACACTCACACGGCACACGTACGAATAGAATAGAGCATGGCTACATTTAACAAAATTAAGGTGTCTGAATGTCAGTGAAGGAAAAGAAATATTATATGCTAGAAGTGGTAAAACTCAGCTGGAGAAGAATGCAGAAAATGCAGAAACATTTATGCAGAAGTGGGGGGAAAGGAAAAAAACATGTTTTTTTTCACATGTTGTTCTGAGCTGTTTTCTGGCCATTTGTGGTGGGTTGAATGAGACAACAACTAATGATCCACAGAGCTGCTTGCTCCTTCCTAACACCTGTAGTGGGACAGGGGAAAACAGGAAGAGCAAGAGTGGGAAAACTCATGGATTGAGATAAAGACACTTTTATAAGTGAAGAAAAGAGAGGAATAAAACTCAAACACCTCTCACAACCAGACTGATTCCATGACCATCTCTGAGCAACAGCTACCTTGAAAACCGTTCCACTCCCTGCTTCAATTTTCAGTTCTGGAGCATGGCATTACATGGTATGGAATATCCCTTCGTTCATTTCAGATCAACTGCCTTGCCAGTTTCCCCTCCCATCTTCTTGACCATTCCAAGCCTACTTGCTGTAGGGTGGCAGAGTGAGAAACAGAAAACCTCAATTACATGCAAGAATTGTTCATAAAGAGACAATCATTAGTGAGTTATCAACACTTTTTTCTTCACAAAACCACAACTCGGCATCATATCGGCTCTTGTGAAGAAAGTTAAACTCCATTCCTCCAGACTCAGTACACTATTATAAGTTCTGGTGTTAAAACAGTAATCTATTTTGACTACAGAGTATATTTATAGTGACAAAAAACTGATAGTTTTACTATGGGGAATAAATCTCTAGATGTTTGAAGTAAATCTTGTGTACTTCAAATACAATCATAGAATCATAGAATCATAAAATGGTTAGGGTTGGAAGGGACCTCTGGAGGTCATCTAGTCCAACCCCCCTGCAGTGGGCAGGGACATCCCCAATGGCATATCAAACCAGGGATCATAGGGGGATCGAGATCTACTATAACCATTCAGCCACCCTAGAGCCAGCTTACAGGCATAACTGAGGCTAGGTATAGCTTTTACTTTCATGGACCTCTCTGTTTTGGTTTTAATGGCCGTCTTTTTCACTATACATTCTTTTCCTATTAATTATGTTCTAACTTTTTTTCCTTCTAAAACTCAAAGAGGATTTGGAATCTCCATCTCTGTTCATATTCAAAACCAGACAAGACGCTGAGCAACCTGATCTAAGTTGGTTTGGCTTTGAGCAGGAACTTAGAGAAAGAGACCGCCATAGATCCCTCCCAACAGATACCACATAGACCTGCTCTGTTGTTCCTCACCAGTCCACATCTACCAGTATCAGCAACCTTGTTCACAGCTACCACAATTTAGATCTCCTTTTCTTCCGCACTATTTTATGGTATCCACAAATGCCCTCACTCTCAGTGGGTGAGTATACAACGTGTGTTAATATTATCACTGCCTTCTCAATTCTTTGGCTCTCATCTAGTGGAAATTACTGTGGGGAAAGAGGTAGATAGAAAAGTGTGTTAAAACTCATGCAGATGTCTGATATTTGGTGTTGTATTGAACTATAGCTGTGAGCCTTCCAGTCAGGCAGGACAGTAAGATCTCTGCTAAATTTGTGAGACTTCTGCCTATTTCAAATTTCCATATGTGCTTCATTATGAAAGAAGCAAATTTGGAAGAATTTTTCATCATATATTTTTTATTACTGAAATATCTAAGATGTTTGGATTTTCTGTAGTAGTAAACATAGGGCACCAAAAAGACAGTCTCCTCAGGCTGCTTTGGTATCACAAATGAATGTAGAACTTTTTCAAGGGCTGAATAAAATCTTTCTGGCAACAATGACAAACAACAAAATGCTTTTCAAAACAGCTTATGTAGTTTCCTTGTGACTTTAACAGTTATTTCATTTTAAATTAAAAAAACCAAAACAGATTTACTACTCAAAGACAGAACACGACAGGTGTATTCAGCTTGACTGTCTTTACACATCTGGAGATTTAACATTTAATGCGCACTAGTCTTCTAAACTTTGAGATACACATTTTGAGAGGTGACTTGTCCTATCAGACATCTGCTTTGGGATAGCATGAATTTCCTTTTCCTTTTAACTTCCGAAGCCATGTTGGTTTATTGTTTGGAGATAGAATAATTAGCTACTTCAGCTGAAAAATTGCAAATATCTTGATTACACAAAATTTTTCTTAAGAGTGAAAAATTTATGCTAAAAATTTCAACTATTCATTGAGGTATTTTTCACTGTAGACTAAACAACCCCTTCTGTAACGTTATTTTAGCTCCTACAGGCACTGCTGATTACATATTTCATGCTCTCAGTCTTTTCTCTCCCCATCTCAAAGTAATTCTTGCAGACACATGAATGCCGCATTCACAAAACAGAGCATGCTATGATATGCATTGTTTACTTTGGCCTGTGAGGAATAATGGATTATGGAGTTACGATAATTTAATTCATTTAGGTGCATGTGTTAACCGAAATGTATTCAATTGTTTAAACTTTGTTGTCAGTATTCAACAGATGCCAAAGACTAAAAAGAATCTTACATAGATTATTTCTTCTCATCTAAGAGTGTAGAAGTTGAAATTCTGAAACAAGCTTCCTAGGATCCATTGTTAATAAACTATTGTGTNGCGTGCTTGGTAAAGGCGCTGAGGAGGAGCATGGATCTTCCCTGGATCTTTGTTCGCGAAGCCTAGCCGTACATCGTGTTTAAAGCAGATTTCTTTTAGATAAAGTTTCAATACAAGAAAGTATGTGGCAAACATACAACTGTAAAAAGGTGGTTATCAGAGTTCAAGAGATGATGTAAATATTACAAGTCCATTTATGGATTTTCACTGACAAATAAGCAAACCTTTCATACTAAAATTGCTTTTGTCAGACCGCATGTTGATCATGAAACAAACCCACCACAAGTTTTTGAATATTCAGATAAAGATATTTTAATATCTTTTTTTCCCCAAATTTTTATACTGATGTCAGCTGGAATTTATTGAAGTGGGTTTTGTGGTTTTTTTGGTTGGTTTTTATCCTCTGTCATTTCATTATTTTTGAAATCAGGAAATATTCTCTCCACAGAGCTAGGTTAAATTTGTGAAATGTGTGGCTGAAATATATTTGAACAATTCTGGTTTTATATTTATTCTTGTTCTTTTTCTCCATACTACTTGAATATTTTAATTTCCCTTGACAACTAAAGTATATGTTTACTATTGAAGCCTGATAATTTTTTGCCTTAATTTTCCTCTCTTTCACTTCATATATATTGTTCTCTTGCTAGTAAGTCTTGAACAGCTTCAAGAATACTTCTTTTATTAGCCTCTCAATGTCCAACACAATTCTGCTATAGCTATAATTTTTTTTTTACTGCTATTGCTTAGTAGTTGTTCTTCTTTCCTTATCTATTTTTCTGTTATCCTTTTTCATTCAGTATAGTATAGCAACATTTTATTTGAGTTTTACTTTTGTTTGAGACAGAACTTCTCAGTAGTTTCTTGTGTTGAAAGTGGAAAATATACAGACTTTATATTCATGTTCTGGACATGTAGCTGACTTCTCTGCCTAATTTCCTTCTGTCCCTTATCACTGAAAAGTTTAGTTATAGACCTGCTTTCATCCTTTCATTTAATTTTGAATGAACCAAATTAAAATCATTCTATCCAGGGTTAATTTTCATGCCTGTTTTATCTTCTTGACTTACCACTACCAAATCTTTGAGTGCGATCAGACGTCCTTCAATTCTGGCATGTGACAAACCTGTATGTAGCTGGGAGTGATATACTACTGCAAAGAAATTATTCTGAAGAGAAGGTAAGGCCAGTACCATTTTGATTTTCCGCAGTGCTAGGACTGTCACTACAAGTATAAAGAGGCATAAGCTGCTCTAAACAGGATTAGTATAGGAGAAGGCTAATTGGTTGTTCACCTTATTTTTGCTGTCATTCCTTCAGGCATTAGGTTAAGCCTCAGTGTATATTTCATCAGGAAATCATGGAGATTATACTTTGTCTCCCTGTCTATCATTTAGACACCTTCTCTTACATTGTCTAGATTTTTATAAGCCTCACAAACCATCATGTAGTTCGTTTTAATCAAAATAGGTGCATATAATTTGTGGTACCAAAGGCAACATTAGGGTAACAGAATGCAAAGTGTGAGATGATTCTTAAATATTTGTTAAATTCATGATTTCCCATCTTGCACCAAAGTCTGACCTTATGGGATTTTTGCATCTTTAAATTACTAAGATGCTAATGAGGTGTCTATGCGTCTGACCTCGGATGCATAAAGCTTTCTGGGTAGAACTGAGATTGTATACTATAAAGTAATATAACCCAAATCATGACCTGTTCCTTTCAAATAAACCTCCACTCAATGATAAAATAGAACTCCTGTAGGAAGATGCTGGTTACTCAGCAAAATTTCAATAAGGCACAGAGGCCAAATCTTTTTCTTTCAGTTCCAGCTAAGATTCTTCAGAGATACTGTAAAATTGACTATCATTGTGATGTCTGAATGCTTAACTTTTCACAGAATTTCCTATTAGCAATGAGAAATCATCATATTAATTTAGGATGGGACTCATTTATGAAGCTTCATGAGACTACATACTCAACTGGGATGTCTGCACTTTCAATTCTGTACAATAAACAGCCATTTGGGGGGAAGGATACCTTCAACTGCTTTAGAAGTTCACCTCAGGATGAGCTGAGGTATGCCCCAGAAATACCATTTTCTGTTTTTGACTACAAGAGAGGTTTAGGGTAAGACTATCTGTAGATACATATGTTTGTTCAGATAACTTTTACCCTTAACCTTAACCTCCCTGTACAATCAATGCAAATATATACATTCAGAGCATGGTTCATCCCATCTAAATCCATGTCTAATAAAAGTAGAATGAATAGCCTTGTGAAGTTGCTACTAATTCTCTACTTAATATGTTGAAAATCCTCTCAACACAATCATCTTAGACAAAATGCTCAATTTCCAGCTGACAGTAAAATAAATTAATTGTATTTGCAATTTTAACTGCAGTTCAGATAAAGCCATGACTTCCATGAAAAATTTTCAGTTTGATTTTAAGGGTCTATGCTTGTACAGTACATTCTATGAACAAGCAAAAATGTTATTTCTTTATTTGAAAGTGCCAGATGATGAAAATCTACTATAGTTCTTGATCAGTTATTGTACTGGCTTCTATCACTTTTGCTAAAATGATTTCTTTGCAAAATCAGTTTTCCCAGTTTAAATTCCTGACCACTGGATCTTTTCAAGTTTTTCCTTCTAAGACTGAAGAAAGTTCTATTATCACATTTTTATTACTTCAGTGGATATTTATAGACCATGTCTAGTTACCCCTTTATCTTCCCTTTGAAAAATTAAATAGATCATGGAGTACTTCACTGCACAAAGTTTTCAAACCTGTAATAATTCCTATGGAACTTTCTGAACTTTTCCCAATCTTTTCAATATGTTTTTCTCAGCTGTAGGTACGAAGACTGGACAGTTTTCCTGTAATGGTAGTATCAATGCCAAGTACAAACTAATAACTATCAAACTGTTTGATATATCTTCATTTATGTATTTAAGAATTATATTCGTCCTCTGCAACACAACATCTCATCAGATCCCATATTCTGCTGATGAGCTGTGACTGATCCTGATTTTCTCATTCAAGTCTTCTACAAGATCATAGCTTCACAAGGCAGAATTTTCCATCCAGTAAATGTAACTTTGTTTTTCTGATCTTGGGGCAGAAATTCAGCTGACTGAGTTTGGTGTAATTCTGTTCTGTGCCATTTTCTGCTAGATAGGATCTGAGTAAGGATTTTATTTAAAGAACTTATTATATCAACTTGATCAAGTCCTTTGTTTAATTTTATACGAGGAATTAAATCTAACCTTAATGTGGTCCTAAAATCATTCCTGCTGAACAGCTAAATTATATGTTCAACTTTTAATGTTAGAAGCCATCCATGGTGGTCTTGGAAACTCTGCTTCATTTCTGAATATCCTCGTCCTATTCCCATATTTCTTTTAGTTCTTCCCTGTCTGAACTGTGCTTGTGACCTTCATATTCACAACAATTTTTGAAAGCAGAAATCCCTTCATAAAAGGAAACATATTTTTCTACTTCTAAATTCCTTTCTTCCTGTTTCCCTTCTCTGCTTTCAAATTTGTCTACCTTAAAAATGTTAATAAAAATAATTTTAAAACCCCACCTATTGAGTAATGGCCAGTAATGTTACACTTCACAAATAAGAACAACAATGTGGGTAAGATTGGTTTGTTTGTAAATTGGTTGGGAAATGGTAAGCTCTGACTATAGGACAGAGAAGAGCCGTTCATGTGGCTTCAATCTTTTGAGGACAATCATAGATTTAATTTGTATCTATCCTTGTAGACTTACATGGTATCTCTCTAAACTCCAATTTTTTAAAGATCGTATCTTCACAACATGATTGCAGGGCTGAATCAATTAGAAGCTAGTGACTGAGTATTCACAGAGATCCAAACCAAGAATTATCTCCAAGTACTAGACCTGCCTTGTGCAGCTGCTTTAACAGCTTCACGGCTTTCTGAAAATGATATCTATCTTCCTCCATTTTGAACAGAGAGAGCTTGAAGGATATAATGGCAGGTGCTGGAAGAAAGATCTGCCTATTGTAAGTGAAAATCAGGTTCATGACCATCTGGGGAACCTGAAAGTATACAAGTCCATTGGACCCAACAGAAAACACCCACGGATCCTGAGGGAACTGGCAGATGAGGAGGCTAAGCCACCCTCTATTATATTCCAAAAGTCATGGCTGTCCAGTAAAGTCCCCACTGACTGGAAAAAAGGGGAAGAAGGAAGATCCAGGGAACTATAGGCCAGTCAGTCTCACCTCTGTGCCTGGTAAGATCATGGAACAGATCCTCCTGGAGGCACTGCTGAGGCAGCAGAATGATAAAGAGGTGATTGGGCACAATCAACATGGCTTCACTAAGGGCAAATCATGCCTGACTAACCTGATGCCCTTCTATGAAAAGGTAAAACAGCAGTGGACAAGGGAACAGCAACTGACATCATTTGCATGGATCTGAGCAAAGCCTTTGACACTGTCCTGCACAACATCCTGGTCTCCAAGCTGGTGAAATATTGGTTCAACAGATAGACCACTGTCCTGGTTTGACCAGAAGAACTAAGAATTTTTTAGGGTCAAAGGAACAATCTCTTTGGGAGGACCTCCCAGATGCCCCCCCCTCCCCAAATGGGGACAGCAAAATAAAATAAAACACAGATAGTGAATTATAAGAATAGCTTTATCTATATTTAAATGCTACAACAATATGAAAAGAGAAATGATAGAAAAGTAAAAGTTTGTTAGCTGGAAATGGCTCCAGACCCCCTATAATTACTGAGTCACACATGGTCTGGCAATCGAGAGAGGCTCTTCAATTTTAGTCACCCTATGACAACCACTCACTGGATAAAGAATTGGCTTGACAGCCTCACCCAAAGAGTGGCTGTCAATGGGTCCATGTTCATATGGAGGACAGTGAAAAGTGGAGTCCCCCAAGAATCAATCTTGAGAACTGTCTTGTTTGACATACTTGTTGGCGACATGGACAGTGGCATTGAGTGCACCCTCAGCAAGTTTGCTGAAGACACCAAACTTTGTGGTGTGGCTGATATGCTGGAGGGAAGGGATGCCATCCAGGGGGACCTTGACAGGCTAGAGAGGTGGGCCTATGACATCATCATGAAATTCAACAAGACCAAGTGCAAGGTCCTGTATCTGGGTTGGGGCAATCCCAAGCACTGATATAGGCTGGGCAGTGACTGGTTTGAGAGCAGCCCTGAGGAAAAGTACTTGGGGGTGCTGGTGGACAAGAAGTTCATCATGAGTCACCAGTGTTCACTTGCAGCCCAGAAAGCCAATCATGTCCTGGTCTGCATTAAGAGAAGCATGGCGAGCAGGTGGAGGGAGGTGATTCTCCCCCTCTACTCCACTCTTGTGAGGACGCCACCTGGAGTACTGCATCCTATTCTGGAGTGCCCACTACAAGAAAGATATGGACATGCTGGAGTGTGTTCAGAGAAGGGCCACAAGGATGATCAGAGGGCTGGAGCACCTCTCCTATGAGGACAGGCTGAGAGAGTTGGGTTATTCAGTCTGGAAAAGAGAAGGCTCCAAGAAGACCTTATTGTGGCCTTCCAGTATCTGCAGGGAGCTACAAGAGGGCTGGTGAAGGACTTCTTAGGATGACAGGTAGCAATAGGACTAGGGGGAATGGAGACAAGCTTGAGGATGGCAGATTTTGGTTGGATGTTAGGAAGAAGTTTTTCATCATGAGGGTAGAAAGACTACTGGAAGAGGTTGCCCAGAGAGGTGGTGGAAGCCCCATCCCTAGAAATTTTTAAGGCAGGCTGACTGAGCAACCTGATCTAGTGGGAGGTATCCCTGCCCATGGCAGGGTAGTTGGAACTAGATGATCTTTAAAGTCCCTTCCAACCCTGATAATTCTGTGATTCTATGAGGTGCTAATTCACATCTTATTGGAAGCTAAGTAATGTTATCGGGTGTACTAGGTGAATCTTAATAATAGATTAATACAGATGTTTCTTCCTGCTTTTATTATTCCTCCATTAAACTTCCAGTGCATCACATATTTTTAGCCTCTCCTCAGCCCATGAACAATTCACAGTCTTCCATAAACAAGAATATCAGAATGTTTTTTTCCTACCAACTCCTGAAAAAGTATGGCTTTACCTCCTTACAACAGTTTTCTCTCATGACATCCAGAAATGTCAGTCTTTTCTTTAACTGTTATTAACTCTCAGAGAATTCTAAAAATTATTCAACAGACTTAGTCCTCATAAGTAATGCTGCTGTTTCATTCTCTTTTCTAGACCATTTTAGTGTTATCTACTATAGAACTCTCTCCAAAAAACAAGCCTTGTTTCCTTGTAATCTCCACTTTTCCTCTTCCTAGACTTCGTGTTTGGTCTTAAATGTGTCAGACTTCTTCTGGTTTTGGTAGTAAAGAACAGTATTAATTTGAGATAGGTAGAAAGAAATATCTGGTCCTAAAATTTGAGAGGAAGCACTGCCTCTCCCAGCAGCCACTTTTCCCACTTGACCCAGTAGTGTTCTTCAGCCCTCTGGTCAATTGGTCTGTACTCCACCTCTTTCTACCATTTTGATTTAGCCATTTTGATGGCATGGAGCCATCATTTTTTATAAGGTCATGACTCATTCGTTTTCATACTCTCTTGTGATCGGCTGGCAGGTCCACATACTCCTTTCCACTTTCCCTTAAAGCACATTGAAGTAGAAAAATCCTACCCTCTCCATATAAAAAGGCTGCTATTTTTTGACATCTTACTCCCATTTGTTTCCATACAGTGCCATTGCTGGCTGGCTGCCATTTCTTGAAGATGTTGTAGTCACATCGTCTGACCATTTGATTACTGCCCATTTCCTTCATTTCCTTTGGCCTGTGAAGTGCTCATATGAAAAAAAAAAAAAAAAGAAAAGAAAAATAAATTATAATTTTACATACGTGTGTGAAAATATATATAATTACATATTTTACATTCATATATATTTTACATATATTTATTTATATTTGTATATATACAACCTACATTTGTAGAAACACATAAAGATACGCAAATTAAACATATTTATCAGAAAAAGTGTAAAAAACAATACAATGTCTAATTCATTCTTTAATAAAAGATAACAAAACAGATAATTAAAATTTATTTTCTTTTAAGGAATAAAAGGTATTCCATAAAATTTAACAGGAAGGTTTGAGGCTCACCATTCTGCAAGCCTCCTAAAAAACCCTGACATTTGAGTTGTCCACAGAGATATGTTGTTTGGCAAAGGTGAAATGAACGTATTTCAACGTGAATCAGAGCTACACACCCATCCTAGAATGCATCCAAGGCTGACGCTGTGTGACTCCTCACCCAAGGGGGGATGCAAAATGCCAGTCAAACTTGTCAGATATATGTTTTCCAAACTCAAAATGATGTTAAGTTCAACCAGAAAGCCGTAGACATTATGCAAATGTATATGGACCATTGCTCTAGGAGGCGAAGCAGGTTCCTTAGGTTTTCCTTAGATACCCTGTAAACCTCCCCTGACACAACTTGAGACCATTTCTTCTTGTCCTATCACCTTGGAAGAAAAGGCTGACACCCACGCTCTCACTGTGTGACCACTCAGTCCCATTCAAGATTCATCGCTCCTGATACTATGACACCATCATGGCTAGGCTTTGTGAACGAAG
>VWZO01002579.1:0-23369 GCA_013396975.1 Bucco capensis | reverse complement strand
TTGGAGCATCATGCTGGAAAAGAGTGTGAGTGTGAACAGAGTTGGTACTGTAAGAGATAACATATCGATGAATATATTTTGCTAATGAATCCATTTCAATTAATAAATATGCAAGAAATAGTACAATTTAGTACGGGAAGGCAAATTAGGAGAGCTCATTAAAATCTGGAAATCTGTTACAGACACCTAGTGTTGAATAATTCATCAACTGTTTAACACATTTACTAAAAAAAACAACCATGTCAATTACTTTTATCACTGGCCTAAGTCTAATTTTTTGTTTTGTGAAGAGATTCTTTCTTCCGACCACAACTCTGAAAGTTTAATTGCAATTTGATTAACATGGAGCTTTGCTAATTAAATCAGCTGAAGGAGATTTAGGCTGACACCATGCTAGGTGCTTAAATTAAGGGACTGTCCCATTGCATTAAATATAGTGCATTTATCATAGATAAACTAACAGGTTGTTAATTTGAGCTGACAGCTAATGGAGGAGGAAAATGAATCTTTACAGTATTGTGTGTAATAGATACACAGCTCTCTTACTGCTAATTGTAGCTTTACAGGCTTCTGGAAAAAATGAGAAAGAGGTTGAATAATGTTACTTTCAGTTTTAAATGAGAAGAATAACAGGATCAGCAGCAAAGATCTGCACATATTTCAGTGTTAGCAGACTGTTAGTAAGAAACCACTCACCAATTGTTCTTTGTAAGGATTTTTTGTATGAATCATTAATGCAGGCAGCACTATAGAGTATGCAGTAAAATAAACATGAAATATAAACATGAAATAAGACAGATCTGGAATTTAAGAAGAGTTTACAGCATAATTCTACTTTATTATACACCTGCAAAACTACTTCTACTTTTATAACTGTAACTGAATGAGTGTTATTTTACTATATGGGAAGCAGCACTACCTGTAGTAACACTCAAGTAGTAGGAGCAGTAACACACATGTAAGATGCTGGAAAAATAAGGCTGGAACTTGATCAGGACAAATCCATAAAGTCACATTAATTTGTAAGCTATTTCAAGTCTGTCCAAGTTTGTTACTAAGGAAGTACCTTGGTTAACTGCTTCCAACTGCTATTGTTGCATTAGTTTTCCCAACCAACCAGTCTGTATTTAAAACAAGCACTTGCTAGAAGGAATTCAAAGAGTTTTCAAGACACTCTTGTTGAAGACATGCAACAAGAAAACATATTCTGAGACTTTTAATCTCTTTTAATGAGTTTGTTTCACAAAGCTGAGAACAAAGAGCAGCTGAGCTTGTCTAGTCTCTGTTATTTCCAAACCTTAGGGATTAAAGCTATTAATTTCTGATTTTGTTTGTCCTGTGATCAAGGTTTGCAGATAAACAGATGGAAGACAACTTCTAATACACAGAGTAAAAGCAAGATAAAGGCTCTGTTATCACTCATTGCTCAGATATTATTTCTGACTATCTAAAATTCAATTATATTAGTCTGTCATTTGTGTAACACTAGTGCCCAGAGAATTGAAATACTGAGGCTCTTATGTAAAAGGCACAATTCAAAATATCATGGAAAGTAACTGTTTCTGCACTACACTGCTTAACAGACAAATGACAGGACAAGAAAGGCACACACAAGAGCAATCAATGCCTTGCCCAAGGTCAGATCACAGGTCCATAGGAGAGCTAAGAACAGGAATCAAATCTCTTGACACCAAGTGGAAACCCCTGTTGACTAAAATAAGCTGATCAAGTGTGACAAAAAGGATAATGTAATTTCTACAATGATGTTTTTGGTAAGTAGATCAACATTTCAACAGCATGTTTACCCTCAGTAATCCTTCTTTCTGCAGCCTTTGAAAACATTTACTGCAATGACAGCTCCTGTAAGGAGTCTGTAAGGAATCTCATCTTTTGGAAAGGTAGAGATGATGTTTGAGATCACCAGCTGGACCACAATATTTTTAATACTACACTGAAAAAAAACCCCAAACTTCTCTCTTAAAAGTAACAAGCAAGTTTAATTGACACCTCAAAACACTCCAAGAGGAAAAAAAAAAATCTAGCTTTTATTGATTCCTCTGCTTGGCTGTTTTTCTTTTGGGTTGGTTTTTTTTTATGTGTTTTTCTTCTGTTGTTGTTAGATTTCCCTCCCCCTTAATAGTTTATGAACAATGATTGCTTAAGGGTCAAACATGCCCTTCACTCTAGATCCTTAGATCAGAAAGCAACTTCTGCTTTTCAGAAGTTCTAACTGAAAACTGTGCTGGACAAAAAAAAACCAACCAAAAAAGAGATGAAGTTACTGTTTTACCTCAGACTAAATCAGAAAGTCGTGGCTATTCTCCAGATGCCAGGCTGGCTGCAGCTTTTAGATAAGCTGGCTGAATGGCTGCAACAAATGCTTTGTGTAGTGTACACAAGTGTGAGCCACACCACACTGCTCTGAGAGGTCTGCTCCAGCTCAGCTACAAACAGACTTTTAATTGCTTATTGAAGGGAAAGGGGGGAAAAATAATAATCAGAAAGTGTGTGTGCATTAAGTAGTATATTTTCTGATTTGACAGAAAAAGTGATATTTAACTGGACATCTTTGCTATTACAATGCTAAAGCTGCCATAGATGGCTATCGTGTAGCAAACTGAGTCATTTCCACCTTTCAGCCTCTTTTTTTAGAACATAATCCATTTGTACTATGAAATCTAAACATCACTTTAAAAGTACATTGCTAGAATAAAATATCTTTAAAGAGCCAAATAGACCACTTCAAAAAGCTCTGGGTCCAGTGATCACATACACTTAAATCAGACAAATCCAGTCAATTCTATGTAGAGAATCAAATTGTTACCCAATCTCTGTGTTCCCAATAAAATTCTGTTTCTTGCATATATACAGTAATTAATCTGTCAAAACCAGCTTTCAGATTGATTTTCAGCCATTCACATGGAGTTACACAAAGTACAAGTTGAATCTCAACATTTGCCTGCACGAAAAGTTTCTAACATTTATAGGTGTCAATTTTCTGCTTCCAGAGGAATGTTCCAAGAGGGAAGTTTGCACACAGATACATGCATTAGTTTTCTTATTAGCTTCCTGCAGTACCTGAGATTTCAGGAAGTGAAGATTTCTGAATGTTACCTGACACTAAGCAGGAATTCAACAATTAAAACAAATTAATGGCTTTAGAGTTGGAGGAGTTAGGGGTTTGTTTTTACTTTGCATTAATCACTTTTCCCAAGAATAAACATTCTACAAATTACTATGTTCTCCAGGACACAGTCTCAAAATTTTTAATCATGCTTTTTAATCATGCTAAGTACTTTTTAGCTTCATTGGCTGATTACTCTCCTCAAAAATCTCAAGTGCATACTGAATTTTAAACATCACTGGCTTTCCATTTTTTTTTTAAATCACAATCAAACAAAATATTCAAGGTGAATATCCCTAATTTAGCATGTCTCTGACCAATGCTTTTTAATTTGTAGTCATTACTCATGCCATCTGGCTTGATGTGCTCATTCAGAAATGAAAAATTCCATTGCATTATTGATTTTTAGAGAGCTGATGACTTTCTTCTCCCTGAAGCTGTCAATGTCATAGCTTTCCATTTCCTACTTGTTTTACACTTCACAGAAAGTCACTGCCAAACATTGCCACATTGAACTTATTCTTCTATTTATCAACACAGTTATTTGACTCTGTAATAGAGAATTTACACTATTTAAGAAGGGTTTAGGAAGCATTCTGCTCTATTTCATCAAGATTGCCTATTGCTGACAGCAACAACTGTGCAAGAAGTTACTTCTCCTTGGATTGCTGCACTGTCACTTAGCATTAAATGGTTTTGCTATGCTAAGCATTTTTTTTTTCCAGCTTGGGGGGGATACATTATTCATAAAACATATAAACTACCTAAATATCCTTCAGCTGGTTGAACTGTGGAAGAAAAGCTTGCAATGCATGTAGTTCCTGGGATGGTTTGGTGATGTCAACAGATATCACCAAATCTCTTTTGACAGGAACACCGTTCCAGAGCTGAAATATTTCTAACTGCTTCACAATGTGGTTTCAACAAATAAACACCAGGAAGATGAACTAGCTTGTCCAGAACAAGTTGGAAATAAGCTTTTCTTGCTCAAAATAATGCATGCTTCATCTTGAGACTAAGGACTGAATTATTCCTCTTTTCTGCCTGCCTTGGTGATTTTCATGTCTCCTCACTTTCTTGACCATATGCACTGGTTAAGGACATCATCACCTTCAGGATGACAAAGGTTTGTTTTTCCTTTTTGCCTCAACACACTTCACTAGCTTCCACAATCAAATTTGTGCTCAATATGTCAATTTTAAAACAACAACAACCAAAAAGTATTTCAGGGTTTAAACTTGGCTTTGTCGTGTATTTCTATTAATGTAAGAGCTTGATGTTTTCATTTATCAGCTATGTATACAATATACATTTAAACCAACTATTTGGCTTTGAGGACTTCTTTAAGAAAGCATAAATAATTTGATTGCCTACTAACATTCTTTAGTAAATAAAATAAAAAGTAAAACTTCACTTTTAATGTTTAACCAAAAATCACTTTGAGATTTCAAAGTTAGGCCTTATTTCATACTCAAAGTGTTCAAAAAGTCACTTTTGACTTCAATCTAGTGTTGAGCAATAATGCCACCTACTCAGTAAACTATTTTTGTAAAGGTCTTTAAACCCCATTGGTATGGAAAATATTATAGGATTCATTTTTAAAACAAACTGCTTGCATAACTGAGTTTTAAGCACAGGAGGTAATTGTGCTTTCTTACCTCACTCTGTAGGAAGAGAATAACTGACCATTCTGCTCAAGTCCATTATGTTCTATTATTTCAAACCAAATGTACTCTAAAGGAATAGATTCTGGACCAGAAAGTACTGTGTGGTGTTGTGTTTTTTGTTTTTTTTTCTTTCTGCAGGAGATATAAAGATTTCAGATTAACCTTGAACCAAAAAGGAACTTGATTCTCATGCTGTAATTAGCCTAATATCTTTCTGGTAGCTTTGTAGCTCAATTTTCAGCTGGCCTGCTAACCTCCACATTTTACCTCTGTGACACAGATATCCTCCCTTGTGTGAAGTACTTTGGCTAGTTTATTAATACTTTTGAACCCTCAAGCATTATTCAGAAACAGTCTAAAGAACTGAAGATGACAGAGCAGAAATAGAGAAAAAAAGTGACATTATTAAGATCATAGAAAAAACCCAAACATTTCAGAACTAGGAATAAATCCCACATTGTTTGAATCCTTCTTTTATGTACTATCTGTTATTTTTCCTGTACTGTATTGTTCTCTCAGGAGATTAAATGCCTGCAGTTCTTCATGCAGTTAATTTTATCCAGGGTGATTTGAAGTACAGAAGAAGAGCATAAAGAATGAAACAAGTGAAAACAAAACTGGCTGGCTAGGCTGCTTGGAATTTCTCATACATGGATTTGGAAGCCTGAGCACATTTTACATCAATAGAGTAATTCTTAGAGTGAAATTAAAGCTACTGTGGAAGACATGAACCAGAGGAGATGGCACATGGAGAGCCAAAGAGCGAGCAGGAGCCAGCAGCTGAACACTGCCAGTGCTTCCAATGGACCAGAGCAACACAAGTACCTCAACTTCTGCAGTTCTATTTTCTAGCATAATTTCACTCTTTCAATTCCAAAGAGTCAAGTTGCTTAAGCTTTCACTGAGGGCCTTAAATATATTCTGCCTTATACTAACTCACAAACATACTTTCAGAGAACTACATTACTTCCAGCAACCACTTGTATTAATACTTTGGAAGAAAAGGAAGAAAAAGACACTCAGCTTTCAAGGGTCATTATCTTTGTTAGCCATTCATTATACATGAATTCCTTAAAAACAAAAACCCTACCTAAAAGCTCCCCTCAAACCAACCCAAAAACAACATAACCCCCTTCTAAACTAAAGAAAACTACCAATCAAACAAAAAACCCATCACTCTCAGGCTCACCCACAAAAAAGCTCAACCCATCAGAGAATAGTTTATTTGATAATCAAGTCCTTTTGTTTGCCTTCTCTTCTCCAAAACAGATTGATTACTCCAGTAACACAAGACTATGATTCATATTATTTGCAAGAGTTGACCTGTTGCACAACTGATAGAAAAAAGGATTAGAGCTGATCCATTTTTGCTAGGAAGTGAAGCAGCACTGATGCATTCCTACAGCATGGCAACCATAATAAGGCTCACCTACTTACAAATAACCACACAGAATATCAAATACCCATAGAAAAATCGATATTCTTAATATATTACTGATATAAAGGCTTTGCAATGCCTACAAAACTTCTACACATCTCTCCTTTCAGATCAATACACTCCCATTACAGGTAAGAGCATTAACAAAAGCTTACAAGGGGAGCTAACACACTTATCAGCTGTTCAAACAGTTCAGTTTATTCTCTTTTAATTCTCAACACATTTTAATATGGATACTTTCCTAGATAAAATTAAAGCTTTATTTTTATTCTGAACCATAAGAAAAAATATTAACTAGATCTTGATAAAATGCACACTAACTCCTAATACTTTCCTGATTTTCAGGTAATAGTGAAACTACTCCTCAAGGATCATTAATACATAAGTATTTTGCATTTTGGTGGTTTTTTTGTGACACTTTTTAGTAGTTATATTTATTTTTAGCAGTCTAGAGGAATAACATCTATACTTCACATAGATTCCTATACAATAGCATGAATAGAACAGAAGTCAAACAAAATTAAAAGCCTAGGATCAAAGAGATTTAGAATAAAGGACTAATTAATTGGATCTCAGCGACAGCATATCAAGTCATAAGTCACCTAACACTGTACAAATAGCTTGTAACACAGTTTATGATGCTGGAATTACAGTTTACAAGACATCTTTGACATTATAAAGGTAGAAGGATGTTAATTCATGTTGTAGTCTCTACAGAAACAAACCTCTTAGTCTCTCTTGAAAATAGACCTTTCAAGGCCAAGCCCAGGAAAAGAAATAAAACATCTAATTATGTTTTAAAGATTAATCATTTTTATTAGTAATTCTAGGAAAATATCAAGCCCATCTCTTCTGCCAGTTGGCTGTATCTGTGGTTTCCATGTGCTTGTCTACACACATTAGGAAATCCCATCAATACATCAAGAGAATATCTACCTCAGCTTGTTTCCACTCTGTACACTTACCTCTGACAGGTACTAAGACTCATTTATTTAACACACCAACATTATTCCTCTTTTCTCCATGCAGTAAATGTACAAGCATATCTACAGTTCAGACAAGAGTAAACCATTCATTTTCTGACTTCTTTCCTTCTGACATTAGAATTATTCTTACTCCTGTTCTCTGCTGCAAATGCTCATGAAGAATACATTTTGTGTTTATGTCCTCTGTGAATTTTGTTTCATATAAGCAATGGTAGTAGCAAAAACTAACTCTACAAACTAAGTTTAAAAACAGAAGAAGGAGATCATCAATAACTGTCAGCAAAGCAAATGAAGTTAACAATTCACAGAATGATATGTGTGTTTTAGGGGCTGTGTCCATCCATAAATGAAATGACATGGAGTAGAAATCATATTGCAAATATCCATATTTATCATTTCTTACTGATGGGAAGGAAGAGTATTCTTATTTAATATATTTAAGGTGCCAGTCAAGTTCTCCTATCTGGAACAGAAATCAAGTTAGATCTTCCTCTCACTGTTCCCCAAAACCTATTATGAATCTTGTACAGAAATATGTGAGGCCAAATCAGTCTCAATGACACCATTTGAACACCTTTGATCACAATATATATGACTTTGCCATTGCAGTTAGGAAAAAGCCCTTTCAAATCCTTCAGCTGTCAGTGGAATAGGCCACAGAGAATAATACATTGAGAGAAAGAGAATGCAATCCTCTCTCCTTTAACTCTGTGAGCCACTAATGCTAAAGAGCAGACAAAAGACTGTGGTAGAAGTCCCAAACAGAAAGTTTGTTTTTCAGGTCATTTATCACTTACTAATATTAGTCTGCCTTGAAGAGAGTGGCTTTCAACAGATAAACCCAAGCAAACTGTCACTGTTATGAAATAGTACTATCAATCTCTACCTGCTTTCTAAAAGTACAATAATGGTGTTTCTTAGAAGTAGGAAAGGCAATGAAATTGAGTTTACTATTTGTTTCTCTTGCTAGCTTTCCTGGCAATCAAGACCAATTCCTTTCAGAACAGTCATCTGCTATACTCTGATCCAACAGAATATTTTGAAAAGGAACTGTGCATGTTTTAAACATATAGAAGCAATCTATAACAACTTTAATTATTTTCTATTCCCTGGACATTAATATTAGACTACTCATTCCAAACATATTGCACCATTTGGATCAGCACAGAAAAACCACCTCTTAATTTCAAAGTGGTTAAAGCAGTTTTGTTTGCTAAAATAGGAACAGTTTCTGAAACAAGGATCAAAATCAATTTCTTTTTAGTGAGTAATATAGGTGGATGTAATAGATTCAGGCACAACACTTTTAAGATAACAAGTAAAAGTAATAAAATGAGTGTTCTGCTAGAGTGTGTATTGAAAAAGAAAGTTGATACAACAATCAAAGAGTTTTTCATGCCATGAATTCTTAATCTGAAGTCTTATCTCAATTTTAGCTCAGTTTTATAGCCCATTTATCAGCTAGCTATCATTGTGACCAAATAAGTTTGTCTGATATTTTCATTGGAAAAAAAAAAACACCAACACAAAACCAAACCACAAACCAACTCTCTGGTTACTCAGAGTTAATCATCATAACCCTGTAACATAACTTATGACCCAAAGCTACACATACTACACTATATAAAATGACAGCAAGGGCCAAAGATGAATCTAAAGTCTACTAATGCTCTTCAGAAAGAACAAGGACAATTCAGAACTTATTTCAGTTCTCTCCCTACAATTCTGCTTTGTAACTCCAAAGAAATAACCCTTGAGGAATGCTATGGATAAGAAATACCTAATGACTACATTCATGCTGCATTTTATACTTGCAAAAGAAGAGATTGTTAATACTGTTTTAGTTTTTAAAGTTTGCAATGTGAATTCTTTGCCCTCCCTGGAATAAATTGTAACTGATTAGTATTAAAAACTTCAGTAGTTTGAGATCACAGTTTTGTTTTAGTGTCTGCAGGTTTTTTCACTTTGATATGATGGAATTATTGACTTCCATGTGCTCAGCCCTTCAAGAGGAGCACTGGAAAGCACTAGCCAGTGTGCTTCCACCAACAGCAACACTTCCCAGGATTTTAGCTGAGTATAGTTAAGGAATTATAAAGATAGAGAAAGTGAGTTTCTTGGAAATACTTCCCACAAAGACACATGAAATAATACCTTCAAGGCACCATTTCAGTCATACTAATTCCCTCCAACACTCTCCAAAGTGTTGCCTCAGCTGCTCCAAGGGCTGCAGCCACAGTAAAATGATGTCCTTTAGTTATAGCACAGGCTTCCCTGACAAATTGAAGTATAACCATTTTGTCCCAGTGGGATTCTGACTGAGCTGGATTTTGGGGGGGGCAAGGGAGTGTAAGGATAGAAGGGAACTGCCTCTAGAGTAGGGTTTTGACTTTGGCATAATGCTGAGAAACACACCAGGCAGGGAAATACACACCAACCAAGTCATTTCTCCCTGGTTTCAGCCAGGCAGGTATTACTTGGAGAGTACTGCCAGCTGTTGAAAATGTCATGGAGAAACAACTACCCCAAAGTGATATTTTGTGTAGGTTTGATTCAAGATCCATTTCAAATGCAGCATCTGTCTGCTCCTCAGTTCATTTCTGCAGATCATATCTCCCCCTCATGTTTTTAAGCTCAAAAGGCCATCATTTTCTCTTTTTTTCACCACTTGTAAATAGCATAACTTTTGGTGCCTTACTCTCTACAAGTTTTGCTCATTATTCTTCAAAGCACAGCTCTAATGAAGCTGCTCAGATTATTTTGTCAGCATTTATCAAACAACAGTTTGCAAGGTAATTTCCTAAGGCCAGAGGAACAATCCAAGAGAAAAACAAGGCTTCTTTTTCATCAGCATGTCCCTCCCAGCATTTTTATGATAGAGTCCATTTCCATCACAAATTATGCTCATCCAAAACCTTTCTCCTTTGTCCTTTCTGCATAAGTTCCTTTGGAGGGAAAAACAGCAGTATAATGGTATTAAATGTCAAAAGGATAACAGGGATTCTAATGCAGCAAACTTAAGACCACCTGAAAAGTTGGAGCACAGCAAAACAAATGCATGGGTCCAAGATCCAGTTCCCTTGGGCTAGCTGTTTATTAGCATGACTGCAATTGCAATTCATCTAGACAATGTTCTACAGCTAAGAAAAGTACATTTATGACCTAATATTTCAACACTAGTAAGATAAAGTATAAGAAAGTAGTACACTGGCTTTTCTGCCATTTTAACTCAAATAGTGAAGGAGTTTCCAGTAAACACATGCATACAACTTCATGTTTCAATTCTTCCTTTATCTTATTTCTACACGTCTTCCTCTAAATTTTATGGTCAGCCTCAAAAGAAAGTCCACTACTATAACTCAGTCTTTCACAAAGCCACTTGTTTCCAGCTCTCTATTTTATCCTCTCAATGTTCCTCTTCATCCTTCACTACTTATCAGTTCCTCCAGAAGTGCTGCTGCACTTTGTCTCTGTTATACCTGCTGGAAATAATTCCCCTGCAGGATGACAGCTGTATTTCTACAAAGTGCATTTTCAGCCCTGCTTCCTTCTCCAGGTAGCATCTGAGCAAATTTTTCACACCCACTATGAGAAACTCCAAATGCACAGGTCCTAGGCATTGCTGCTTCTTTTCAGGGCTGCATAAACAATCAAGCTTAAACCACAAGAGAGGGAAGAAACAAGCCCAATTCCTTTGCAGCCCTATTGTTTCAGTTGTGCTTCATTTGCCAAGTTCGTCAACAATTCATGCTTCAGCTCAGGCAGGAATTAAAATCCAAAGTTACACTTCTTGCCTTCAGAGGAAAACATTTGTTTCCCTCTTACTGCAGTGTGCCCAACATATGTTAGTCATCTAGTGAAGCCATGTGAATCTTTCCTGACACTGGTATTTAATACACATGACATCACTGAGTGTCTGTTGGAGAAATAAATGGGATTTCAGTCTCGGTCTTTTTCTCAGTCCATTACCTGCCTTCTCTCCTCTTTCCTGAAGCTGAACTGATTTTTTTTATCTCTGTTCCTTTCATCTTACAATGAAAGCTAAATATTGTCAACCTTGTTCCCTGAATGTAAGGTAATTTAATAATGCAGGTTTTGCCCTGTACATTTCCAAGACTCATGAGCTTGAAGCATACAATACTGACTACTACGTGGGGGGGAACCAAAAAAAACCCTTTCCTCCTAGTCAAAGGTAGGTCTGAAAGCAATGGCATGCATACTGAATCTGAGTGATATAGGATAGAGCTGGGAAAGGACAGTACCAACAGTACCAGAAATACCCAAACAGATAGCACAAACCAATTAATAGCAATACCTCTAAGCTTCAAATCATGTATAATTCACTCAAAGAAAACCACGTGCTTTTAAGCTGAAAAGAAATGAATACAAAGGAAAAAAGACAGCAAGTCTGAAAGATATGAGTCTTAACAGAGATCTTACTAGTCATCAGAGTATAGGGGAAAACAACTATATGGTAAAACAGAGCCTTGCTTCTAGTTTCAAACCTTGTTCAATACAGAGCCCTGCAGCCCTGCTTGTTTAGTCATTAGCTGCAAGCATTAAGCATTCCACACTATGTGTAAAGCTCAGAAAACACTTCAGACTGTTTTAGTGCTCAGTATATTAAAAACAGTAACAGCAATAACAGATCCTAAAGTAAATTGCTCCTTATTTCAGAAACGTCATGCCGTTTGCTGGAATAAAGAGAAATGGATTTCCACCCCAATCACCTTAAAGGTGTCAAGATAAATACTTGCTCCCAGTGCTCTCCACCATCCTCACTACTGATTTAGCATCAGGGAATAATGCTGACAGGCTCAGCATGTTTCCAGATATTGCAAATACTTAAGCAGGTAAAGGGAAAAAAAAAAACCATCAGCCACAAATGTAGACTCAGCTCCTACAGTTTACTTTGATAGTCTACTCTTAGCACAAATTTTCTCTATTAGTGACAGATAGTGAATGATTAGAAAGAGATGTATTATATGACATTATATCCCACATAAACATCTGATTGTCTCCATGTCTACTGCCTGCTAAAGAATCAATACAGCACCTTTTGGAAGTAACTGTGCAGATGAGCAAGAAAGGAGGTATCTTCAGCTTTCTCAAAGGGACTAGTTTAGTTTTTGGAAACAAGAGGTCACTTTTCATGTTTGATGTTAAACACTGGCTGTTCTCACACAGCTCAGCCTAAGAAACAAGTCTTAAATATCCATTTGGATCAAAATGGTGAAAGTGCTAATGGAACTGGCAAAGAAACAATGCTCACAATTAAAAGATGTCTCCATTTGGTTAGCAGCCAGATCCATAGCTGGAATAGAGTTGCAGATGCCATCTCATGATCTGAGCCAGTTCCACTCTGAAACATAATACTGCATTTCTTTCTTATACAT
Organism: Bucco capensis; assembly: GCA_013396975.1. Taxonomy (NCBI): domain Eukaryota; kingdom Metazoa; phylum Chordata; class Aves; order Piciformes; family Bucconidae; genus Bucco; species Bucco capensis. The sequence goes on along the minus strand of VWZO01002579.1, from coordinate 10,758 downwards.
TGGAAAGAACTACAGTGACTCTTACATTGCACTGTGGTCACTAACCTCCCATAGTGGCTTTTAAATGGGGAGTATTATTATCTTTTTCTCAGTGGCACAGATCCAGCCACAATTTAAACATGAAAATATCCAGATTCAGTTTTCAACAGAGCCATCCTTCAGCTATGATGTACAGTCCTTCCTGTTGATGATGTGCAATGTCCAATTACTTACAGATACACACTTTATTCTTCTGAGCTGCCTATTGAATTCCAAAATAAATTGAAGTCTAGCTTTGCCAGGCCTGTGTTCTTCACTTCTACACATTAGAAGGCACATTGTTAAGTTGAACAGTACTAATTTGATGAGTGCTGGAATACTCAAGCATGGTTTTCACTACTCATGTTATGCAGAGCACTAGCAATAGGCAATGAACCACTCTCAGGAGTAAACATTAAGAAAAACAAAAGGAAAACAACTTTTAAAGCATCAAAGGCTTAAAATAGTCAAGTGATAAACTACAGCTGTTAAAGATGTATCTGGGACACCACAGATTTCCACGTTGTCTCATAGCTACTATAACACCCATTCAATATTTATTAAGGGCAAACATTCCAGATAGTCATAAATATGATTCAAAAAACAAAAAGAAACCCCACAAAGTTGAAAGCAGAATGCCTTTTATTCAATTTCACAGAATGAGCTGGCTCTCAGAGAAAGATAAAAGGAGGTTAAGTCAGACTGTTTAATATACCTGAGCACTCCTGTGGGTTTGGCAGCACGATGCCAGAAAGTTGGGACAGTGAGAACACACAGTTCATTCCTGCTCCTTTTCTTCAAATACCAAGGTATAAAACTGCTCAAGAACAGCATCCTTCAGGATACTAAATGAGGCAAAAAAAAGTAAAAGAGGAAGCATACAAAACCTGAAAGATTATTCTCCTAACACAACTGACAGTCACTTTGAACTGTATCAAGAATCTGCCTGGTAAACATGGTTTTTTCATTATTGTGTTTTAATCTTTTGCCTAAGTTTATCTTTTTATTATTACCCAAAAGCAGAGGCAGGAATCTGCTCATCCAACCTATTGGCCCAATCATGCTTGAAATGCAATTTTACAAGCCTAGTCGTTTTCAAGAGCACAACTAATATTTTTAGCATGGATTTAGAGGTTATAAGAAATGCTGCCACTTCATAAAAGGATTTGAGGCCCGAAAAGATTCAAATCTCTCTCTAAAGTAGATTTGGAGGGATACCTGCCAGGAAAACTTGACAAAAGCTTGAGAAGAGAGTATGCCAAAGCTGTTTCAGGTGCCAAAGGGTTGGAAGAGCCTTCAAGGTGTGTTAGAAGCTGCAGCAACAGGAGGATGTTACACTGGGGAGCCAAGCCTAGCTAGGAGACACTGAGCAGGAGAACAGACTGCTGAGTAAGCATTTCACACCATTCCTCATGTTCCTTTTGCAGTGATGTTACACCTGTGCCATAATGGCAGCGACTGTTTGGCACTATCAACTAAATTGAGTATTCTGTTGAAATGCAAGGCACCTGCAGAATGTTTTAATCTCTCTTTTTATGCTGAAGGGAAAGATTGTCCAACTGAGAGACTGGCAAAGTAGAAGTTAGCAGAATGATTCCAGATTAACACACTTGGCAGAAACAATGCTTGTCTCCAGTATAATGTCTTGTATTTCAAGGAAGTGGCAGGATATAAAAAATTCAAACCCAATTTTATCTGTAGAAATAATTTATGTTCCTTCCTCCCTCCCCCCCTTCCTTCCTTCCTCCCTCCATCCCTTCCTTCCTCCCTCCCTCCATCCCTTCCTTCCTTCCTCCTTCCATCCCTCCCTTCCTTCCTCCTTCCATCCCTCCCTTCCTTCCTCCTTCCATTTTTTATGTTTATCTGCAAAAGAAGCATCCAAATGTGATGCCTTAGCTGTTGAAAAAGAAAAAAAATCAGCTGTTTCCAAGAATTTAATTCCATAGAAGCAGAAGTATATACATCTAGCCAAGCCCCTGAGAAAAGATGGCCAAAAATCATTTTTTCATCCTTCATGATGTGCCTAGCACTAGAAATCCTTTGCAGAGAGGCATACACACTATACATATTTATGTATTTTCCCTTGAGCAAAAGAGATCTTTTTACAGTCAAAAAAAGAAAAGCCCTAATGGATAGAGTTACAATTCTCAAGTCTTTAGTTTCTTTTTATCAGCACCCAGAATGATATTTTGGCATCTGCTCCAGTGGAGGAGACTTTCCCATTGCCACACTCCTTATTAAATTAACAAGAAACAAGGAAGAATTCTTTCCATCCTCATTAGTGTGTGGTAAGTAATGACCACTAAGGAGATTTGCCCCCACACACTAGCTCTAAAAAAAATGTTATCTGTAGAAGACTGAAAGGTTTACCCTTAAGGTAGCATTAGATGTACATAATTCATGAAGTTTAAAGTATATGGAGCTAGGCATCTGGAGCACAAGAGAAATCTCTTCTATTGCTCTAGAAGTGAGATAGAAGTGCTAGTTTTTTACTGCTTTATTAGGAGACTTTCACGCTATATTTTTAAATCATTTTAAAGTTTCTATTTGAAAGAATTGAGCCTACACCAAAAGGAAAATTTCTGAATCATGAGCAGTAACAAACAGAGCAGAATAAATCTCCTTCCCTCCACTTCTTTCTTGCACTCTACATGCATGGTATTTTTCTTCCCCATCTTTGTAGAGAAAGAGTAGCTCCTGGTTGTAGCTAATCTCTGGTAAGACACAGGTAAAAAGAGTATCAATAGTGCAACATTTTCATTATTAAGAGCCCAACTTCTTCACCACAAAATGTTTCTTTTTATCTACCTCCTTCTAAGACATCAAAATTAGTCTATTTTCCCATCACTTCCTTTTGATATCTTTTCTCCTCCTATTAGGTCCCGGAATGGCTATGGCAATTTCTCACTTTGTATAGTGAAGGGAAACAGATTCTCTGCCAGTCAGGTAACTGGGAGGGGATTGCTTGGATATCTTTATTTCCAGCTTATTCACCAACTGAATTGGGGAAAACACCTCTGCTCCTTGCAAACATTTGCAAGAACAAAGATTGTTACCTGAGTATTCTTCTCCAGAGATGACTTGAGTTACTTTAAGGATCATTTCATTCCCTAGAACACGAGAAGATTTAAGGCAGATGAAATTATTCCATGCTGCTACTTCCAAGGTTTTTCTACCTTCCTCTGATTTCTGGTATACATGTTCTGTATTTCTTCCTAGCTATTTCAGTCTAGATATGTCTGAAAATGGCAACACCAACTACTAGCACATTACAACAAATAGAAATGCAAGCTTCCCTGAGTCTAGTTGAAAAACAGAGTGATATTTCTATACAATAGATTTCACTATTCAGTTTTTACAGCAATTTAATTCTTTGTTTCCAGGAACGGAGAACAATCTCTCCTTGAGCCAAAACAGCTCCAAGTAAAGCAAAATTAGGAAAAGAACTAGGATGTTTGGAGCAGGGACAAAAAGAGAGGTATGAAAGAAAAATGCTAAGTAAATGTCTGCTTTCATAAGCTTTCCTGAGCCAAACACAGCACATCTGTGTATACTGACTAGCAGATAGTTGTTTTACGAGTAAATAAAACCCCTCACAACTGCAGAGAAGTCTCTCTTCACTATCTATATGCACTTGAGTGTGTATTTTTCATCCATCACTCATGTCTGAATGCTGAGGTTTCACAGAAGGCAGTATTTGAGAGAGTTTTCACCAAATTCAATAGCTTAGGCTGCTCAAGGAAGGGAACAGAAGTGAAGCAGCAAGTGCTATGGCTTGGTTCTGACCACCCTCACCCACTGTCATCCAGGCACCATGGCCATAGATATATTTCCCAGGTTTGGAGAATTAAGCATTAAGCAATTGGGAATTTACATTAAGCAAAATCACTTTATTTCTCAGCTGAGAGTGAAAAGGAGAAAACTGAAAGTCTAGACTTTCTCCAAAGAGGTCAGGCTGGATTGCTAACAACCACATCTCTTTGGTATCCCTCATCCACATCAGCAGCTCAACAGCAATCAAAGCACACAGCTCTTCTTTTTCAGTCAGATCTCCCAAGGTTAGTGCAGCCAACAGGCTCTCTCCTTTTGACATTCAAAAGGCATCAGATTAGACTCATTCGACTCACTTAAAGAAAATCCACTGTAGATTATAGGTATTAAGCATTGCTAAAATTTCTGGTCCCTTGGCAAACCTTGCATCCCCTTTGTGGAAGGAAGAAAACAAATCAAAACCAACTGAAAAAACACAGTGCCTGTTTTCAGAGGAGAACAGGCCAGGACTTCTGTTCCCTCCACAGAATAGAGGAGTAGATCTGCAGCAGGGCTAGTGGACTCTGCCAGTCCTTAGTAAGTAGTATGAATACAATAGCTATGCTGCATATTTTGGCACAGAAAAGAAGAATTAATCATCAACTGATCAGTTTCAGCAAAGGTTCAGCTACTTCCTAAACATGCTTGTTTGATCTGCACCCTGGCTGAACTTCACCCCATCCTGAAAACTATTTCTGTACAAAAAAAAGCTGAAAGTAAAGCAGTAGTAAAATTGATTTTATCTCTCCATTTTCAAGAGAGACATTCTCTTTTTGTACATTGAGAACACACTTCATTAGGCTCCATCAGAAAGAAGAAACCTCCTCAACAAGACAATCACAGCTGCTATTTAATCTTGTCAGGTCAATTTTTCCACACTTATTTTTTTCTTTTCTCTTCCACATTTCAGTAAAATCTCTCTTTCTCCCTTTGTTTGCTGCCACAGTCTAAAAGCAAACACCTAACTGCAAAATCCCTGAGAAGTGATGAGGATGGTGAGCAGAAGGTGGACACTAGGCTTATTGTCACTCTAGTGCCTTGGTTCCCCAAGCAATTCTGAGGTACCAAGTCACAGCTTCTGCCTTCTGTAATCATTCACAGCAACAAAACCACAGAAGCATCTGAAAAGCAGCATGAAGCATTAGGAATGCAACTACAGAGGACTAGAAAGCAACCACATGTTGTTTACCACATGGAGCACAAGGTAATTTGTTTCCACCACCACACCAAATTGTATTAAGACACATAAGAGCTACTGAAAACATGTTAAAGCATTACACTCTAGTGAAATTACAGAGCTTGTAACCCATCATCAACCTTTGCTTGCCTTTCCTTCCACAGAAGGCATTTGGATGCTCTAAGTGAGCATATAATAGCAAAGCCAAGGACAACACACAGTGTGTGGGTGAAGGTGGTGGTGGCCTGAAAGACATTTCTATGGGGAGGTTAGAAGGATGTCCTGCTCCATCTCCATGGGAAAAAATTACTTCTGCAATTAGATAAGATTCAGCAAATATGTACTGAATTATCTAAATGCTGCCATTTGTCCAACAGTGGGTAAATCTGGTTTTTCAACCATCTTCCACTCTCTCATAATCAGCAAATGAAAAGGATATCTACCTATTTCCTACAAGGAAATTGTGACCATAAATTGACCAAATATGATCATTCATAAATAACAAGGAAAAAATAACAATTTGGGTAAAATGCACTAGCTGGCAGCATCCCACCCTTAGGTGGACAAGATAGCCTGTGGAGGCAAAATATCAGAGTTTTTGGACACTTCTCCACTCCTTTCCATAGAAGCCATCAATCAGTATTGACAAGTAAGCTGTTGAGCAATTCCATACACATCTATACCTTCAGCCTGGAAGAGTCATTCACATTGATTTCTCTCATGATTCACTAAACTATTATTTGTTTCATAAAAAATGACAGCAGACACTTCAGAGGCAACACTACAAAAAGACTTGCTAAAATTATACACAGTAAAGATGAATAAATGCAGGAATGATAAGAGGCAAGGGGTAAGATAAGTTTTGGCACAAGGAAGGGAGAAAACCATAGTAGCACAACCCCCCTGCTTTTTGATGCAATGTCCTATTTATTCTTCAGAGTATCTAAAAGGGACTTGCCACTCGTGTTTGAAATAGCAAATATAATAAACATCTTAAACCTTTGCACAATATTCAGATTGAAGGATGGTATGAAACACCTTTATTCTTTCTGATAAACATATTCCTTTTCTGCCACACAGAGAATATTTACAGAGCTGACCCTTACAAGGCTGCTGGCTCACCCATTGTGCACCTCTAGACAATGAGAAGAAATCCCATTCTTAAGTGGCATGAATGTGATTTATCTACCTGCAGAGTGGTATATCACAGAGATTGCCATCTGTGAACAGGCTGGTGTTAACTATAGATAATAATATTGAACCCACAATCTCACAGATAGATTACAAGTTGAAGTTAAGATATCTTTACATCCTGCCCTAGCTATAAATTTATACATGAGAAAGAAACACCAAAAGCATCAGCTCTAAACAAAAAGAATTACATTACAATGTCAAAAGTAACTCCACAGCAAGTCTCCTGAGCAGAAATGCATTATATGTAGCACGAAAAGCAGAATTCCAACAGTTCTGTTACATTTAGACTGAATTCCAGAGATCCTCAAAGATTTACCTGAGATCACATGGAACTTAAGGAATATTTGAACTGCAGATTAGATCAAATCTAACAGAACTCTTTCCTCAAGGTTACAATAGTTTTTAGCAGTTTCTTCCCCTCCTCTCATATTTTTTTCCTCCTCCTTCCTTTCACTTTCCAGGGTTTTTTTGGGGGAGTTTTGTGTTTGTTTTTTGTGTTTTTTTTTTTTTCAAGTATATCACTGAAGCCCAAAACTTTTCTCTAAGGAAAAGGTTTTATTTCACCAAGTAGCTCCTAGCTTGCTGTACTCAGAACTTACTTGTAACTCATCAAAATAAAGCCATCAAGCTCAATACATTCCTTGAACTAGTGGAGTTGTGCCACGGGCAAATTTATCCTAGTGTGTTTAAAGAGCCCAAAGCAAAGCACTTGGTTCTTCAGGTAGAGCAAGGTCACAAGCCAGAGGCTAAACATCACTTCTGTACCTCCAAAAGAAGTCCTTACAAACCATTAACCAAACATACATCATCATCATCTACACTGAGAGAAATCAAAAAGCTTTCACGGCCCAGAAAACTCAGAGAGCAAAAGTAAGTGTGAAAGGAATTCTAAGCAGGAGTTAATGCCCCTGCAACCCTGGCAGAGTTCAGAAAGCACAATATTCCCACAGTTTCTGTTATCCATCACACCTAAAGCAAAAATGCATCACCTTTTTCTGCTAGAGAGGTAGAGCTCACCTTCAATCATGGGGAAAAGGAAGGACACTGCTAGACCTCACCCTGAGACCTCAAAAACCAAGTCTTATTTCTGGTTATGTTGGAGCATGTAACATTGGTGTGGCTAGAGCCAAGGTCACCAGCACACAGGGAACCTCCTTCTTCCACCTCAAAAATCTAGAAAGAAAGGGTCCCTCTGCTCTCACACCAACCCAAATGAAAAACACTTACTTTCAACTTCTGTTTATAGCTCAAACAGTGCTTCTAAGATAGGAAAGAGCTCAGGCATTAGGAACAGGGATTGTCAACACTCTCCCTTCACATCCCAGTATAATAAAATCAAAGACATTCCCCTCTATCTTCCCTCAAGTCTCGGAGGCTAAGCCCTCCACACACCTTTAACTGAGAGAAAGATATTAGTATTTTCATATTCCTTAAAAAATAAATATCAACATCCCCCCAAAAATAGAGTTGACCTTGAAAAATCCCTCCAGGGAAGAAGCAAGCATTTCAGTCAGGTTCTTGTGTTGAATTCACAAACTTTCTGTCACTTCCAATAGACATAGACCAGATCAACACCTATACATTCATTAAGCAATATCCACCTGCCAAAAGTGGATGTTTTCTGCTACAAACCAGAAAAGTGGCATTCTTTTGAAGCCAATGAATTAGATTTCTTTGTAACAGCAGAGCAATAAGACTCTCAATGAACTGCACTAAGAAAAAAAGACCACCAGCTACTTCTCTGCCATTAAAATAAAGTTCTGCCTTTTACAGTCCTGTTGTTTGCACATCCATTTAATGAGTTGCTGCAGTAGTAACATTGTTATTGTTATTAAAGTGCATCTTGTTGGGTTTATGGTCTTGTTCTCAGCTATAAAGCATTTTACTGCAATCAAATTATTTTTCTATGACAGTGAATTCCTTTCTGTCCTCACAAGAAATACAGCAAAGATGCAAGACACTGAATAAAAAAGTCAAGCTTTGTTTCACATCAAGCTTCTTCTAAGGAGTCAGATTTTTGATATTTGGCCCAAACCAATTTGTTGGTCACCAAAAACTAATGTATCCAGACTTTCAATAGAAATGTTCAAGTAACAGACAGAAAACTGTTCTTTTAGCTCCAAGTAGGGAAGTCTCATAAGAAAATCTGGAGCACAGGTGTTGGCTCCTGACCCCAATGAGTGACCTGATGCAAGCATTCCCTTCTACAGATAGATTTGCAGTCAGAATGTTGAAGTGTCTGGAGGCAAAAGAGCATGCAGACAGCTGCAGAATCAGCCTCAGAACCTCTTACACACTCTGTGCACTCACTGAGCACTTGCTACAGTGCAACTCCCTTCTGAAGAAGCATGGAAAAAACTATGCTGTCTTCAGCACAGCATGGAAAATGTAACATGCACACAACCATCATGTTAGATCTGCCAAAACCAAGATGTCCAATGAAATATCAACGTGACAGGAAAGCACTAACTTCAGAATAGTTTTACTCCTAGTTAAATTCACCTTCAAAAAACATTCCCCTTAACTTTTTATGGGTCTAATTTTAGAAGAATAATTTTTACTTATTCCAGCAAAACATATCTGGTTAAGTGGATAGGTAAATATACTTCCATCTTGTTCCCTCTTTGGCACTGAACCCAACTGGAAATGTAATTAAGAGTCACCACTGTGTCTCAAAGCCATACCAAAACTGAGTTTAGGTAATAGAGAAAAGATGATTCATTTTGAAATCCTGACCTTTCTGTAATTTGACAGGCATGTACTTTTTAGGTTCATGCATGTGATTTTACACCTTGCTGAGAAGTTTAGCTTCATGCAGTTCTGAAAAGAAAACTTAATAATGAATGTCATCTTAAAAAGGGGTAGGTGTGTAGTGTTCTCTTTTTAACAATACTGTAAAATAAGAAAAGAGGAGATGTTGTGTTAACATAGTCAAACTTAATTCATATATGGTCAAAATTAGGGCTTGAAGACATGCTGAGGTCTTCCAAACTATCTCCATGGCATGATGCAAAGGAGATGGCATCACCACATGACAAGGAACCAAAAGCAGCAGCTGTCCTGTCCACATCTGCAGCAGTGCAGTGCTCACAGATTCCAGCACCAATGTATGAAATGGAGATATTGTGCTTCTGGATCCACTATTTACTTCATTAAATATCCTCCTGATGGAAGCTTTCTGCCCTGCAAGGCTGATGCTTTGCCTCAGCTAAGCTATTTCACACAGCAGGATATTAGACCCTGCTTTTTGCAAACACAACTAGTCCTGCAAACCTATTCTATTTGGGTCCAACCAAGGAATTAACCATATGTTTATAAGAAATACTAACTGCCACAGGCACAATTGCCTTCTGCTGAAAGAGATTAAAGCATAAACTCTTTCCAGTAGATGGCATATTGATAGCACTGTATAATTTTTTTACATGTAGTGTTGAAAAATTACTTAATTTTTAACTGGCTGAGTAGAATATAAAGTAACTGAGAGCAACTTCTAAACAGAGTAGTCCAGGACTTTCATACATCTCCAACTCTTAGGTATGAAAAGCAACATTTGACTTTGCAATGCATACTAGGGTGGAATTTGAGCTGGAATTTCTCTCCCATTGATCATTTTCATCCCTCAGTTAGAGAAGAACATAAATCTTGTGTCACAAAATGATATTCTTATGAGAGTATATCCACCTCTCAGAGTCATAATTAGTATTCACATGCCAAATTCAACTTCTTTGTATTCTTTCCAACTATTTTTTGAACGATAGAGAGGGACTTGAATTTTTTTCCCCCCATTATCAGGAATAAGCTGAAATTTCCTTTTCATCCAGGTAATCTTTTCTCAAGAAGATGAGGACCTGCTTTTAGGGCTTTACACTAGATCTCTTGACCCAGTTTAGTCCTCTGAATGATGAAGTAGTTCATAAGACTCTTCATAAAAACCAAATATGAAAATTTAAAGTAGTTTTCCACATCTCTTCCCACTACAGTTAATCTGCACAAGCTTATGCAAGGTACAAACTTGCATCTGCAAAATCTGACTTACCGCTCCCTCCTCCTTTGGACTCTGTCACATTTAGCAGAGCATGTATCACTTCTAAAGGAGTGTAAAACTATTAATCCAAATTAACAAGAAGTTTCACACTTGACTGCTAGTGAATGTTTCCTTAGACTGCTTAATAAATCAGAAGGGATAACTATTGGATCACTCTATATTACAATTTTCCTCCAAGTGTTGTATCTCAAGGAACATCAAAGTGGTTTGTATGGACTGGCACTGTAGAGTCCTTAAATCACAAGTATTACCAAAAAAAAGTACCTCACCCCTCACCAATAACAACCTCCTCCAAAAAAGTGAAGTAACTGAGTAGTTGAAGCATTTTGATATTGCTTCTTTCTCCCTGCATTCAGACCTTTTCCCATTGTCACAGTTATTTGCCTGGGTTTGAGTATGTGCAGAGATGTTCTCCTCCTGCTATACCTGACTTGGAGCACTTAGACTTTTTTTTTCCCTTTTACATCTCAGTGAACAATTAAAGCTCAAAGCATGAAGTACTTCTACCAAAAAA
>VWZO01002572.1:202355-227415 GCA_013396975.1 Bucco capensis | reverse complement strand
TTTGTTTGTTTCCATCATTAGGTTCTACAGTTTCATTACACACAGACTTTTGTGTGTGTTTGCAGAAAGAATTTGTGGCTTCTTTTCAGTGTTAGCCATTTAAATGAAAGATGCAAATTTAACTTTGCTAATTGTATTGGATTTACTTTAGATATGGAAACGTGTCTCAGTTGTGTTCTTTGTGGTACCTCTTGTATAACTATTGATTTGCAGTAAAATTGCAAGTGTTTCAATTACCAGATCTAGCAATCTTGACCTCAAATGCACAGCAATATTGATTCTCCTTTGTGGTTGTTTTGCCTTTTGCTTTCCACCACCATCTCTAGTCTTGTCACTGAAGGTCATTTTTAGAACCAGTTTCTTCCTGAGATAAATTCAATAAACTCATCTGACAATTCAAAGACAATTTAAAAGAATAGGATTGGTAGGAAAATGTCACTGCAAATGTGAAGAGCATTGAGTGTCTTGTAGGACCTGATTCAAGTGCTCAGCTCCTCTAAACCAAAGCCTTTAAATGGCCTTTTATTTTGTAGAGCAAAGAAAAGCCAGAGGAGTTTGCAGTCTGTAGCAACACAGGTTTGTAGATAGGAGATAAAAACTATACTGGCTCAGAAAGTGACCACCAGAAGCTTTTCATTAAAGAGCTTCACTTGGATCCTATAGATTTTGTTCTAGCTTTAAGTTGTATTTTCATGTAATTACTAAACAACAACAACAAAAAGTGACTTTTCTCCATCCTTGGCAAACTCCTTAGTGTGCTCTAAAGTGACATTAATGATGTGACTGTTACTAATAACTCACATTGTTCCAGAGACCTTTGCCTTCGAGTGTTCTGAGAGCTGATATGCAAAGGCCCTGGCAAAGAATCTGCTCAGAGAAAAGTGATGTTTAGCCACACTGAGTTTGCAGCTGTCTCTATGCCAGCATCCAAGCACTGCTTTAGGCAAGGGGAGAAAAAGGACAAGAGGTCTGAGTGGCAGGAGGTACTCTTCCTAGCCTCTGCAATGAAAACAGTTGTTATGGGACACTCTCAAACCAGCATTTATCATCTAACTCTGCTAACCATGCCGTGTCCTCCATTCAAACCCAGAACTTTTTAAAAGCAACTTTACCCAAAATGTCAAAAATGTGTAGTCTGTTTACCACTCTGCTTCTTGGTTTCTAATGATGCCAGAGGGCACGGGCACGTTTCCTAACTGCCAAAGCTGGCATGTTTTATAAGGCACTCACACAAAGTGCAACTTCTGCTGAGAATGTCAGGGTGAAAGGCCACAGTCCCATCTGACCATGTGTTGTGCTGCAAAAAGGCATCCTCTTTTTTTCTTCCCAATGGTGATCCTGCTCTAGCACTACTGCTCTGTGTTCAGATACTGTGTGACTTCACAAACTTAGCCTCCACTTCATGGGGAAAATTTGATCACTCTGACTGAATGATTTTGTGATTCTATGAGTGGTTCAACACAGTAGCACTTGTCTTTACTAATTCCTTGCTCACAGGCCTGTCAGCTTGGTTACTTGGGCAAAGTCTTTAATAAGTAACCTTCATGCCACAGCCAGAGACTCTTTGCTTAATCTCACCTGCTGTGCCTAGCAAACTGCTGGAGAACCCAAAAGTATATCTTAGATCTACTGCTACAAAGACAACACCAGAGCTTCAGCACACACACAATCCATTAGATTGTAATAAGAAGAACTGAAGACCCTGAAAGACACACTAAGTTTCCTGAAGCAAAAAGAGACTCTCATAAATGCTACATTTATGACCAAGTTGGCTGCAGAACTATCAGGTAGATTTCAAGGACAATTTGGATGTGATGCTATCCCATCCTGGTCCCAGGCAACAATGTCCTGTGCTCAGATCAGAAAGGCTTCAGCAAGCCCTTCTTATCAAGGTAAGAAAAACATCATCTGAGGGAACAGAGAAAGATAATAATATACAGACAATATTTTCTAAACCTAATTCAGCTGAAGCTCTGAATGAACATCTGGAAATGGGAAGGAGAGGCAGGAAATTTCCTGAGGACAGGAAATCACTCCTCACAATAAGCATATTGCATCTGTTCCTCGTGGATAATGCAAACACAGTTATTCTGACTTTGAATTTGCAATGTTACCTCTACAAGGACTGTTAATATTGCCACCTGAAAAATGCACATGGATCCTACTGTCAGCATCAGTAGAAGTTTGTATTTTCACAGAGTAATCAGAGGTTTGATGGGAAATATCAAGACTCAGGCTACTGTTGTTTTAAGAAGTTGTTTAAAAGCAAAAGCAGTATAAACTCTGTAGAGAGGTCACATAAAATAAACATAGCCCTTTAATCACAGGAAACAATTTCACGAAGAGAAGTAGAAATGCCATTCATTTCATTTCATATTTTCAGAGTGCTTTAAAAGTGTACTAGCACTCCTAAAGCCAGTTATACAGATTTATCACTCCCTAGTTCATGCTAAAAGGATCAGAAACAGGTCTGCAGAACTTCAGAAAGTACCAAAACTCTGAACTTCAGGGACACAAAAGCCTCAGCCCATGGCTATAGAGAAATGAACACTTATGCTGAGTTACAGCACTAGATTGGCAGAACAATTGTTCCATTGATCCGAGTTCTTCTTCAGGGTTTTGTGTTGATTCTTAGGCTGGAGGCTTTGTGCTGGTAAATAGCTTCAGGAGAAAAGAAAGGATTCAACAAAGGCATTTAGCTTTTGAGGGAGCCTTTTCAGTAGGTTATTTCTGCAAACAAAGGGAAGATAATGATGCTCCTGGTGTTGGCAGGATATCATGCTGCTTTCTTCCGATTGTTTCAAGTCGACTTGACTACAGCAAGGAGAAAATAAAACCTGTAACCAATACAGTTATCCAATATCAGAATTATTCAAACTATATGGATTCATATTTGATTTTTTTCTTCCAGAAGTAGCAGGGGAAATGTTGTTATTGTTCTGATGTTTTCTAATTAATGTCTGAGAAGTATAACAGTGGGAAAAAGATGCTTCAGAAACCTGTGACTCACCAGCTCTACTCTGAATAACTAAACACAAGAAGAGCTTCATGAAGAATGTGTTTGTACTGTTAAGGTCACAAAAAAAACATTTCAGAGCTTCTGAAACAAAATCCAAGTTTCACTTCTAGCAGTGTAACTCCTACAGAGTCAAAGGCAGGAGGAAAACAGAAGGAACACTTTCTGGAGCTCTCCCACTAATGCTTGTGAAGCTTTCCCCCCCCTCAACATGTAGCTATGAACCAGCTAATTGCATCTTCAGGGCTTTGTCAGAGCACAGCTACCAACAGAATTTAGGTTTGCACATATGTTTAGCATTTTGCATGTAAACAACTGCTTCATCTGCCCTAGATTTGTGGAATATTAAGGGAAACTGAGTCACAAGAGTTCTTGATGGAGGCTTGAGAGCCAGTTAAAGGCAAAGCAGAGGTTTAAGGATGCTTAGGAAGAGAGTGGATGTTTGACTGGAGAGTTTATTGCAGCCTGCTCCAAAGCAAAAGGTCATTCACCAACTCTCCAGCAGATGAGTTTTCAACTCCCACACAATGACCCAGGTCATTTGGATCTGTGTGTTTGATTTGTCCCTATCCCCACTCTGGATAAGACAACAGCTTAATAGGGTTGAGAGAGCATATTTCAATTAATAATCTGTCTTAAAGGATCATTTGTAACTTGATTTGAAACAGCTATTTTTATAGTGTGGTGAGATAGAAAGGTTTATATACTGTGTCTGTTTAGTTTCATTTCCTCCTCACTTTCTGGCTTTATTCAAAAGTAGAAACAGCAGAACACCTCCAGAAATAAAACAGATGCTTATTCTTCACTTTGGAAACAGAATTCCTGAAGAGCACCTGTTCACAAAAAGCATCCAAAACAGTTCCTGAGGGGAAATTCTCCAGAGAGGTTATGATAAGCTGTTAGATCATACTGTCCTAGCCATAGCAGAACTTTCTTTTGAAATATATACTTTTAGTAGGTTAGTGCTTCTGCATCCATATTCCTTGCTGCACCAGTGGAGATAACACTGTCACAATGTTTAAGGATTATGCTGCATAACTGGGCTGCAGCAATTCCCAGCCCTGGGAGTCCAAACCAGCCACACTACAGTGACAGTTCAGTGGTTCAGTTCACTAATATTGAAACAATACATCATATAGTCCATTAGATCAAGGAGAGATGAAATCAGAGCTGGTTTTCTTTGGATGCCTGACTGTATTACTGCAAGAGGAGCTGAGCCATCCCCACTGTGCTGTGGAGCTCACATGTCCTAAGTTCATACAACTGCACCTCTCCTGAAACAGGCCCCAAATCTTCTTAAAGGTTTATGATTAAAATTGTCTGGTAGGAATTTTCTTTTACTGACTTAGACTCATTCTGGCTCCCAGTCACTGTTGCTGGTTGCTCTGTTTTCCAAAGTCATAAAATCATAGAAAATTCTGAGTTGCAAGGGACTCACAAGGTTCACCAGCACAGCCAGAGAGGTGATNTCTAGTTGGGGATGTCCCTGCCCACTGCTGGGGGGTTGCACTAGATGAGCTCCAGAGCTCCCTTCCAACCCTAACCATTCTATGATTCTGTGATCAAGTCCAACTCCTACCTATGGATAGGACAACCCCAATAACCACATCATGTGTCTAAGAGCTTTGTCCAGATGTTTCCTGAATTCTGTTTGGGCTTGGCATTGTAACTACTTCTTTGGCAAGCCTATTCCTGTGCTCGATCACCCTCTGCATGAAGAAGTCCTGAAACAGTAAAGTAGCTGTGGGAGTTTGGATGTCATGAGCTCATTACATGTTTTTTTGGAACCTGCTTTTTATTATATGGATTTGAGAATGAAAATCTGCCAGGATACTGTAAGAGCTATCAATGGGCATCCAATCAATACAGGACATAAGGCAATATTTGGAAAACTGGGATCAACTGTTTCATTCTTGCTCCAGCTTTGCTCTATCCCAGACTGGGACAAGAAATTACAATACTTTGCAATTGCATCTTGTTAATACAACTGCTTAGATAAATATCCATGAGAAAACTGAGCCACTTTTGAAATCCACATTAATGCTGATCACATCCTGTGCAGTGTGTATCTGACCAACAGACAAATTCAAGTCTTTTTTGTGTTTAACTCTACTTGTCTTGGTGGAAATCTAATGAGGAGCCTGTTTCTCTCAGCTAATAACATTTGCATTAGTTTAGAAACTAGACTTTAATTTCTTCAGCAGTATTTGATACTTTATGCTTAGAACATTAAAATATCCCAGAACAGAGCTACTGGGAAATCCTAATACAAACATTGGGAAAGGTCAGGCTTTCACAAGGAATTTCCATAATTCATTATGGATTCACTACACATGGACAGGCTGCAGTAAATTGTCTTGCTGACAAAACTGCAGAGAACAGTGAATGGAACAAATTGAAGTGCTCACAACACAGAGACAGCAATGAGATCTCTAATTGGAGAAAATTAATTCCTCAGAAGAGTTCAGCCTGCAACCTTGGATTCCAAGTTTTACAGCTGAAAGGCAGCAATTGTAATATTCCAAGTGATTCAGGTCCTATTACATGATACTTTATGTCTAAATTCTTCTAAGTTATGGATTCAGTAAGTTATCCATTGGAAGCAAGAGTTATTTTGCAGTGTACACAGTGCTACTGAGAAGAGGAAGATGTGGCAGCTTTCAAAAGGAGCTGAATACTTTTCTGTATCCTGGCTAAATCTAGGTCTTTGTCCTGGTGCTTTAATGGGTTTACTTTGTTGTTTCTTTACTTCAGTGCTGTATAAATGATTCCATTTTGCTGGTAAGCTTTGGATGTAGAACTGGGCAGAATCTCAAGGTCTGGAGATCATTTACTAGACCTATATCTTTTCAGACAAGCTAAACATTGGCACAAACAAGAGCATTAGTCACCATCATGACTAATGTTCATTAGTGACATTTTTAAGCTCAGAAAGACAGCAGCTTGGATTATCCATCAGCTTAGACAACCAGCCTTTGAGTTACTGGACAAGTGAACTACTCACAGGTAGAAATGTTATTCTCCTTCTCTGTTATACAGCTGATAGTCAACAATATCTAACCTGGGCTCTGGGAATGTTTCCCACCTCTTACATCAAGGTCCATTCTCTGGCTGAGTAACAAATGTTTGTTGAGATAGGACTCCAATGCATCCTGCTGCTTCTCCAGGCCCTGAACCATTGCACTACTTCCACTGGAAAAAAGTGAGTAGGTGAGATCAGCTACACAGTCCAACACATCTCCTTGTGAAGATGACTGAGGGACCAGGGCATTTGGGACACAGACCATAAAGCGTCTTGTCCAGGAGCTGCTTTATGCTGCTGATGCTGCCCTTGTTGCCCACACAGAAGTAGCTCTGCAGAGTTTAACATCCTGCTTTGCAGCCACTGCTCAGCTTCTTGGGCTAGAAGTTAGCTTAAAGAAAACAGAAGGTTTATATCAACCTGCACCTCAAGAAGTTTTTCATCATCCTCAGATCATCATTGGCAATTCAGAACTTAAATCAGTCCAACAGTTGAATTCCCTAGGCAGCCTCATCTCCTCGCATGGTAAGATTGCTGGAGAGCTAGACAATAGGCTAGCAAAGGCATAGAGTGCTTTGGGAAAACTCTATCCAAGAGTCTGGAGAAATAAACACTTGAAGCAAAGTGCAAAGCTCAGTGTTTCTAGAGCCATTGTGCTGTCTACTCTTTTCTATGGNCTTGGGAAGAGCGTGGATGGAGCCCTCCCTGGAGCTGCGTTCACAAAGCCTGCCCATGATGATGAGTGCAGGCCAGACCCATCATTTGGAACCAGCAATGATTTACTCTAGTAAGACAGGGCTTGTCATACACACTTTCTAAACTTTCTTCAGAGGTGAAAATACCATGTGCTTCCTAACCTAGAAACTTGGCCCTTACACATCTCCCTTAATGAGACTCCTCAGTCATTAAAGCCTGAAATCAGTGAGAACTTCAAAGCCATTCTCTTGAAAAATACAGAGAGAAAATTACAAAGGCATTTTGTATCTTGTAAAAAAATCTGTACATATTCCAAGGACTCAGTGATTGAAAGGAATGATGCAAGTGTTTCAGGATGGTTAATGTGTTCTATAATTCAGGGACAAACTCTGGTCCACAATCCTTTGAGGTAATGGGCAGTGGACCCACTGAGTGCTCTAGCTTCCTCAAAATACAGGGACTCATTGTGTTGAGGAGTCACTTGTCAATGCTTATAATAGTGTCCAACAATAGTCTGCTACTGGACTAGCTAATTGGAGTTTATAGAAGGCAAAAAACTCATGCCAACAGCTGAGCCTCTCATTGCCTTAATAGAGTTATAAAGGCCAAAATGGCAGCTTTTTATAGTGAAGGAATGCCTGGTTTAATGTTGAACCAAAGAAAGTATTAAACCCCATATACTTCAATATATTATAGAATAGAATCATTTTGGTTTCCCCTCAGCCTCCTTTTCTTCAGGCTAAACAAAGCAAAGTCTGCAGGCTACACATAGACACATTACTGATCCTCCCAAACCACAGATTCAGAGCTTTGTATAATGCAATACTTTTGCTTTCAGGGAGAAGTCACATTTTCATAAATAACTGTCTGTATAACTTTTGGTCTATGTAAATCTCCTAATAATGTATCAGGACCTTAAAGAGGTTTAAATGGCAAAAGCCTCTCAGCTTGTCTTTGAGCTTACCTTGAGTTATAGTGTTCATCTAGAGCTTGGTTATATTATTGCCTGAAGGGTGACAAGACTGTTAGAGAAGAGATAACAAGAAGTCTGTAATACCATATAATTTATACCCTGGGCCCTGCACAGCTCACTATTTCATTCATTTAATTCTAATCTAGTGATTTATGAACTTCAAATGGAAAACTTTTTGTTCACTCCTGTTCCCTCTTTTCATCACTTCTTTTATTTCCCTTCCCAGCACTATATCTGCCAAAGGCACAGAAGGTATTTAGGTATTTCTAATAATTGCAAGAAAACAGAGAGATATAAGGCCAAAGGAGAATATTGACAACTTCAGCTGAGATCCTTAGGTCTGTGGCATAAGGATTGACAGAGGTATAGGAGTCTTGATGTGTTCTGCACTGCTTTCCAGAGCAAGCTGCCCTGCAAAAGGAGCATGGTAACTGATTCCCTTCCTTTCTCTTTCTGTTCTTAAACTTAACCAATAAAGATATTCTGACTCAGAACACAGTAAGCACTGGAGCATGAACACATTTTTATACCCATAAAAAGCCATTGTCTTCTTTTAAATGATATTTAAATGACCTTATTTCAATTTCCAGCAAATAAAATCAGTTCCAATATCCAGTCAGGAAACAGAACTGACTCTTAGGATTTTAGTCACCAGCCACTTATTGATGGAGAAATGAGCACACAGGGAATGTTTGCCAGAAAATGCTTACAGAACTGAACAGTGTTTGTGTGAAGGAGTCAAGCAATTTCCAATCACCACTAAGGTATTTAGAAGCAGAAGTGGTACACTTGCAAACTGTAATGGAAAAATTTATTCAGTGATTTTCCACCAAGAGTTTGCCCAGCTCTAAGCAGCACTGCCTTCAAAGTGAAAAGACATTTCCTTATGGGAATTACATCACAGCTTAGCTGTCTCTCGCTCTCTCAGTTTAGCTGCTATCAGGAAAAATAGAGAAGTGTTGTCACAACAAGGTATTTGGATGACTAGCATAGGAAAAGAGTGACAGAAAGTGATAATCAACAACCCACAGCAAACAGAAAAGAACTAGAGCTGGTATGGCTCAGAAGACAACAAAATGAATGACTAGAAACAGCCTGCAGTGAAAACACCCATCCTGAACTTTCCATGCTGTCTTCAGTGCAAAGACAAAAGGTCAACATACACGGGCAGAGCTGACCCAGGGCAGTTTCGAGTTGCTCTTGCTGCTCTGAGTGTTGTTCATCTGCTCCATTGCAAAGAAAGGTCCCTTTTTGTCACCACAAGGACAACAGCAAAATGCTTTTCATGCCATTCAGTGCAAGTCAGTGCAAGGATTGGATTCTCTATTTAACTCTCCTGCCCTGATGGCAGCAATGTCTCCGTGCTTCTTCTCCCTTCCTCTGACTTGCACAGTTACTTTGTTTACAGCTGATTTCTTATCGCTGCAATCCAATGACTCCGATGAGGCACTCTCTGGCCCTTTAGCATCCAGAGAACCCCAGATGAAGCTCACAGAGGTGATGTTTGCTACCATCTGCTGGTGAACTACAGTTGGGGAGCAAACGAGCATCGCAGGCTGAATTTTTCTGCATTACCAGAGCCCTCAGCAGGAATCTGTTGATCCATTTGAGTGACATTCATTTCAGTGATTAATAGAAGGCTAAATATTTTTGTTGTNCTTAGGGAACTTCATGGCATTGGCCTTGGCCCAGCCATCCAGCCTCTCCAGATCCCTCTGGAAAGCCTCCCTGCCCTCAAGCAGATGGACACTGCCACCCAGCTTGCTGTCATCTGCAAACTTGCTACAGATGACTGTAGCTCTGTGCAATTCTAACCAAGGTTTCTAAACCAGCAGTAAGGAAGCTTATTCTGAGCCAGAAAAGCTGCTTGCTGCTGCCTGCTTCCCACATCTCCCATCCTGCCTCCCCAGCAGCCCTTCAACTTGCTGCAGAAAGAAAATGAACATGAAGCTCCCAGTTTTTCTAGTTTCCTTATCACAGATACTGCTGCTCCCTCCATAGGATTTGAACACTGTTCCCACACCCTTAGGGAGGAGTTGGCATTGTTATTTCTCAACAGCCATTCAGATAGCAGATCCCTGCCCCAACGGCTGTAACTGTGAAGGAGAGCAAGCCATTGTACAGCTTTCAAACGTTGGCAACAGCACATTTGGGTCAGGCTCCAACTGCCTGCAAAGCAAAGCTGTCCTCAGCTCATTAGCTACCCGTGTCAGGGAGATAAAGCACAGCATCAACTGGCAAGAAAGCCCCGAGTTTGGTTGATCCTTCTCACGTGAGTTTCCTGGCCTTGAACAGAAAGCCACAAACCAGCAGGTTTTGCCTTTGCCTCCCATACAGTTCAGGCAGGAGTCTCCAAAAGCAGACCACCAACCCTAAGAGAAAATCAATGAGATTCAAGCATAGCTAATCCTCAACAAGCAAGTACATTCTGAAACTAAATCTGCTTGTACCCTCTGAATTTGAATCACACTTAACATGAGCAGCATGTCATCTCTTCAGAGGTTAGTGGTAGGAGTTTGTTGCTATAACAATAGCTGCCTGATTTTATCTGTTCTTAAAGCCAGGTATAGGACACAAAGAGACATAACACAAGACTCTCCAAGCATGAGCAAGAGGCTGAAAATGCAACAGTAATCCATGTGAGGCCAACCTGATAGCAGCCACAGTGTAACCTACTTGTACCTCAGAGAACTCAGCTGACCAGCTCCACACCTGTTGATAGATCCAGAAGTACCAGCAGTTTGTTCCCTTAAGGAGCAAGAAAAGATGCTGAGGCACACTGACATAGAGAAGTGAGACCTCCTCCTGGCTTTATGATAAAGATGTTTATGGTTTGGTTTATAATAGAATAAATCTGCCACACTGTACCAGGCCCTTTTAAGGCTGTCTAATAACAGCTTCTAGGCAGTGTCTACCTCACAAATCAAGTGAAAGGAGAGGTCCAAGACTGAGAAAGCAGTACAGCAAAGATATATGATTGCTACTTTTGCAGCATTATGAGTCATGAACAGCTAAAGCAAGAGCAATTACTCTTTACTCTTTACAGTTATTCATAACTGTCTCACATCTGGAAGGCATGATAACAGACAAAGGTGAGGTTTCTACAGTAACTGTTCTATAAGGTACAGACTCTAAAATGAAGTTTTTAAAGCAACACTTGAGAAGAGAGTGGCTGTCTTTTCAAACTGCACTACACTGAAAGCACACACTCCCTAGAAAACACATGCACTGAACTTGTCCCATCTCATCCTGACAATGTTGGTCCCCTCAAGATGAGATAAGAACATTTGTCTCAAGATCTGCACTGAATTGCTGCATGAGAGAAGCAGTTGAGGTGCAAAGCATCTCTGGCTCCTGGCAAAGTTTATCACAACCCTGTGCCAGATAAATTACACATCTAAGGGTTTTTTTGCTTCAAGTGCCTGATCATAAGGATGTAAATTCTTTTGATTTATTGTGCACAAATCCCTGCCATCCCCAAATTACCTAGAAAGCTTGAAATCTTTCCCCAAATAGTGTCCCTTCCTTACAGAAATAAGTAGCTTGTGTTCATATACATCTCTGGATTTGCTGTTAATACAAACACAGTATCATTTCCAGAGCAGAATGAGGATGAATTTGGCTGTTTTAAAGAGTCAAATGAGAAAAGCTGAGCAGACAATGAATAAGCTATTCTCTAGAACCAGATCCATTTAGTCTAACTCCAACCAGCTGTGCATATGCCACTTTGGAGTGCAGTTCCCCTTCAAACATTATTACTTCCCTTATCCTTTTGTAAGCACAGCCTATGGTTGGGAGAAAGGTTGAGATGCTCATTTCCCTGTGCCATCCACCTTTTTACATGATGTATATCTGAGCTTACCTTCCATGTGACGGAGGGACAGGCTGCCAAGGTGAAGGTAACTTTCTCTGTCACTACATTGAAGGTGACACGAAACATGGTTTGTATTCCAGTGGCTTCAGAGCCAGGGTAGAAAGCTTCAGTGATGGTCACACTGCTCACTTGTATACATGCTGCCAGGCTCCTGTCACACTGTGCTATACATTCAGTAAACCCAGAATGTTATGATCGAAGCTGAAGCCTAAAACAGCTGTGAGGGTCCAGCTTTTCCCAGCAGCCTTGCTCCTGTGTGTCAGAACTAATCAGATTAGCTGGTCTTACTTGTCTGAGTTGGGACTAACAGGTTAGCAGAACAGTTTGGGTGGGGGAAGGGAGCAGTAAATAAATCAAATTAGGGCATGTACTAAGCAGCTGAGATTTCCTTCCTGCTCGCCTTTGTCTCCCTGCAGGACTCACACAAAGCCAGAACAATGCACCACAAAAGCAGGGCTTTGTTTTAGAGCAGCTCTTTGTATAGGAAAATGTCTCTAACTTTGCCTTGATTTGATTCGTTTTTGGTTGCCAGCGCTCACTAACAGGAGAGCCCTCCCATAGTGGCCTGGATGTTGTGCAGATAAACAAGTCTCAGACAGAAAAGGCATGTATTGTGCTTTTTTCATCCCACCCTACCCACCAAGGCAATACACTGGCTGTGCCAAGAAAGCAGTCACACGATCAGCTCTGCACAGTACTATAAAACAAGGTTCACACATGGCCTAATTTGGAGACTAGGGCAAAAGGGTCAGAAGGATGGGGCAGGACAAGACAGGAAAGGTACCACTAATTGCATCCTGGGCTGCAGCAAGAGAAGCGTGGCCAGCAGAGCCAGAGAGGTGATTCTGCCACTGCACTCTGCTCTGCTCACACCTCCTCTGCAATACTGGGGCCAGTTCTGGAGCCCTCAACACACAAAGGCCATGGAGCTGCTGGAGCAGGTGCAGAGGAGGCCACGAGAATGCTCAGGGGCTGCAACACCTCTGCTCTGAGGACAGGCTGAGGGAGCTGGCATTGTTCAGCCTGGAGAAGAGAAGGCTTCAGGGGAACTACTAGTGACCTTCCAGGACCTAAAGGGAACTTCCAAGCAGGCTGCAGAGGGCCTGTTTGCAAAGGCCTGCAGGGAAAGGACAAGGGGCAATGGTTTTAAATTGGAGAAGAGTAGATTTAAACTGGACATTAGAAAGAAGTTCCTCCCCACGAGGGTGGTGGAACACTGGCCCAGGTTGCCCAGGGAGGTGGTTGAGTTCCCATCCCTGGAGGCATTGCAGGTGAGGCTTGCCAGGGCTCTGGGCAAGCTGCTCTAGTTGGGGATGTCCCTGGCCACTGCAGGGGGGTTGGACTAGATGAGCTCCAGAGGTCCCTTCCAACCCAAACCATGCTAGGATTCTAGGATTCTATGATCCTCAGTTCCCTTGAGCCCTTTTGCCATCTCTTTTACTGCCTGAGGCAAATTTACCCTCATGGGAAGAAAGATTCAAAAGAAGAAATCAAAAAGGGCAATCAGGTAGTGTAATAGTCACATTAACTGTGGCTGACTGGAGGCATGGACTATGCTACACAATGCTGGACACACTTTTTGCATGAACACAGCAGATGCAGTCAGCATCACACAGACTAGTACCAGTATGCAAAGAACAGACTCAGTTTGGGTAACTTGTCTCTCATCCATGTTTATCTTCCAAAAACAGGTTTCTGGTTCATTAGTTATCTCATTTTCCCCCTTACCAATGGAGAAAGACAGGAGGGATTAACTGCCCTCTGGAACTGCCTCTTTCTCACCACTGACTGCTTTCTTTTTCCTACAACCTATATGTGTCAGGATGCATCTTGTTCTTCCATAACAACCCACACCCTTCCCAAAGAAATTAACAGATCCAGAAGCACATCCCAACACAGCAACAAGATCCAGAAGCATATGCTAACACAACAACAAGATCCAGAAGCACATCCCAACACAGCAACAAGATCCAGAAACACATCCCAACACAGCAACAAGACCCAGAAGCACATCCCAACACAGCAACAAGACCCAGAAACACATCCCAACACAGCAACAAGACCCAGAAGCACATCCCAACACAGCAACAAGATCCAGAAACACATCCCAACACAGCAACAAGACCCAGAAGCACATCCCAACACAGCAACAAGACCCAGAAACACATCCCAACACAGCAACAAGACCCAGAAGCACATCCCAACACAGCAACAAGATCCAGAAACACATCCCAACACAGCAACAAGACCCAGAAGCACATCCCAACACAGCAACAAGACCCAGAAACACATCCCAACACAGCAACAAGACCCAGAAGCACATCCCAACACAGCAACAAGATCCAGAAACACATCCCAACACAGCAACAAGACCCAGAAGCACATCCCAACACAGCAACAAGACCCAGAAACACATCCCAACACAGCAACAAGACCCAGAAGCACATCCCAACACAGCAACAAGATCCAGAAACACATCCCAACACAGCAACAAGACCCAGAAGCACATCCCAACACAGCAACAAGACCCAGAAACACATCCCAACACAGCAACAAGACCCAGAAGCACATCCCAACACAGCAACAAGATCCAGAAGCACATCCCAACACAGCAAATAATTGCTCATCTTCATATCATCTCAGAAAACACAAAACAAGTAGAATTTCAGGTTCTATTTATCTTTATGGACATTGCCATTAGCTCTTTCAAGACTTTTGCAGGTCTGTTAGCCTAACATCTCTCAGTTCTAATGGAAAATGGCAGCTTCCACACTCCCTGTGCTTTGTAAATCCTGCCTCAATAGAGTGACCAACTCTTCGGATATGGTTAGTATTTGTTAGTACCTGTTTAATGAAAGATGCCTGAAATATCTCCCTGAAGCATCTCAAAGCCTGTAAAGTCAGTTTTGATTAATACAATACAGTGGATTCAGACTAAATGAGAATATGCTGTATGACTCAAAGCTGGACTGTGCAAAGCAGACAGTGTGCCTACTCCACTATCCTACTGCTTGCCCTGCTGTACCAGGAATTCCTGCTATGAAGGAAAAGCTTTTTAAATTCAATAGCTCCTTCTGGTGGTCTGAAAGAAAATGCTTGGTTGCAGTCAACTCCCAGCAATGAAGGATTAATGCATAATTCATTCAGTACTCATATATATGAATGAGCAAGAGAGAGAAGCTATGCCATGAGGAAAAAGAAACAAAGAAATATATCATCCATAGTGCTGTCATAAAGGAGACAAGATTGCTAGGAAATTCTCCTTTCCTCCCATTCTACCACAATATTGCTGTGAATTTCTTCCATATCATGGCCAGGCCATCATCATCATCATCATCATGGGCAGGCTTTGTGAACGCAGCTCCGGGGAGGGCTCCATCCATGCTCTTCCCAAGCGCTTTTTCCAAGCGCTGCTGGCTGCAAAGGCCAATTTGGGACAGACCAGAGCGGTTGCAAAAGGCACAGCACAAGGACTCCTCAGGAGGTAGAAGCTGCAAGACACGATTCTTTCTATGCTGTCTTTTCTCCTCCAGAGTGATCCTGCGTGCCTGCTCCAAACCATGGGCGGCATTCAAACTAGTGTGTGTGCAGAGCTGCTGAGTGGAGGCCAGAGGAGAGCAGTTCAGGGCAGCAATATGGCCAAGGCTGAGCTGTTGGTTCAGGGAGTCCTTGCATCTCCTCTTCGGGGCTCCTCTCTTGCCACAGCCAGGGGCAAGTTGCCCAGAGAGCATGAGCTTAGGCAGGCAGGAGTTCTTCATCCTGGAGCCGTGAGCTGCCCAACGCAGCTGTGTTCTCAGCAGCATGGCCTCAAGGCTTGGAATTGCTGCTTGTTCTAGGACACACGGATTAGTCCCAGCATCTGTCCAATGGATGGTTAGGATTGTCCGGAGACAGCGCTGCTGGAAGCGCTCCAAGAGTCGTAGGTGGTGGCCATAGATGAGCCATGCTTGGGAACCATAGAAAAGAGTAGACAGCACAATGGCTCTAGAAACACTGAGCTTTGGACTTTTCTTCAAGTGTTTATTTCTCCAGACTCTTTGATAGAGTTTTCCCAAAGCACTCTATGCCTTTGCTAGCCTATTGTCTAGCTCTCCATCAATCTTACCATGCGAGGAGATGAGGCTGCCTAGGGAATTCAACTGTTGGACTGATTTAAGTTCTGAATCACCAATGATGATATGAGGATGATGAAAAACTTGCTGAGGTGCAGGTTGATATCAAACTTGTGTTTTCTTTAAGCTAACTTCCAGCTCAAAAAGTTATTTCTTCCATATAGTAACTAAGGAAACATGAAGATGCAACAATGCACATTACACCAGGAAAACTCTTTGATAACACATACCTCCTCAAACTACAAAGACTGGGAATGAAAAAGCCCAATCAGTGCAGTTTCAACTTTACTGCCCTCACCAGATAATCAATTCTCTTGTCTGTTTCTTCCAACTTCTCATTTCCCTTTCCTGCACACATTCTTCATGCTGATGCTGAAAATAGCTTCTCCTCCACTGTTCTTATGAGCCAGAAGAGCTCCTGTGTGCCAGTTCAGTTCACCTTTTCTCTTCATCAGAAGGCATCTAGTGTCTTGTGCCTTTGCCATCTCTGCAGTGGTTGCATAACTGCTCTCACTAGATGCAAGAAGAGTTTGACTTAAAGATGATGTCCCAAATACAGCTGCAGCACACATGTGCTATTTGCATCTCCACTGTGCAGCTCAGTTAGCAGTGACACTCTCACAAGGCAGAAACATAAATGCACTCACAACATGTAAGATCCTCTGAGACTCTGCTGCTGTTCACATTTGGTCTCACCTACTCTGCATGGCAGATGTCTCCTCTAGGCTCCTCTCTCATGTATTGTGTTATTCCACACACATCAGTACCTTCCCCAGCTCTCAATCCAGGGCACATAATGTCACAGGTACCACTGCTATGATGAAGGAAAATCACATGCTGGTACTCAGAGGTCTCAGGCAGGACTAGGCACATCCAAGACACAACTCATATGGCTCACTGTCCAGCCACATTATTTTTGGAGGATCATACTCTGTCCTCTTACATGAAGCAAGCTGCTGAGCTGGTGAAGGAAAGAATTCCTGTTGCAGAAGCTAAGTCTGTGAATATATTCCTTGTACATTTACTTCTAGCACAGGATAGTGAAACTATTTAGTACATCTGCAGAATGCAAGAGACATCCCCTTATTCCCTCCATCAGTAGATCTTTTGTACTGTTGTTTCCCAGACCTTGTTTATGTCATCATTCCAAACACATGATGTGTGTTGTGCTACCAACCACTGTGCTCTCTGTCTTCTTTACAGGAAGGAAATTCAGTAGAAGGCTTTATTGCAATCCTACAGAACCAGAGAGCAGAACCCTCCAACTTGCTTCTCAGCTTGAGATTTAACAGAGACTGATTTATCTTCTTCATAGTTATGCAATTCCTGAAAGACCAGGGCAAAGATGTTGAGAATATTTTGGCAGTCTGCAGTCTGCTCTGAATTAGGCTTGAAATTTCCCCTGCTGTTGCCTACTATTGTAATGTTCCCAGAAATTTTCACACCTCCATTTCTTTGCAGAGCTAACCCAGCTGTACCACAACTCCCTGCCCTGCCAGCAGCTCCTAAGAATAGCCTGTTTGTCTTCATGTCAACAGACAGCTCCTCAAACCTCCTTGTCATGGTAATAAAGCAATACAGTAAAGACCACAAGTCAGCCTTGTAAACTTTGAAGCAAGGCTGTGAGTTTGCCTTGGGAAGTTGCCTGGGAGAATGCAGAAGTGCCTCAGCCAGAGCCAGCCCTGGAGCACCATGGCTCCTGCTCCTGCCACTTCCACCTACAGGATGGACAAACAACCCTGCAGACACTCTTGTCACTTTAAAGAGACCATAGCCTGGGTTTCTTTAACCATCTTGTAGGATAGAATATAATGGTAGCCACAAACTCTGCCCAGCCACTTCTGTGCCTGTTGCATTTACTAGAGCATCCCATCTCTCAAGGCATCTCTTCTTCTGACTGATCATGTTTTCATTTCTAGTGAACTCTAAAGATTACCTTTCCAAATGTAACTATCTGAACATATTTAATCCACCTAAAAGATGAACTTAACTTTGTTTAACTGAAGAGTTATTGTTGGCTCAATAAACCCCTCCACCTCCCTATAAATATAGCTATTTATCAATCTAGAGCTTAAAAAGCAAACACTGACTAAAGGATTTTGAGGTTTATTAATGTATTTTTATGGGAATTTATGGGAAGTACTGTAATCTGAAAAAGCCTAGAAACACTTGGCTTGCCCTGTAGCTTTCTGGTAATTTAGATCACTGTATAACATTCTAGTTCTGCAGTGTAAGAAACATCATTCCACTTCCTAACTGATCTGCATGGGCTTAATTTTTAGAGTTGTTGAATTATGCTAACAAGATCACAATAATTGAAAGAGCTTCAGGGACAAAAGGAGAGAGTTGGGAGTTAGCTCTGCCACCCCTGTGAAAGCAAAGATTGCTGTTTCCTCTTGAGCTCCTCTAAGCTAGGGATGCAAACCCTCAGAGCTCACAGGAATGCAAGGCTGACTGACAGTTTACCATTCAAATCCACCAGCTCAGATTTCTGCCATTAGCATATGCTCTAAAATTTCTGATTCTGTAGGCTTGGCCTCTAATTTACATTTTGAAAAGGCTTTTAAGAGTAAAGATGCCAAGAGTGAGCAAATTGCCTGCTCTTGAGACATATTCTGCATATCTGCAAGGGCAATAAAAGTGTGTTTCTGTTAAAATGGATAGGATAAGTATCACTTGGGGAAAACTGGCTGTTCTTACCAAGTCAGGAGAACTGAGGGCTTTCATGGAGAAACTCTGGAAAGAGACAAAAGAAACTAGTCAATGCATTGAAATAGGGAGACAGTGTATTAAGTAATGCAGAAAGTCCCAGACAGTACTTCCTAATCCCTGGAAATCTCTTCATAGCCTTAATAACAGCTTTTTATATGGAAAACTGTATATTCAAGATGTCTACATACAACTCAATCCCAGAAAAAAAGAGAAAGCAAAGCTATATTAGACATATTATCCCATCTGCTGCCAGTGACTGTTTTTTCCCTTGGTCAAGGTTTGCTTTAGAAGATCCAAGACATTAGATCATTTATTACATATCCAGGAAGATTAGTTCACATTTTAAGAACATTTTGATGAATAGAGGAGGTTTGAAAATTAATGAAATCCAATCTGTAAACATCACTGCATAAAGAGGTCCTAGAGATTTTAGTATGAAACAACATTCATTTTTGTTTCCACAAAGTAGAAATTAAAAAAAAAATCTAAAAATATGGAATACACCTTGAAACTTTAATGCAGAAAGCAATAAAATTGATCTGATACATGTCAATGCAGTTCAAGGAAAGGCTTAGTTAATACAGTGTAGGATCCTAGCTTGTCTATGGCTTTGTTTTTGCAGTTTCAATAATTTGGACATTAACATCATATTTCACACAAGGTTATTGATACAGATCTATATATCCCACACATATCTATATAATTTCCATACTGTATCTATAACCCACACAAGGTTATAGATACAGATAATAACAAGCAGAAATTCTTAGGTCACTGTAATTGCTGAATCACACGATTACAGAATCATAAAGGTTGGAAGAGACCTCTAAGATCATCAAGTCCAACCATAAATCTTCTTTAGATTAAATTGGAATCTTTAGATTAAAGCTATCATATAGATTATTGACTAATAAAGCTGCTGAAGGGTTTTTCTTCTTTTTATATCCTAACAACTAATTTCTAGTAAACTGACAACAGCAGAGCTGTTCTTTTCCCCTTATCTATGGCTCCCTGCCTGGGATCCAGCAGCCCAGCTTATCTGTACCAGTCACAGGCAGATGATGACAGGAACAGAGGCAAATAAACAATGAATAAACAGGCTAGAGAGATGGGCAGGGAGAAACTTAATGACATTTAACAAGGGTAAATGTAAAGTACTGCATCTGGGAAAGAACAAGCCCATGGATCAGTCCAGACTGGGAACTGATGTGTTGGAGAAGAGCCCTGGGGATGCAGCTCTCGGAGTGCTGGTGGCTAGGAGGATGCCCATGAGGCAGCAATGTGCCCTTGTGGCCAAGAGGCCAATGGCATCCTAGGATGCATGAAGAGGAGCGTGGCCAGCAGAGCCAGAGAGGTTCTTCTCCCCTCTCCTGTGCCCTGGGGAGGCCTCCCCTGGAATCCTGTGTCCAGTTGTGGGCCCCTCAGCTCCAGAAGGATAGGGAGCTGCTGGAGAGAGTCCAGCCCAGGGCCAGCAAGATCCTGAAAGGAGTGGAGCATGTGCCCTAGGAGGACAGGCTGAGAGAGCTGGGTCTCTTCAGCCTGGACAAGAGGAGACTGAGAGGAGACCTCAGCAATGCTTAGAAATATGTTAAGGGTGAGTGTGAGGAGGAGAGAGCCAGGCTCTGCTCCATGGCATCCAATGGTAGGACAAGAGGGAATGGGAGCAAGTTGGAGCACAGGAGGTTTAGTATTAAGCTGAGGAGGAACTTGTTTGCAGTTCAGGTGCCAGAGCACTGGCCCAGGCTGCCCAGGAGCCTGTGGAGTCTCCTTGTCTGGAGCCATTGCAGAGCTGCCTGGACACATTGCTGTGTGAGCTGGTCTAGGTGATCCTGCTCTGGCAGGGGGGTTGCACTAGATGATCTTTCTAGGGCCCTTCCAACCCCTGACATACTGGGATACTGTGAATGGAACCAGCAAAACCAAGGGAGGGCAGGAGGAGGAAGAGAGAAAGCAATGATTGGTTTTTGCCAAGCCACCATGAGTTTGAATCACTCAGGCTAACTCAGCACAGCTCAGCTATGCTGCTATCCCCTGTGAACCTCCCAGCTGCCATATCACATCCACATACAAGCCACTTCCTAGTTTGAAAGTAGAATTAAAGCTACCAAAACAAGACTTGGAGCAGAAATGGCTTCTCAGTAATTTCAGATTGCATACACTATGTTTTTTAAATCATCAGTGGTGTTTTGTATTTGGAATGCAATCTTGTTTCAGCTTGTGATGCTCCAAGGATATAAAGTAACTTAGACTGATAGAACTGGCAAAAAATTACAAGCTCTCAAGCACATAAGCCCTTTTCAGTTCTAAATCTCTAAGCTACACCAAAACCACAAACCATTGCTCTGATTTCAATTTAATTGAATTTAATTTCAAGGAAAAGCACACTTGGTACCAATGGAGCATAAGAGAATGTTATCACAAACAGAAGTGATAATATTTTAGGCACTGTGGGACAAGAAACAGAACAGTGAGGTCTTCACAGAGGAACCAGTTTTTCTACTGAGTCTATGATGGGTTTTTTTAATCTACTAAAGCTGTGAATTTTAGTTCCCAGGCTAATTTCCAGAGGCATTTTTCCTCCCTCAGTTAAGGATCAAGAGATCAAACTGTGGCTTTTGTGGAATTGATTTTCTTACTTTTCATTGGAGAATTCTGGGTTTTTTTTTTAACAATAACCTGTGCAAATTTATTCTGATGCTTCATTCTTATTCATTTCATTCCTATAGTCTTTGTTTGGCATGCTGGATAAATATATCATCACATCCTGGCAGATAAGATCCATATATCCAAGGCTGGGAAGTATCATCTATCCCCTCAGTAGTGCAGAAGCTGACCTGACAAACACCAGTCCCAAGTTATCATACTTTTGCCTTACTAGTCATTAAAAAGTTTAACTTAATACTCTTGCAAGTTTTTCTGGTATAAAAAGCACTTTAGTCACAGAAAAGGAGATTGAAAAATGCTAACAAGTTTAAAGAATGCTATTAAAAGTGCACTCTCCATACAGAATATGCAGGTTGAGTTAAAATGCTAACAAGATTAGGCCTGTGAATTGCTATATATTTCATTCCAACCTTTACCAGTTGATTTTTAACAGTTGGATTGGATGATCTTAAAGGTCTTTTCCAACCTAAATGATTCCATGATTTTTTCTGAGGGATATGAGGCACATATGCTGCAGAAAGATGATCACCATCACTCTTTATATGTTCTTCTTTATAAAATCAAAATTCCTAGAGGCAAGAAATTCTGCCTATTTGCATTATGTCCTGTAGGTTTCTTTATGGACATCAGATGCAGCATGTCTAGGTAATATGACAGAAACATTGCATGCTCCCATTGCTGCAATGGATTTTCCTATGGAAAGCAGGATCTGTTTTGCTACATGTTGGAGTGGGCAGAGAAGGGGCAGGAGCCCAATACAAATGTCATATGAGTTCTGGTCACATCTCTTCACATCAAACTGCTTATCTGACCTCCATTCACCTTGATGTGCTCTGCATGCAAGAGAACATTTATGTAACTATCTGAGTTAGTTAATCCAAGCAGTCCACAACTGCTAAATGTGTTAAATGAGCACATCAGGGCTTTTCTGCTGCAGTGAATCACCACATGATTTGCATCACACAGTATTCCAGATGAGGTCTCACCTCTCTTGATCCTATCCTATGATACATCCTCTCCTGGAATCCTTTTTCCAGCTCTACAGTGTTTGCCAGGTATCAGTCCCTAACTTAGAGAGCTCCTTGCACAAGACACCTGCCTCTGGTTGAATTTTGGGATGGGAAGTTTTAATCAAAGTAGTTCAGGTTTATTCAAACAGAGATGATGGAAAATTACAGTCTTCTCAAGAACTGTCCTCTTGTGGATTTAAGGTTGTTAGTTCAAATTTGTTATATCACTCCAATCCTCAAAGCCATTTCCTACCAGAGGATCTCCATTCCTTACTGTCCTTGTACCTATTTTTCCTAGTAGNTGGCAGATAAGATCCATATATCCAAGGCTGGGAAGTATCATCTATCCCCTCAGTAGTGCAGAAGCTGACCTGACAAACACCAGTCCCAAGTTATCATACTTTTGCCTTACTAGTCATTAAAAAGTTTAACTTAATACTCTTGCAAGTTTTTCTGGTATAAAAAGCACTTTAGTCACAGAAAAGGAGATTGAAAAATGCTAACAAGTTTAAAGAATGCTATTAAAAGTGCACTCTCCATACAGAATATGCAGGTTGAGTTAAAATGCTAACAAGATTAGGCCTGTGAATTGCTATATATTTCATTCCAACCTTTACCAGTTGATTTTTAACAGTTGGATTGGATGATGTTAAAGGTCTTTTCCAACCTAAATGATTCCATGATTTTTTCTGAGGGATATGAGGCACATATGCTGCAGAAAGATGATCACCATCACTCTTTATATGTTCTTCTTTATAAAATCAAAATTCCTAGAGGCAAGAAATTCTGCCTATTTGCATTATGTCCTGTAGGTTTCTTTATGGACATCAGATGCAGCATGTCTAGGTAATATGACAGAAACATTGCATGCTCCCATTGCTGCAATGGATTTTCCTATGGAAAGCAGGATCTGTTTTGCTACATGTTGGAGTGGGCAGAGAAGGGGCAGGAGCCCAATACAAATGTCATATGAGTTCTGGTCACATCTCTTCACATCAAACTGCTTATCTGACCTCCATTCACCTTGATGTGCTCTGCATGCAAGAGAACATTTATGTAACTATCTGAGTTAGTTAATCCAAGCAGTCCACAACTGCTAAATGTGTTAAATGAGCACATCAGGGCTTTTCTGCTGCAGTGAATCACCACATGATTTGCATCACACAGTATTCCAGATGAGGTCTCACCTCTCTTGATCCTATCCTATGATACATCCTCTCCTGGAATCCTTTTTCCAGCTCTACAGTGTTTGCCAGGTATCAGTCCCTAACTTAGAGAGCTCCTTGCACAGGACACCTGCCTCTGGTTGAATTTTGGGATGGGAAGTTTTAATCAAAGTAGTTCAGGTTTATTCAAACAGAGATGATGGAAAATTACAGTCTTCTCAAGAACTGTCCTCTTGTGGATTTAAGGTTGTTAGTTCAAATTTGTTATATCACTCCAATCCTCAAAGCCATTTCCTACCAGAGGATCTCCATTCCTTACTGTCCTTGTACCTATTTTTCCTAGTAGTCTACATTTTCACTGGTAAAATCTCCATGTCACTGACCCATCTGCTGCTGGAGGTGCACCATATGCTTCTCCTTCTCTCCAAGCAAAACAGTTCCCTGAACTGTGAAATTATCAAGTGCAGGATAATTTCATGAGTCTTTTGCAAGGTGAAAGTGTTGTTTATAACTATTTCCTTACAGAATCACTATAATTATCCTAATAGGACTATTTTCTAGCAGTAAATTAAGTCCAGTGAAAAGACACAATACATGTATGACTAGAGAGATTTTAATGAACTTTCAGATGATTAAACCCCTTTCAGATGATTAACTCAATTCGGAAATTTGTATGGACAGTGTATCAAAATATGCCAGAAGGGAACAAAACCATTATGAATATTCATTCCTTAATGTTCCACCACAAACTACTACAGAGCCCAGGAGGCATCCCACACTGTCAGTCTTCTGCAGGGACTTGTATTATCCACCTAGATGGAAATATCCCTTTGGGACAATATTGACAGCATTTTATGAGGGGAAAACTATCATTATTATTCATTTCAGTTTCTTGTTTCTTGTACTGAAGCTGTTCTGATCTTCAAAGTTTACCTTTTGCTGAATTTATTAACTCTATTTCAGTTCTGATGTCATTCCCTACCCTCATGGCACAGTGTAATTGGTGAGTGTAGCAGATGGTACACTCAGGATCTCTGTACTTCAAAGTAGCAGAAAAGAGTTCACTAAATAGTTTTAAAATAAAAATATTCTTTCAGTCAAAAAAAACACAACAAACCACCTGGCATAATAAATCTTGGTCTTGGGTGGAAGTTGATGGATTGGACACATTAATGTTCACCTTCATGTTCCTTGAGAGCAATTTGTTTTAAAGTCTTTTCTCCCAAGTAAACTAAAAGTGAGCATTTCCACAAATCTTCTCTGTAAGATAGTGAGCACATGACAATATATTCAATTCTGTTCAGGATTCACAACACAAGCTGATGAAATTCAGTCCAATAACAGCATCACTAATGTTAGGCAACCTTCTTTCCTGCAGCCTCTGTGTCTACTCAACACAGTTCTGTCATCCCCTACTTCAACACATAAAGAGAAAAGAGAAGATACAAGAATAAACAATTCATTTTTACAATTCCCACTTACCTTCCCCCCCCCAATTATTTTATTAAGTACAGCACTAACACAAACAAGCACTAAAACAATTGAAGTTCTCAAGCACTTCTCCACCGACAGTAAATAAACAGAGCTGGTTGGTGACATTTGTTACTAGAAAAGCTATGTTAAGGTATGAAGAGTATTTCTATTCAGAAGAAGCCTTGTCTAAGTTAATACCAGGTAGCTAAGAAGCTGGATGTACAAGGGTTTCCTTCAATCAGAAACAGCACAGCTAAAAGATGAGATCTTTCTAGTCATCATCATCACGGCCAGGCTTTGTGATTGAAGCTCCAGGGAGGGCTCCATCCATGCTCTTCCCAA
>VWZO01002572.1:124486-194229 GCA_013396975.1 Bucco capensis | reverse complement strand
GACTGATTTAAGTTCTGAATCGCCAATGATGATATGAGGATGATGAAAAACTTCCTGAGGTGCAGACTGATGTAACCCAACCAACCAGCCAAAAAAACCCACAAAACAAAACAAACTCCAACTCAAGTCTCTCCTCGATTGTCTTCATTCACATCCCTGAGTGCTCTGTACACCTGAGGTCTAACTCTGAAGATCCTTCTTTAATCATTCATGGTGAGAAGGGAAGTTCACCTGAGCTCAGTGCCCCTCTTCAGGCAAAAGTCCTGGCGTAAGTTTGTGTAGCTGTGGTACCCTGAAAAGAGCTAAAATCAGTTGAACTGCTGCTAAAAGAGAAGTTTCCTTTTCAGAAATTCAATTAGATGGTTTTCAAGTAGCTTCAGCCACAAAGCATGCTGAAGTGGATGATTTGTACTAAAGCCACACAGTTATTAAGGAATTGCAATAGGTATGCTGTACTAGGAACAGTGTAGACCTGTATATAATGAAACCAGAATTTCTTTACTGATCTGCTGGATCATCTCTTTTCAATTCTCCATATCTGTTTCACTTTCTACACTTTGCCTGCTGAGATCTGTATGATTTTAGGAGAAGGAACTAACTACAAACTGTCTCTCATGCTCTGCCTTCCAGCACAAGAAGACACTAGCATAGTTTAGTTTTATCTGAGGCCTCTAAGAGACATGATGTGATTATGTATTAATGAGACCTTTAAAGGTCATCTAGTCCAACCCTCTCTGCAATGAGGAGGGAATATAGAATAGCAGATTATTTGACTGTTTAAAAAGTAGGTGGATACTTTTAATTAAGTTTGAATAAGGTGATTTTAACATATTTTCAGTAGTGGGAAAAGATTATGTTGGCAGCTGGTGTTGGTTAGCCAAATGCTGAATTGATTCTCTTGATTTGACATATCCTCTCCTGGCATATGAATAAATAATAATGACAAGTTTTATTTTTAATCACTGAAACTCACACTAACTGTGCACGAGTGAACCTTCATCAGTTCTGCTGCATTTGGTGAAGAAAAGGATAAAATAGAGTAACCTCTACGTGCTGTGCATTATGTAAAACCAAGGAACTGGAAATGAGAAGAATTATCCTCTGAATAAGTTGTCCTCAAATAACAGAAGATTAAAAGACTGGAAGAAAGAGATCAGGGCTGGCATTGACAGTAGTATTTGAACAGGGAGAGATCCAAGTTTATATTCAGTCCTTAATCTGTCATTCAAAATCAAAGCAGGGTATGATGCACTGAAGAGGCTGGAAGAATGTGTGTCCACAAGGCAATATCTTATTTTAAGGGTTGTGCTGACTGCTTGAGAAGTGACCTCCACCCTTGACAGCAATGTGCTCTACATCCTTTGCTTTTCTAGCAGGTTTTTCTGACATCTCCCAGAGTGCAAATATCCAGTTTTGTGTTACACTGAACTCCTTAAAATCCAGATTTATGCTTTACTTCTTATACTGGATATCATTGCCTAAAAAAATCCTTCGATTTTGCATAAGATTGGGAAGATGAAGGCCAATTAGTTCCACTTTGTCAAGCTTGAGTTACTCCAAGGCAGTTTAACAAAGGCTTTNAGCTCATCCTACCCATCCAAGGATTCTAGGAACATGGGTATCACTCCCCACACTTTCCCGTGGGCAATGAGTTTAATGCTCCCTCTGCTGTGGGCACAGTTATGGCACCAGGGGCCACAGGAGACCACAAGGGATTGTCAGACTGTGCCTGACGAAGGCTTTTAAAGCAGAAGAAATAGCCCAGTTTCACAGAGGAGCACAGCACCATTTCCCTGGGTCCCTTGGTATTTACAGAGCTGCCTGTGAACTGTTAACACCTACCATGGACCATCTAGCCTGCACTAGAGGAACACTCAGCCAGAAAAGCCCTATGAGTCCTTTAGTGTTTCCTAATTAGCAGCCTGGCAAGGCATTGGCTTGCTTTAAATCCATGGCCATGGCAAACTTCACTGAGAAAATCACACAGCCACTTTTGGGGCTTTTTCTCATCATTGTAGAAAGAAATTCTATCTTCCTGCAATTCAGAAGGAAGCTGCTTCTCTCACCTTCTTCTCCTGCTCCTTGCTTGAAAAATATAAGCCTGTGATCAATAACAGTGATGAATAAGCTCATTATTTTAACTAACAGAAAAAAGTTGCTACAATCCATGTAAGCAGCTCCACACTTTGCACCTGAAAAGTGGCAATAAATAAATACATGATACAAAATGCTTTGTACATGGTTGATTAGAAAAGATGTTTTTTTAAAGTTGATGCTATTTTGGCATCTGTTTGGTAATTTTTCTTCTAGCATTTTTGCTTTTAGGAGAATTAAGTGCCTATAAAAGAGGCTGACAGCCAAGGGAAGATACCTATTCTCTTCCTTCACAGATTAGGTACATTGGGAGCATCTGGCTTGTTATGAGCTTTTGAAGATGACTATCCACTTTGAAGTTTGTCTTTTCTGTCAATGAAGCCAGGAATTTTTCATTTCTGTCAGTGGGAAACAATGAGGTGCTTTGAAGTTTTCTTTTTTTGACATTATTAGCAGTACTTTAAATCCACCTTTTAGAAAAGACAGGGGTTATTTTGGAAACAGTCTCATGGTTCTCAATAAGAATATTCAATGTGGATGTCTATTTTATTTCTGTGTTTCAGGTCTGGGCTATTTCTTTCTTGGTATATCTACCCAAATAGATGTGAATCATGACTTTGCTTCATTGGGAAGTCTATACTATAGAAGCAAAGGAGAAGTACTGCCTGGCAGATTATAGAGGGATGGTATTTAGACTGTAGATTGTAGGTAGGCTATAGACAGACAGTCTTTGTATCCTTAAAATAATGAACCTCTGAGGGTACTGCAGGCTCAGAGTAGTCTGTGTCTGACTACACATGTGATCACATTACAGTATGCTCCATTTCAAACACTCTTATTGTTATTACCAGATCACATTTGCTTTGTATTACGACTTACACACAAAATTAGCCCAAGGATATTACAGGGTGTTGAGCTATCTGTAGAGGAGAAAAATGGGGTGACTAGTAATGCCAAGACATGAATAAAAACAGAAAGAGCAGTTCAGTTTATAGGGACCCAAATTTAATGGCATATCAGGGTCACTCAAATTCTCTAGATAAGATCAGAGCAGGAAATGAATGCAAGGCTAACACAAAGAGCTCATTCTTTGCAGAGACACAAAGTGAGGAGGCAAAGTTTTCCTCCCACATTTCTTTCATTGCTCATACCTCACACCCTCTAGTTAACTAACATCCATTTTTCATAGCAGCCTGCTCCAGTTCCACTGAACATTAACATCAGTAAAACAATCTCTCACTTCATGTTATCTTGCACAGAGAAAAATGGCAGTGCTGCCCAAGCCATGCAATCTGAATTCAGAGCTACTTAATGAGTTTTAAAGCAGGATGTACCCTCTTATCAACACCCAGTGGGAGACAGGGTTGCCATGAAGCTGGGGGAAAAAGAAAGGAGCTGTCTAACTACATCAATGTATGACTATGTAGAGCTCAAAGAGGACTATGCCCTAGAAGCAAACAAACCTTCAAACAGGCAGAGTGGCAATTTTCCAGCTTGGGATGTAAGTAGAATGCCAGACTTCTTTAGCATTGCCTTTCCTCATGGAACAGTAATGGTAAATGCAAAATCACAGTTTTGTGTCTTGCTTGGAGAACATCATATATAGCACATGAGCACACTTTTGTACTGAAATGACTCTTGACAGATCAGTGACACANCCCAGTATTGCAGAGGAGGTGTGAGCAGAGCAGAGTGCAGTGGCAGAATCACCTCTCTGGCTCTGCTGGCCACGCTTCTCTTGCTGCAGCCCAGGATGCCATTGTGCTTCTGGGCTGCCAGCGTGCACTGTTTGCTCATGGCCAGCTTCTCAGCCACCAGCACCCCAAGTCCTTATCTCAGAAGATTATTCTTCTATCTAATATTCTTCTAATTCTATTATTCTTCTGTCTTCTATCTAGGAAGAATATCCTCAAAATCACCTGCACAATTCCTGTGCCAGTTTGCAGTGTGACTATGCATGGCTTTGGTCTTAACACTCTAAATCAACATTGCTCTGGTGACTTATGGGAGGCAGAAGTGATTTATACTGCCTGAGAGTAGAAATCCATCAATCTAGAGGGTCAGAAAATGGATTAGTTGCTTTACCTTTTACTATATAGTATGGCATCATGTACTAGACAGCAGAGAGGGAGTTACCAATGAGGCAGAGAAAAGGATCTTATATGCATCTGCTGAATAGAAAAAACAGGAGGATATCCTCATAATTTTTGCATTCTTAGTGTGGCCAAACAGAATGTGGTTAGACACATTTCTTCTGTATCCTCATAAGCATACTGACAAGACTCTGATGAGAGAGAAGTGCCCTAAGCACAATCATCTCTTTTTTCCCTTGTCAGTGACTCTCCACATAAGCTGTCTTTCATGCCCTAATTCTTTATGCTGCTCTCTATGCATTCTGGGCTGTGGTGCTTTGAGATGCTAATGAATTTTGCTGTGCTGCTAATAACTCAAGGCTACAGGACACCCAGTGATATCATCATTACCAGCCTGCCTGTCATTGTTCTGTCTTCTCACCACATTTTAGTCTAGCATTTTCAGCTGGGAAAAAAATAACAAGCCCATCTGGCAGGACAGGTAGGGGATATTTGGCATGACCCCTGAATTACCCCCACCTACATTGCTTGTGAGAGCTAAGGCACATGCTTTCTATGCTAGGAGTACAAGGGCATTCACTTGCAGGGAAGGGACTTTCCTTTGACTTTTATTGTTTTCCAAAGGAACTTTGTGCTGGAGGAAGGGAGTGAGAAAAAATTGTGTTTGCTAAATGTGGGTAATACAGGCATATTTCACAGAAATATTCCCAGGTAGCAGCACCAGGCTGCCCCTGACCTGATGTAGCTGAAGGAATAGGGCAGCTTTTGTGACAGCCTATGCCTTTTTGTTCAGAAACTGCCAGTGTAACCTGGATAAGCTTTTCTTGTTCCCCTCTGGCATTGAGATTGAGAGCCTCATTTCATTTCACATGGACCTAGACCTCCATATCAGCACTTTCATAGCAAGTCTGGACTTCCAAAACAGGGTATAATCATTAATATCAAACTTTGCAGTTCCCCACTGGGATGTATAATCATTAATATCAAACCTTGCAGTTCCCCACTGGGATGTATAATCATTAATATCAAACCTTGCAGTTCCCCACTGGGATGTTTTCACTATAGTTTTCTAATAAGAAGGAGAGGCAAGAGGCTATACCCAGTGCTAAATAGTGACTTTGGGAACCAAACTCCCAGACTGTGTTCTTAATACATTAACTTTATGGTTAACTATGATTTGGGAATAATGTAAAATATATCCAGCACCCAAAAATCCAGAAAACTCATTGAAAAGCCTTGCTTTTACCTGGTGGTCATAATTCCCAAAGAGCTTCCTAATGGAGGTGGATGATTTTATGCACATTACAAGAGTCAAAAGAAGCACTTGAAGGGGAAGAGATTTCCCCTCCCACATTCAGTTATTCAGTGGGATGCTTCTAGGTCCCCTGGGTCCTGTCTAGTGCACTTTCTCAGGTTTCATGTTGTTCTGCACTAGCAGTCTCACTGGCTTGTGTCAGTACTGCAGGACCATGACAGTAATGTTCAATATATTCATCAATGAGCTGGATGAAGGGGGAGAGTGTACTCTCAGCAAGTTTGCAGTTGATCCCAAGCTTGGAGGAGTGGCTGGCACACCAGGAGCTGTGCTGCCATCCAGAGTGACCTGGACAGGCTAGAGACATGGGCAGGGAGAAACTTAATGCAATTTAACAAGGGGAAATGTAAAGTACTGCATCTGGGAAAGAACAACCCCATGGATCAGTCCAGACTGGGAACTGATGTGTTGGAGAAGAGCCCTGGGGAAAAAGCTCTGGGAGTGCTGGTGGCTAGGAGGATGCCCATGAGGCAGCAATGTGCCCTTGTGGCCAAGAGGCCAATGGCATCCTAGGATGCATGAAGAGGAGCGTGGCCAGCAGAGCCAGAGAGGTTCTTCTCCCCTCTCCTGTGCCCTGGGGAGGCCTCCCCTGGAATGCTGTGTCCAGTTGTGGGCCCCTCAGCTCCAGAAGGATAGGGAGCTGCTGGAGAGAGTCCAGCACAGGGCCAGCAAGATCCTGAAAGGAGTGGAGCATGTGCCCTAGGAGGACAGGCTGAGAGAGCTGGGTCTCTTCAGCCTGGACAAGAGGAGACTGAGAGGAGACCTCAGGAATGCTTAGAAATATGTGAAGGGTGAGTGTGAGGAGGAGAGAGCCAGGCTCTGCTCCATGGCATCCAATGGTAGGACAAGAGGGAATGGGAGCAAGTTGGAGCACAGGAGGTTTAGTATTAAGCTGAGGAGGAACTTGTTTGCAGTTCAGGTGCCAGAGCACTGGCCCAGGCTGCCCAGGAGCCTGTGGAGTCTCCTTGTCTGGAGCCATTGCAGAGCTGCCTGGACACATTGCTGTGTGAGCTGGTCTAGGTGCTCCTGCTCTGGCAGGGGGGTTGCACTAGATGATCTTTCTAGGTCCCTTCCAACCCCTAACATTCTGTGATTCTGTGATATTTTTCTCCCCCAAGTATTAGAGGAAATAACTCCCTGATACTTCCTTTCTCCTCTTATACCACTCCATTTTCCAAAAGCACACTCCATGCAGGCCTGAAGAGAGCCAAAACAGAGTACAAATAAGATGCTTCTACTTATCAGTTACCTAGTAGCCATCTGTGGCATTTGGTTGCCAGAATATGGATTTGTGTGGCCAGCTGCTGCTGTACTCCCTATCTCTCCAGTATTTCCAATCTAGGGAGACAATTTCTTCTGACCCCTAATGGATTTGCAATTCTGAAGGTCTCACTACTGACTGCATCTCTTTTCTTTTATGCCCTCAAATCTCAGAGGATGCCACACATGACTGAGGACAAGGAGATCTTTTGCAAGCTCCAGACAACTTCCAGATGTTACTTTTCTTGGGACTCTACTGCAACATTACAGTTTAAAAATATAATTTTAAAGTTTAAAAATCCACCTGAAAAGCTGAAGAAAAATACTTTCATTTTATGTAGCTTTATAAGGAGCTCCTACAGCAGTCTCACTAATAAATTGGTAGTCAGCTTGACACCATGTCTGAACTGCAATTGAGTCACATAACAACGGACTTCTAGCCAGCTTTTTGCTACTGATCCCTCTTCTCCTCTGAAGATGAGGAGAACACTAGGATGACATACTCATACCTAATACCTAATAGAGATGCCATTCCAGATCTCTTCTGCTTCCCTTCTCTGACTCTTCCATATCCCTGTTGTGACACAGGCATTTGGAAAGCCTATAGTGTTGAAAGTGTAGGTGCACTATGGATTTATTTGGCAATGTGATCATGTTTTTATGTTCCTTTCTGTTTGTTTTCTAAGAATCCCTAATTCTAAATAGTTTCTTTGCCTTTCTGTAAAAGAAAAGAAAAAAGAGGTCTTCAAGAACTCTGCTGTGGTAAACACTGACACAAATAATACATTAGAGTAATACCATCCTGATGGATGGTGGGATGATGCACTGTCTGAACTAATGACCAGAAGACTTGCATTTCCCAATTTAATGAGACACAATGATGTACACAGATTTGACAGTTCTTTCCTGAGTGGCTGCATGCCCCTTTTTGAAAGGATTCCTTGCCTAGTGTTTTAGAAGAGAGGGAGAGAGAGACATCATTTACATGGGTGTTTTCTTGCTCTGCAGGCAGCCAATTATTGCCTATCACATCTCACACAGCTGCTATTTTGCACACACAAGCCCAGGCAGATGTCACATCCCATTTCCACAACTCCAACCAATCAAGGCAAACATGGAAAATGCAATATTCCAGGCCTTGCAGGTGAAGTCTGCACTACCACAAAACATAATACTCTCCCCTATGTTATGGAGAAGTCTAATTATTAACAGTAACATAAGCATCTAGTCAATGTCCTCCTGAGGAATAAGGTAAGGATAACACCTGCAAATCCTCAGCACTCTGAGGTTTCAGCCATATGTGGAGAAATGGAGTTATATCCAAAAGCTGAATGTAGAAATGAACTCAGAATGTTTTTTAAAACTATACTTAGAACATAAGAAGTATGAATGCAGATTTCTGATCTGGGAGTCATTAATTTCATTCATTCATTCATGGGCAGGCTTCGGGAACACAGCTCCAGGGAGGGCTCCATCCACGCTCTTCCCAAGCGCTTTTTCCAAGCACTGCTGGCTGCAAAGGCCAATTTGGGACAGACCAGAGCGGTTGCAAAAGGCACAGCACAAGGACTCCTCAGCAGGTAGAAGCTGCAAGACACGATTCTTTCTGCGCTGTCTTTTCTCCTGCAGAGTGATCCTGCGTGCCTGCTCCAAACCATGGGCGCCATTCAAACTAGTGTGTGTGCAGAGCTGCTGAGTGGAGGCCAGAGGAGAGCAGTTCAGGGCAGCAATATGGCCAAGGCTGAGCTGTTGGGTCAGGGAGTCCTTGCATCTCCTCTTCGGGGCTCCTCTCTTGCCACAGCCAGGGGCAAGTTGCCCAGAGAGCATGAGCTTAGGCAGGCAGGAGTTCTTCATCCTGGANCAAACCCCTTAGGTTAAATAGGCTTCCACCAGTATGATATCTAATGGAGATATCATCCTGGTCATCAAATTCTGCCATGGCCCTTTGGAGCATCATGCTAAAAAAGATTGTGCATAGAGTTGATGC
This sequence comes from Bucco capensis, assembly GCA_013396975.1. Taxonomy (NCBI): domain Eukaryota; kingdom Metazoa; phylum Chordata; class Aves; order Piciformes; family Bucconidae; genus Bucco; species Bucco capensis. Next base: position 185,480 of record VWZO01002572.1, on the reverse strand, counting down.
AAGAACACAGCCTTGTTTCACACTATTACTTAGTAGAAAGGGCTCAGAAAGTGCATCACCATATCTGACTTGGCCATGCTGATTCTCATTGTAATAAGATAATCATTTTAAGAAACTTGAGGGGACAACCTAAACATTCCAAAATCTGCCATAGACCATTTCTGCTCACGGTATCAAAAGCCTTGGTGAGATCAACAAAGGTTACATAGAGACCTTGGTTCTGTTCCCTACATTTCTCTTGCAGATCTGGGAGTATCTTGGCTTGTAATCACTGCAGTGTTCTCTGGAATCAATGCTTGCTACTTGTTTATATGTCATCAGCTGCTCTCCCTCTTTGGCAGTGGGTGGTGAAGATATTCTCATGTGTGCAATGCCAATAAATAAAGTTCCTGCAGTAGTATCTCTCAGTCTTAAAGGCATTTTTTAATCAGAACTTGAAATAAAGAACCAATGGCACTACTGATAGTCTGCAATAATTGTCTGATAATTGATGAGGACCTCAAATCCCTTTCTTTTCCACAATCAGTAGTTCAGCTTGAAACAAAGGTCCAAATCTCTTCCTAAACAGCTCTCTCAGGATTTTTCTTGTTCAGTGCTTTTGTGTCTCTTAGAGAACAGATCCCACTGTGCCTCAAAGATATTAAGGTCCCTGCCTCGCTGGACCTGCACTTCCACAAAGGTTTGCAGGTGTTTCACTGCTGGAATGGGCAGTGGCATGTTCTGTGGAAACAGAAGAAAGTGAGGAAATGAAAAGAGAAGCCTCCTGCCTGTGAGCAGGAACCTGCTGGCTTGAGTGCCACACTTGCAGCTGTTTCTATCCAAGCTTTTACAGACATATTTAATAGGTAATGTTCACATAGTCTGATTTGATCAGGAAATGAAAGTTGACACATAGATGGATTTTTAGGCATTACCAAGATAGCATCAGCATACAGGGATTTTTGTCTCATTGTCTTCACCAGTATATATATATATTCCATCTCTGCAGTGGTTTTGCCAAGCAACTCTACTGATTCCAATAACAAAATTCAATTCAAAGGGAGAGAGATTACTTTATAGTCTGGCCTCACTGGCTGAGTGGAATTAAGAAGGCATTAGTTCAATTTTTATTACTGATAACAATCATGTATTACATGAAAGTTTTCTACTGAGAAAATGTGACTTGAAGCTTGTTTTTAAATACAGTAAAAAGGGGAATATCAATCCTACCTGTAGTCATGTGCAGATCCAATGTATCTAAAGAAGACTGAATAATATTTGTAGAGCTGTTTACTCTGACTTCATATCTCTAAGGAGATACATGCATTCATTACCTTTAGATGTTTTTGTTCTATGGAAATTTGTATTACAAGATTACACCACTTAGGATTGTAAAATACACCCTACAAAAATACAGGGTAAAAGTTTACACATATCTGACCTAAATTGTGGTTTTGGTTATAAACCTTTTTTTTTTCCTCAAATACTACTTCAAGGGATCTCCAAAACTCAGCTGGAAATGTGGTTGGCTTTCAGAACTTAGGATGGCACCAGCTTTTGAACATTCTTTTCTCTCTTTTGTGTGGCCAACAGACTACTCAAACCATGCTGGTAATTTTTATAGCTTGTGTCATCATGATCCATTGCATCTTCATCAAAGCATGCAACAGGCAGATCTTTGTAAAATGAGTTGAATCATATCAATAATAACTCTGAGTGGATCAGGTGATGTGTTTTTGTTGTATAGGATGAATAACTACACAGCACTGTCCTCTGAAGCAGCCAGGTGTGGTGGGAATGTGAAGCTCTGATCCTTAGGAGCCCTGAGACTGGGACAGGCAGAAAAAAATCACAAATGTTCTTCTCACTTTGGCAGGCACCTCACAAGTTACTGTTTTGACTAGATGCTTTAGTTCTTACATGAGGTAAGACTATATTATCTGAGGTTAGCAGCACAGTTAATCACTGGTCTCATCTACACAGACTCATTGATAGAGCTAAGAAACACTCATTGATAGCAGCTGAGGAGCATAAGTGTACTGTGTAAGATAAATCACTTCTTGTGGAAACTACTAGGTGACAATACTAAGCTATTTCCATGCCACAGGTATGAATAAAGTCAGAAGAAATGAATGTTACACAATTCCTGTGTGAGCTGGTCTAGGTGATCCTGCTCTGGCAGGGGGGTTGGACTAGATGATCTTTTTAGGTCCCTTCCAACCCCTAACATTCTAGGATTGATTCGATAAAGGCAATATTGGCATGTTTTGCATTACATGACTTCATTTTTTTTTTAATGTCCAGTGAAAAACTGAAATTGCTTGGACTCCTGAACCTGTTACCTGGAGACATATGAAACCTGTCTGTCAGACAAAAGCATGTAGCTAGGCCCAGGGAGGAGAAACTATGCAGAGTTCTCAAGGGAAAGGCACACCAGAAGGGACACATTGCACTATCAGAGCACTTGAATTGCTCTAGCTACAAAAAAGGCACCTGATTCTTCAGTAGTAGTAACAGAAAGACATTCTGGGGCAAATCATCCCCACTGAAGTGAAAGAGTGAGAGGTACATGGCTGAGGGGATAAACACTGTCATCTCGAGACATATTGCACTGGTTTTATACCACAGAATATATCACACCCTAGCAAAACCAGCAGCTGGTTTGCATCACATGGGAATATTTCCACAACTGTGCCCATAAAGTGATAGAAAAGAGGAGATAGAATTACTTCCAATCTCTCTCAAGCAACAGTAAAATGCAATGCCATTTGCAAGGCCACAGCAAAGTAAAGCAATTGGTTAGGTCAGGATTGAAGAAGGGCAGGCCTTGTCCTGCCAAAGCTCAGCAAGTATATTGACAGTCATGTCAGATAGCAAACCTTGGCCATATGCTCTAGTAACCATATTAAGTTATTATTGCAGAAGGGGACACAGACTCAGAGACTATGCCTCATTTCTTGGCTTTTCTTTCTGTGTTTAATCAAACACACTTTATATCTTGGCATCACTGTGATAGCTAAGCTGCTGGTGAAGCTGACAGACTCCCAGCCAAAGACCTTTGAAGTAGAGTGAAATTGCTGAATATTCCTCAACTGATGAATATTCCAATGTAGTCTTCACTGGGAGAAATACTTCCAACACAAATAAGATTTTATTAGTTAAAATATATGATCCTTGAAATCCAGTAAGCGTTCACCACATTGGATAATTATATATCAGGACATTTACAGAAATATGTTCTCTTTCTTATGGATAAGGTAGAATGCTGGTTTTCTGAAGGTAATAGAGCAACAGGATTTTTCTAGAAGTGTGCTTGCATATGATAATATATATTTTGTTCTTGATATTGCTTTCCTTTAGGATGCAAGGCAGACAAGCATTCACATTTGCTAGAAGGATGCCTATCCTACTTGATGCCACTCTTAAAAATGACATCTTTTTAAAAATCTGCCTCTTTGGGGAACAAAAACAGGGTTTGAAACAAAAGCCTCTGGACAAAAAAAGGCCCTGATTGTGCTTTACTGCTGCCATCTTCTGACATCCAGCTACATTGCAGGGCTTTGAAAGAATTAAGTTAGCTTAGACTAATTTTTCCTAATGTGCTTTCCTGTAAATGTCATTATATCAGTGACAAAACAGAGTAGGATTACAGACATGTGCCTTTGACTTTCACAGAACTAGCAAAGGGAACCTTGGCTGCACAAAGTAAACTCCAGAGACTCCAAGATGGAAAGGCAGGACATGAATTCTGAATCTTGTTGGTTAGATGCACTCCAATAGGAGTAGGAAGCTACAAAGAGTCCAAGAACCTCTTTATTCTCTTTATTAATCATTATCATCTCAAGTTTATTCTTGGTCAAAGAGCTGGGCTGTTGAACACATTTTTAAACCAACTGTGAATCCCAGTTGCTGATCATCAACCACCCTAGAAAGTGTTTTCTCCAGCAGCAATAGAACTACCCAGTGAAACCAGATCAACAAACAGAGAGGGATTGAAAAAGGCAGAAAAAGTGAAGCCTTCCTACCACAGGGAGGGGAAAAATCCATAGATTAACTACACTAGAGTTTACTAATAGTTTTGACTGTGTAGGGTTCAGATACCATGACAAGGGGTGATATAGAATCTTAAGATAGGTATTGTTTGTGTGAACTTCATATGCATGGCATTAATTACACTGAAGTATCCTTCACAACCTGATACTGCAGTGAGGTAGATGGAGGCTTTCACAGCAGCTGTTCACCATGTCCTACTTGGNCCCTCCCTGGAGCTTCGTTCACCAAGCCTAGCCATACTTGGACATTTGCACTTCTGGTAATTTGGCTTTAAGAACATGTCAGGAAATGAATTCAGCAAAAAAATCTGGGCCAGAGGCTGTGGCCATATTATTCTCACAGCTGAATACTCACATTCCCTTCCTCAAGTGATGCTTGACTTGCAGACACTTTGCCTTGCAGTAAGCTTAGTTAGTGTGAGCTCCGATGAAGTCTGCACTAACAGTTTCCTTTAAATTATTTGTGCTGGAGCCTTGGAAGAAAGAGAAGCATGACTAGGGGGAATGGACACAAGCTTGAGGAGGGGAGATTTAGGTTGGATACTAGGAGGAAGTTGTTGGCCAGGAGGGTGCTGAGCCACTGTGCCAGGTTGCCCAGAGAGGTGGTGGCAGCCCCAGCCCTGGCAGTGTTGCAGGCCAGGCTGGCTGGGGCTGGGAGCAAGCTGCTCTAGTGCCAGCTGTCCCTGCCCATGGCAGGGGTTTGGAACTAGATGACCTTTAAGGTCCCTTCCAACCCTGACAATTCTATGATCAATCTGTGCTTCTTAGCAAAGCAAAGTCCAAAAAACCTATAGAGCAGCTGATTTCATACTACCCTCCAGAACATAACATTTGCCTTTGCAAAATTGGATGTAGGTAAGTGGGGATGGTTTAGTATTAACTTTTTAAAAGGATTACTTCTAATTCTCCATAAACTTAGCCCAGCCTCAGCAATGAGACAAGGCAGCACTTCAGACATCCAGCAGGCTCCAGTCAGCCCTTCCATCGATGTGCAGAGAGACACTATTGATCCACCTCTAATTGCTTTTCAGTCCTGACCTGCATGATAAAACCCATTCTTCCCACTGATTTGATGCTGCTGAGGATCCTGATTTCTTTACTAGGAGATTGGCTTGCACAAATGGATTTCTTAGAGGATGCTGGTAAGCATCTGTTGTCCTATGGTAGCAGCGAGCAGCTGTGGCTAGTTTCTAGCAAGTGCTCTGGACTGAAGCTTCCCAGGGAATGTGGTTAAAGGGGGATGCCTCATCTGGACACCTGATTACAGCAAGCACTGGTTCTGTATCATTCATCATACCCATCAGCCAGGTTATTTTAAGGACTGTTCTGCCACTGCTGCTCCAGTGTATTTTTAAGGCTCTCTTTTATATCTTATTTTTTCACCATGCATTCCTTCCTCCTCACCTCTCCTGCCTTTCTCTTCTAACATGTTCAGGGGGCTGGAACACCTCTGCTATGAGGACAGGCTGAGGGAGCTGGGATTGTTCAGCCTGGAGAAGAGAAGGCTTCAGGGGAACTACTAGTGACCTTGCAGTACCTAAAGGGAACTTCCAAGCAGGCTGCAGAGGGCCTGTTTGCAAAGGCCTGCAGTGAAAGGACAAGGGGCAATGGTTTTAAATTGGAGAAGAGTAGATTTAAACTGGATATTAGAAAGAAGTTGCTCCCCACAAGGGTGGTGGAACACTGGCCCAGGTTGCCCAGGGAGGTGGTTGAGTTGCCATCCCTGGAGGCATTGCAGGTGAGGCTTGCCAGGGCTCTGGGCAAGCTGCTCTAGTTGGGGATGTCCCTGCCCACTGCAGGGGGGTTGCACTAGATGAGCTCCAGAGCTCCCTTCCAACCCAAACCAGTCTAGGATTCTATAAAAAATGCCTGCTCTCCTATGTGTTCACATTCAACACCTGTATAAATAAAACCCAAAATGTTATTGATAAGAATTCTACACCCATTTGATTGCTTATTTGATTATTTTCCACCCCATAGGTCATCTATAAACTGCATGGAGGAAAGAATCCCTCATGGATTAGTGCAGCCCTTGCCAGATCCCCAATCCTGTTTGGAAACAACAGGTTTAGAGTCTCATGTATTGTTAATTTTAAGGTTAAGAACTGGGTAGAGATTTTGCAGGGCATGGGCTTAGTTTTGCTGGAGATTCCTCTTAACTCCTTTGTTTGGCAGAAATCTAGTTCTATTTTCTTTTCTTTCCACACCAGTACAATCTGTAGCAAATAATTCCACGTGATTTACTAGCACTCTGGACTGATGCCAGCTTTGTTTTAATCCCAGCTGCTGTTTTATCCTGCGGGTATTTCAGTTCAGAGGAAAGTGCACAGCACAGTGCCCAGGACCACGTGTGAGCACAGATTTCACTATTTGTCTTCAGTGCCTTTGTGTTGTCCCTCATGGCATAGTTCTGCTGGTCTTCAAATTTGACCAATTTGATTACATTTAAACTATTTTTAAACACATGCATCCCCTGGGTGAAACTTCTTCCCTGATTAGAATGGATGGGAAGCATCTGTTTTCCTTCTGGTAATGAGAGTTCCTAAAATCAAAGCACAAAGAGAGGCACTGGTGACATTGCATGGCATTGGCTGAAGGCCAGCAAGCTTGTGGTTCAACAGTGGAACTTGAATTTGGGCAGATTGACCCAAAGATATTAGCACAACCATCCTAACAATGCAAAAAAACCAACCCCAGGGTAACACACCTACAAAGCCATGGATCCCAAGCTGCAGCAAAGTAGATATGACTTGTGGCCTAGAGGCATGAGAGAAGTGGGAAGGGGGATGTCCTTCCCACCAAAAGGGGATGTGGAAGACAAAAAAGGGATCCTGATACACGGTACAGCCCTGTGCTGGATTTGCCACCATGGGGTGCTATTGTCATGGGACAGGTGTGCTGCTGAGGGAAGTCAATGAGTTGAGCAAGAAGAATGTCAATCCTTGGCTGTGGGTTGCATCTTGGAAAGAACTAGTTGGCTTAAGGTAGAGATGCATCTGGGATTAAAGTTGTATATATGTGATGTGAACTGTCTGTTACTAGGCTGTACAGATGCACCCTAAATCTACACAGTCCAGTGAAGAGAGCACTGCACTGCAAACCCTTCTCCTTTGACTCCAATCTGTCCATTCAAAGTCACTTTTCCTCTTCATCTCTGGAAACAAGCCAGTCTTCTCTCTTGCAATGACTTTATGACCCATAAAATCAGCTCTTTCCTCCTCAAATTCTCCTGCTATTAGGTGTACACCCTCTCCCAGACAAGGTAGGTAGCCCAGTTAGCTCATGTGCTGCAAGCTGGTCCCTGGGGACACAGAGATGGAGAGAATTGGCCCTGCTGCTGTGCACTAGCAGCTGTGTTGCTTATGAGGCACATGAGCTAAGAAGTCCATTAGGAGACTAACATCTTGATGACCTAGTGGCATCCTAAGGACATGGACCCCATGTAGCTTCACATACATGGCTGAAGCATCAGGAGGAAGGCTCTGGAGGGGCCAGAGAAATGTTTCCCTGACACCAAAACAATCTCAAAGATTCGTGGATAAACAATCTTGCTAACTACAGCCTTGATTACAAACTAAATCCCTTGCTGAGTCTTGTAGCTAGGAAATTATGAGCTGGGGTTTCTCCAGGGCAGATGTTTTCAAGGGCTGATTGCTCCCAGGAGGAGTGGGCATCAGGAGAAGAATCTCAGTGTAAAATATGCTGGTTTTCATTTTCCTTAATTGCCAAGTGAGTTTTGCTGTTGTTCCTCAGTTGAGGCACATCTACACTCACATCCCTGTGATTCCTCAGAGGCTTTCTTCACTTACAAACTATTATTTCCCAGATTTATTTCCTGTCCTAGTTCTTTTGCTCTCCTCTCACATCCATTTTTCTGCAGCGTTGAAGCAATCAGTGAAGAGAAAAGACTAGCAGAGACCTCAAGGATGTGCAAACCTGGGAACCAACCAGGAATGCCTGCTCTGGCAATAGAGTGAATTGCAAGGAGATTTTCAGCACAATAACACAGGCAAACTGCAGAGTGACTCACAAGCAAAGGCTTCAAAGTTCTTTTAGTGAGGCAGCATCATGCTCACTTGAGGAGAGAGAAAGCCTAGGGGTAAGGAGGTGAGCTGTTTGCACACACTGGGTACAGAGTTCAGCCTCAGAGTTCTCCTCATGCCCTCAAAACATAAGATAGTGAAACTCCAGCTTATGCCTGAAAGATCAAGCACAGTCTGCTGGAGACAAACCATTTCTGGAGAAGATACCCAACATGTTTTGTCTGTGCTGGAAGGGTTTTATAGCAGAAGCTACTGCCATAAAATAATGGGAAGCAAAACTAGTTTTAGTCAAGCAAGATGTGTAGCTCTGATGCTGAAGGACATGGTTTAGTGGTGACTGGACAGTGATGGGTTAATGGTTGGGCTCAGTGAGCTTAAAGGTCTATTCTAACCTGAATGATTTTATGATTTGATTATTATAGTGAACATATCCTCTTTCTCTTTGTTCAAATTGCTGTTTACAGACTTAGGTTGCATATTAGCAAGGGGAGTTTTAAGCTTGCCATACCACAAAGATCATTTTTTCCAGTCCTTGGGATGAGGTCTGATGTGGAAATCTGAGTGAGGAGTCAGACCCATTAACCAAAGCAGATCTGCTGGACACTGCCAGTGCTCCTGTGACCAAATCAATGAGGACTGGATCCAGGAAGGCTGTGTCAGTGCCAGCAAGCTGGGGACCCTGCCTGCAGCATCTATACACACACAGGACTCTCTGCCTTGGAGCTGAAGGTTCCCTCAGATTTACCTGCTGCTAAAGTCTTCAGAATGAAGATAACAGGTGGACTGGAATCCATGGGCCAGGCTGCACTCTATGCTCAGAGGAAAAGAGGCACTGTATGTGGGTTTGGCCACACCAAGGAACAATCAAGCTGGAAGGCCAGTGGCATCCTGGGCTGCAGCAAGAGAAGCGTGNTTCTAGGATTCTAGGATTCTACTTCAGATGAGATCCTGAGACAAATGGAGCACCTGTAGCTTCATTTCTTTGTATCCACCACCTCTCAGAAGCAGACACTGTGGCTGAGCAGCTGTACATTCAACAGACACCCATGACATGACTCAGGCACAGAAGCACACTAATTTAATCAGATGCTAAGAAAAACAGACAGGAATTATGCAAGGGTTTTGTCCATGCCTTTCAGATCCTCTGCTCCCTGGCACCTAGGGCTGCACACAGCTCCCAGATCAGGGGACAGATGGATTATGTAGATGAGGACAAATCAAATGCCATGTAGCTGCAGGAAGAGCAGATAAAGTTTACCCTGGAGCTGCTAGAATTAATGGACCAATAACAATTGTTATGGAAAATGCACCAAGCAAGGTTTTGAGCTGAGAGAATCCAAAATGTACATGGAAAGCAGCATAGGGCTGCAGGCAAGTAATCTGTTTGCTGGAAAACAGAGCCAGAGTTTGAAATCATTGTCATTCCTTAAAATCAGTTTCCTTTTTAAGGTATTTAAACATTATTCCAGTACTGAGTAGAGGATGATTTGTGGAAACCCCTGTTCAAATATATAGTTTTGTATGTATTTACCTCAATCTGAAAACAGATCAGTAGAATGTGAATATCTTCTGAAGTCCTCCTCAAGGCCTTAGATACCTCTGGGTTTAAAGACAAGGGTTGAGGAGAGCAATAAAACTTCATCAGTGTCCCAAAAGTACTTAAGGTGGGATTTTTGATGCAACAAAATCCTGACACACATCCACACACTCTTAAATTAATCATTGCCATGACCTGGGCCTTGATCATCCTTCCTCCTTCCCCATCATTCCCAAATATTCTTACAGCTTGCTTCCTGTTTAAATGACAAACTCTGCACACAATGGAATATGGATGTCGATTTATTTGCCCATTCTGAGCTCCTCTCCCTCTCTTAAGAAAATTCCAAAAGGGAAGGAAAAGGAGGTAAAGCACTTCTGGAATTTGGTGTTCATGTCCAGCAATTGCTAGCTCCATGGTCAACACACCAGCCATCCCAGGAAGTTTATAGGATCTAATGTTGCTGTTCCAGAGTGATAAAGTCTTGTTGAAAGCAATGCTGCTAGCTGATGGGTTTGGGGCTGCTTCTCCTGACCCTGTGGCAGTCCCAGTTGAGATAAATAGAGGCAAACCACTCTCTGTGCTGAGCTTTGTCAACCTGGTTTTATTTGTGTGCTTTGAAAAGATTCAAAAATCAGGTCAGGATTAGTAGCAGTTGCTGGGATTTTAAAAAATACTCTGTTAGCAGTGACCTTCCAAGGAAAACAAACAAAAATTGGCTTGTACTTTTATTTCTATATCAAAAAAAAAGGCATAAGAGGATTGGGACTGCTTCTTACAGCTCGTAAAGAAAAACAGATGTAAAATGTCAATTTTGGCTTTCCCTATTTTTGCTGAAGAATTTGAAGGTTGTCTCAGATAGTGGTTACCCAACTCTTAGCTAAGATGGCAGAATTACCCAATCATTTAACAAGAGTACATTTTCTCCTACATATTTTTAGGCATTTCAGAGAAAAACAATAAAAATCCCCAAAGGACATTGATAGCCTTAATGAAAAATTGTTATTCCTTTCAGCAAAGCAGTTTTCATATATATGTGTATTATTCCAGTTATCCAGCAAGACTATTAGGACAAGCCCTGGAGTTATTACAACAAGAAAGCAAGAGAGTATTATTGGATAAAGAGGGGGAAAGCTTTCAAGTCTGCTTCATGCAGCATAAACAAGGGAGGAAAGCAAACATAATTCTCTATTTCCCTTGACAGGACACCCTTAGATGGAGCTCAAGACATTTAATAGAGATGAGATATGGGGGGGAAAGTGGGTCAGAGCCTGAGAAGGAAACAAAAAAGAGGGTAATTTCCATTATGGTTTGTATTTAGCCTTCTGTTGTCTTGACTCTTGTAAACAACTGACAGGCAGCCCTGTGGTCTGTTTAAACTATAGATGAAATGAGAAGTGGAGCCATAACTGAGGCTGCTCTGAGAGAAATTCAACAGGATGTTGATCTGGCTGAAATATTCTGGCTGAATATGAAATGAAGCATTCATTTAAAAACTCCCAAAGCAAACAACAAATGATCTATACAGCTAGGCTGAAGGTGATCTGAGCATGACAGCTGAAATGACCACACAAGGTGTGCTCTGAGATGCTGTGCAGCAACTAACAAAAGCTCCCAAGCACAAGGCACAAAAGAAGAGAATTTGGAGGAAATCACAGACATCTTTGCTGATCCATTTTCAATTCTGAGNGACACACGCATTAGTCCCAGCATCTGTCCAATGGATGGTTAGGATTGTGCGGAGACAGCGCTGCTGGAAGCGCTCCAAGAGTCGTAGGTGGTGGCCATAGATGAGCCAGGATTGGGAACCATAGAAAAGAGTAGACAGCACAATGGCTCTAGAAACACTGAGCTTTGGACTTTTCTTCAAGTGTTTATTTCACTAGAGTCTTTGATAGAGTTTTCCCAAAGCACTCTATGCCTTTGCTAGCCACATTTTATCACATCACATTAATACACTCACCTTGATGGATCTACTTTAATAGCTTCCCTTCACTTCCTGTGCCATGACATAGAGGGCCAATCTCTGTTTGTCAGTACAGTACTGGATGACACCAGTGAAATAGTACTATGCTCTACCATGCTCCTTTATAATGGAAATTAACAGATAATGGCCAAGCTACCCTTATTTTTCCACTGTATTTTTGTGTTTTGGGGCAACTCTACAGCCTGTAAGCCCCACACAGGACAATTTCCCCACAGCAAGCTCACTACAGCTCTTCACTGCACCAAAACTAAACATCCTGGGACCTGATGGGCTTAAGAAAAATCCTGGACAAGTACAACACTTCTCATAGGCCTGCAGAGATGATAGCAAAGAAAAAACAGGACAAGAATGAACTAACATGAGAGAAGAATTTGGCTCAGCATGGACATCAAGTAAAATCTGTGCTTCTGGAAGCCAAGGAGTGGTTGGTAGTGCCTGGGGTACCACCAGAGAGCTGTACTCTGTTACATTTGCATTAGAATTGGTTTTTAAGCATAACTCACTGATTCAAGCAGACTCTTTTGAGGGATATAGCACTTGAATAGACTTACTAGCAGAGAAGAGGTAAATAGCTGTATTTCCTCCACCCAATGGCCTCCCTTTCCCATCCTCTCCCCACCATTGCATGCTCCTGCATTGCATCCTTGGCAGGGAGAGCAGCATAGGGTGGGAGCTGCCCCTGGGAAGGGGCTTAGCCCCCTCTGTGCACCTGGGTTCCTTATTTCTCTGTGTGGCTTGCACAGTGCAAACAGCCAGGCAGGACTGTGCCAATTCATTCCAAATCCTTCAGGTGAGACATTGCAAGGAACAACTGGAGAATGTCACGAGTTATCCAGGCTGTTCCTCAATAGCAGCTGGAAGGTCATGGCAACAGTAAAAAAATAAAAGGAGGTTCCACTTGGAAGACTCAGCTCATGCTCAATACTGGGAAATCTTAAAACAAAAGACACTGTGTGGGACTGCTACCTTCACACAAACTGCAGGAGTGGGAATTGAGCCACCAAGCAGGAAGAACAGCTTGAAACTGAGAAGGCTTTAGCTAGATGAGCAGTTTTTTTACACATTCAAAAATTCTTTTTCTCCACTGTGAAAAATCTATTCTGAATTCCCCACCACACCTCTCCCTGCAGCCTCTGCTCAGCAAGGCTTTGAACTCCTTCTCCCCACACCCTGGGGAGGTTTCTTGCCTGCCAGATGCCCCTTGGAGCCACAGAGGGAACAGAACTTATCCTGGTGTAGGATCAGTGCAGGGCTCTGGCAGCAGCACTGCCAGGTTCCCAGGAGGAGTGTGCATCAGGGAGCTGAGCAGCTTAGCCAGGCGAGGAGATGGCAGCTTGCATGCAGAAGTCAGTGTGCCCGTGCCTGCCAGCCCTCCTGCCATGCCAGCTGCCAAGGCTCAGAGCCTGGGCTTCAGGTCCTGGGCTCACTGGCTGCAGGGAAAGAAACAAACCATTCCTCCAGCACCTCCTCNGCCACGCTCCTCTTCATGCATCCTAGGATGCCATTGGCCTCTTGGCCACAAGGGCACATTGCTGCCTCATGGGCATCCTCCTAGCCACCAGCACTCCGAGAGCTTTTTCCCCAGGGCTGTTCTCCAACAGGTCAGTTCCCAGTCTGGACTGATCCATGGGCTTGTTCTTTCCCAGATGCAGTACTTTACACTTCCTCTTGTTAAATTGCATTAAGTCTCTCCCTGCCCATGTCTCTAGCCTGTCCAGGTCACTCTGGATGGCAGCACAGCTCCTGGTGTGCCAGCCACTGCTCCAAGCTTGGGATCATCTGCAAACTTGCTGAGGGAACACTCTACCCCTTCATTCAAATCATTAATGACACCTCCATTCAGAATTCTAATGCTAGTCAAACATCTTTACCATACAACAGGGTCCTGATGGCTGATTTTTGTCCTCAGTATAAGCACATTTGGCCTTTTCCCAGATTATAGTTTCAGTGTCTCCCACGTGTTTTGTGGAGGGTTTCTCTAGAGGACTGAGATCTGCTGTAGAAATAACTGTGATGTCTCAGGAGACGTTTGTGATCTCTGACTGGAGTTTGGATTACATCAGTAGATGAGAGAGAAAAAAACAGACTGAGTACTACTATCTTGGGTTGTTGCTGCCAGCTGCCTTGCAACAGGCAGCCCATGTACTGAGAGCTGCTAGGACAGATAGTGCTACTTGTAAAAGCAGCAGTGAAACCCTTATCTCGGGGTGGTTTGCATCAGCCATAGCTCTGAGGGGAAAGCAGGTTTATACAAAGGCCCAAGAATAACATATGTGGCAGAAGGGTGTTGAAAACCCTCTTCTGACCTAGCTAAGCAATAACCTCTCCTATGATCTCAGGGATGCCAAAGATTGGTGATAATTTGTATATAAAGAGAGGACTCTGGAGAGGTATGGCAATGTTTTACATCATCTACAGTTGGCACTGATGTTGAGGAAAAGAGCTACCAGAGAATGTGCTCATTCCTCTTACAGAACTATTGCAGAGCTCCCAGCACTGGGGAATGGTTCACATCTCTCCAACTGGATCTAATTCAGTCACAAACCTCATTTTCAGCAGAAGCTGTCCAGGTTTCTCCTTATTCATGGGCCTTAGACTGTCATTAATGTATTATGTCCATGAGCATCACAGTATCACAGTATCCCAGTATGTCAGGGTTGGAATGGACCTAGAAAGATCATCTAGTGCAACCCCTCCCCTGCCAGAGCAGGAGCACCTAGACGAGGGACAAGAGCAAAGTGAGACATCTGAGGAGATGCTGGTCAGTGTGGGATGCTCAGCTGCTTCCTCATGGATGAGTTGGCTCATGATGGCAGCATGAGCTGACAGGAAAGCACAGCACTGGAGATTAATTGCTTCTAATGAGTGGCACTGCAGCCCTCAGAAAAGGATGAACTCAGGACTGCTTCAGAAATTACAGCATTTTAACCCTCTGTGGTGTTATTTCCCTCACTGGAAGCTTTTTGAACACTACATCCTCACACCTGAAAGGCAAAGAGGATTTCTGCAGAGGCCTGTTACCCACAGCAAAGTGAGAGGCAGGATGCCAGCTCTGCTTGCTCGCTCAGAACAGCTACAGCACCATGCACAATATCACAGAATCACAGTATGTTAGGGGTTGGAAGGGACCTAGAAAGATCATCTAGTGCAACCCCCCTGCCAGAGCAGGAGCACCTAGACCAGCTCACACAGCAATGTGTCCAGGCAGCTCTGCAATGGCTCCAGACAAGGAGACTCCACAGGCTCCTGGGCAGCCTGGGCCAGTGCTCTGGCACCTGAACTGCAAACAAGTTTCTCCTTGTGTTAATACTAAACCTCCTGTGATCCAACTTGCTCCCATTCCCTCTTGTCCTAACACTGGATGCCAGTGAGAAGAGCCTGGCTCTCTCCTATATCATATAGGCTGTCTCCAATATTGTTCCCACCACAAGCTCTCAAACCCAGCAGGAACTTGTATAAATCTCCCCTTTGAGGACAACCTTATTTTCTAAGCCTGGTGCAATCTCCTTGTTCCCTGAGCAGTTATCCTGCACTACTGCAGCAGCTGTGTCAGCCAGGACTGCTCACACAGCAGTGTAAATCAACTCCAGAGTGTAAGGAGTGCATGCTGCATTTACACCTCTGAGAAGGAGCCTGGGCTTGGGCATCTGCCATCTGGAAGAGCTGTATGGAGTGACTCTCATTCCTTTTTTTTCTTTTAACTTTCTGTAGTTCTTTCTTTGTCAGTCCATCTTTCCTAAAAAAAGACAGAAGCAAACCCCAGTAACAGAGTGTTCCTGTGTCTGGGGAAGGCATGAAAATAGCAGCAAATGCTGGGTAGCTCGAGGTTTCGAGCAGGTCAGCAGCTCAAGGTCAGCTATCATTTCTCTTGGAGGCAATTTCTGCAGGGTTCATCAAGTTTGCCATCAGAGTTGATCAGGTCAGTGCACAGAAGCACACAAACGATTCCTGTGCCAGCATCCTATTGGAAAATCTCCTCTAAGCTTCCAGTGGAAGCAGGGAGAGGAGAGGAGAGAGCATGGCTTCATACACACAGGAGGAAACCTGCAGGCCAGTAGGGATCAGATCCATCTGCAGTATCCTGGCAAGTGTTCAGGCTGGGAGATGTTGTGCCTGAGAGCTGCTGTCCTACTGCCATGCCAAGCAAAGCCAAGGGGAGAGCTCACTGGGATGGAGTCTCCCAGGATGGAGCAGTCCTCTCCATGGCCATCCATACTGGCATGAAATGGATGGAGACAAGCAAATGAGCTATAAATTTTCCCAGAATGAAAACTTCTAGTTTAGAGGGAAGAGAAAGACCCAAGCCACTTGGTCATTTGAGCTAACCCCAGGGAACTGTCTTAGCTGGAAAAATAAAGTTAGGAAGAAAGAAGTCAGCCATTGAGTTGTGACAGTTTGGTGGAAAATCACTACAGCTTTTCCTGCCTGTTTCCATGTCAGAACTGACCTACATTTCTCCAATGCTGAGGAGGTGGGAGTGTTACTGAGCAGCACAAGAACCAAGCTAGCTCAGGCTGAGCAGAAGCTGGGGAGATTTTTTTCTCATTTAAATCAACTCAGATTGAGCTGTTGGGGAAATTGTAGTTTGTGGCTCCTGCTTTAAAGAAGGGATATGGTCAGAGGATGTTTTCTGGAGAGCAGAGCACAAATGAGTGATGCTAGGAAGCCCTAGGGAAGGAAGCTAGGCACTGCAGCTGGTTCTGGGCAGATGTTGATCACTTAAGAGACTGCTGACAATAGGGCCCACTAATTAGGACATCAAATCACTAACCATAGAAAAAGAGATCAATCTGCTTTGTAACATGAAAAAAACTGAAGGTTTATGCTGTGCTGTTCATTTGGACACAGTCACCTTTCTCTCTGATCAAAGACGTGACACTAAAAAAAAATGCTCTAGAAACCCCCAAGCTACAACCTTTTCAAAACACTTTGTCCAATTCAAGAGCTGCTTCCAAAATCTTTCCTAAGGACTTCAGTCTTGGAAAAGAGACTTGGGATTGTTGGTAATGTTTTGCTGCAAACAGGAGAGGATGCTTTATTCCATCTGGTTGTTTTTGTGAGATCAGGTTCCATGAAATGAGGGGAAATGTAGTTTGGTTCTTACTGAACATAGCCTAATCATAGAAGGTAAAAAAGAATTCCATTTGGAACATCACTTGTTAAAATAATTAAATTGCATTTAAATCATAAAAACACCTATTTTACTTATTTTAATACAAATAATCATATTCATGAGAACAATATTTTAATACATTTCAATGCTTTGGTGTTGAAGTGATTTGACTCCAAGTTGCAACATATATATTTATAAATTAATGTAATAATATAATTTAATAATTTAATATAATTTTAATTATTTACTCAAAAATCTTTACAAAACTCATCTTTTCAAATAGTTTAAATCCTTCCTCTAGTGAAAAAATGCCACATATGTTTCACTAGATCAGTTTACAGGGTGCTGTCTTTCTGTGTAAGAAAGAGCTGCTGCAGAGCATCCTTATTTTAGAAGGTGGTAGCAAAACCAAACCAGACTCTGTAAATAATGTATCTTATAACAGAGCCTCCAAGAAATAAAGGAGGAACCTTACATGCAAGAGGAGCTGTGTAACTGAGGTTTGCTTGTTTTTGTTTTGTTTTCTCTACATATTACTGATGAAGAACATGCTTTGAAGAAACTACAGGCTGATGCCTGGACAAGGGAAAATATCCTCTCTGCAATACATGAGTGCATCTCTCATTAGCAAACTGCTTGAGTACTCCTAGAAGGCCTTAGTGCAGCTGGCACAGTTCCTGAGAATAGAATTATTGGTTGCCATGGTTCCCCATGCTGGAAGTATTCCCCTCTGCAATCACTGTAAACAAAGATCCTTTCACAATGCTGTAAAAATGAGAACACTTTCAGCAATTAAAGGAAATGATCAATTGAGCAAAAGTCCAACTTGTGCCTTGTAAGCACTGGAGCTTTTCTAACACTGGAGGGGGTGTGAAAACCTTCTGCAAAGATTTGCTCCTCTCCCAGCCTGAATCACTTGCAAAGCTCTCACCCAGCACCATCAAGAGCAGGGCGAGAGCCTAATTAGATCCAAAGCACCTTAGCAGCACACAAGCCCTTCCATGCCTTGGTAGGTCCTGGCTACAAGTAGACTGTTCAAACCACACAGGAGGATCTAATCAGAGCTGCAGCAGAGGACAATAAAGAGGTGAGAAGTTATCACATGCATTGCTGAGGGAGCTTTCCCAGTAAAGAGAAGAGTATCATGGAGCCAATTTGTGTCAGACCTTTGAGTAAGAGGGGAGAATCCTAGAATGGTTTGAGTTGGAAGGGACCTCTGGAGCTCATCTAGTCCAACCCTCCTGCATTGGGCAGGGACATCCCCAACTAAAGCAGCTTGCCCAGAGCCCTGGCAAGCCTCACCTGCAATGCCTCCAGGGATGGGAACTCAACCACCTCCCTGGGCAACCTGGGCCAGTGTTCCACCACCCTTGTGGGGAGCAACTTCTTTCTAATGTCCAGTTTAAATCTACTCTTCTCCAGTTTAAAACCATTGCCCCTTGTCCTTTCACTGCAGGCCTTTGCAAACAGGCCCTCTCCAGCCTTCTTGGAAGTTCCCTTTAGGTCCTGGAAGGTCACTAGTAGGTCCCCTGAAGCCTTCTCTTCTCCAGGCTGAACAATCCGAGCTCCCTCAGCCTGTCCTCAGAGCAGAGGTGTTGCAGCCCCTGAGCATTCTCGTGGCCTCCTCTGGACCTGCTCCATCAGCTCCATGTCCCTTCTGTATTGAGGGCTCCAGAGCTGGGCACAGTATTCCAGATGAGAATGGTCCCTGGAGCTAGTGCAAGCTTGGACAGAAACAGCAGGCACAAACTGGACCCTTCTCCTACACCCATGCTTGGGCAAAGGGAGGAGAAGATAACCCAACAAGTGACATTTGCACTGTGCAAACACCCAGCAAGAGGTGGGCTGGTTCACAGGTAGGCAGGCAGCAGGTGAGTGGAAGAAGCAGGACTAAAACACAGATGTCCTTTGGTCCTGCAAGTGCCTTTTCCACTTGAACATATATCCTCAGGGTGGACTTGATCTCTCCCAATGTCCATGCCTTCTGTCTGCTCTGTTGGCACTGTAAAAGCACAGGGGCTGTGGCTCCAGCACAGAACCACCTTGGAGAGGCTCTCATCCAGCTAGAGATCTATGGCAGAGTACAAAGATGTCTTGAATAAATCATTTGCTCTTCACAGTCAAGACCTTGCTGGGTTGGTGCAGGTGAAGCATGGTGTGGGGCTGAGGAGGGACAGGCCCTGAGCCCAGCACATTTCTTCAGTGTGGTGCTGGCAGTGCTGTGACAACTGACACTTCTTCTAGGAAACATCTCTCTTGTTAGGCTGGAGAAGAGGAGGCTTAGAGGGATCTTGTCACTGTATATAAATAACTGAAGAGAGGACAGCACCAGGCTCTTCTCTGTGGTGCCCAGTGACAGGACAGGAGGCTGCAGGCACAAACTGAAACATTGCAGGTTCCCTCTGAACATCAAAAAACCACTTTTTTATTGAGAACTGGCCTAGAGAGATGAGAAGGCAGCACCAGGGACTCTCTTCAGCCAAATTCTCACCCTGGAAACTTACCACTGCCATCATACACCAAAAATATGGGAAACAGAACTTTTCCTCTTCCCCTTTATGTTATGGCCACATCTGCCCCTGGTGAGTCTGGACTGGCTGGGTGGAATGAGAGTGTTTTGCTCTTACACCATGCTCACATTGCTTCCCAGGCAGTGGGGCAAGATGTGAAGGATTTGGCAACATGAAATCTTCCCTGTAGGATCACAATCCCCACTTCAAGGTGGAAAAAGCAAAGAGGTGGAGTTCTGCACTGAGGGTCACAGAGGACATGTGTGAAAGGGCATCACAGCCTGGCTCTAATTGTGTGCCCTGTTCTCCAGCCACTCTCCTCCTTCCTGAGCCATGTTAAACAGCCACATAACAGCACTACAAAGCCTTAAGAAGCCCTGCAAAAAAGCTCTAGGGAAGAAAGAGTAAGTTCAGTGATGCAGAACAAGACAAGGAAACAAGCAGTTTGCAAACCTCAACAAAGTGGTCCTTACCTCTGCTCAGCAGCTGGGGCAGGGGCACAGCAGAGCATAAGTGCTACTCACTACAGGGGCACTTCCAGAGCAGAGATATCTGAACCAGCCACAGGAGCTGCAGGTTGCTAATGTCTTGAAGAGGTGTTACATCTCATCCAACTGGAGACAAACAAATGTGACAAGATAACATTGAAATGAAATCTCAAGGGACAAAGAGAAATCAGGGAGCTTGTTAAGATGCCCATTGCCATCTGGAATGCAGGAAGAGGCATGCATCTGGGAGAAAGTCACATCTCTGGGGAAAGCCTGGGTGCTTGCAGCTGGCACAGCAAGATGAAAGGATGCAGACTAGCTGATGGGCCTGCCCTGGAAATCAGAGCAGAGAGCAAAGGGAGGGTTGGTTTTCATTTTCAGGAGACATTAGGGTATGTAGCAGAATCTAAAATAATCACCTCATGCTGATTGTTGCCCTTGGCAGGAACAGGAACTTTGTGGCCCAAAGGGTTTAATTGAAGATACAAGGGGGGAAATGAGAGCACATTGGGCTCTTGATTTGCTAATAGGAGTCTTTTGTGCTGTCTATTGGTTCAGAGCCATCTCCTAGGTCTTAACCCTTCACTCCTTAGTTGCCATGAAAACATGTGGCCTTCCTTGACTATGCATTTTATTTTTCAGAGGTAAGAATCATTCTTTCTGAGTTGGCACTAAGCTCTCATCATTGATGCTAAACCTAGGGCATAGAGAGGGAAGAGGAGACCTGTGCCATGGTAACAGATGCTTTTAAATTAGTAACTGGTTTTCTAGTAACTGGTATTTTCTGTAATTCAGCCCAGGGAACACCAGCTTCACACTGGTTTCTCTTATGGAGACAAAACACAAAAGGCTTTTGCTTTTGGTTAGTCACGTAAATCCTCTGATGAAGCCTATTCTAACAGAAAGCTAGTAAAAGGCTAGGCTATAAATAGTGCTGTGTATTTGCCTGCACTGAGGCAGAAATGTAAGGTTTCATAGCTCAGATTGAGAGTCATGGTCATTTCAGAGCCAGGGGCTGACATTTGCCTTTATGCTTGTGCTCTGATGTCTGTTTTGTTTCCCGATACAGTCATTTATTTTAAATCAGTCTGAATACATGTTACATTTTGAGGGAGAATTAAGATCTGGCTTGGACAAGTTCACTTAACTGTGTGATCTGGTCCAACTGTTGTTTTGGTTTTTTTTTCCATAAAACTTGCAGATTTATGAGGTTTTCTATCAGACTCTAGGCAAAAGAAATACAGGCCAATTCAGCATCATGTAGCAATGCTAGACATAAATATTCTGAGAAAGCAGCACTAGGCAGCTCTGTGAGGGATGCAAGCACCATTTCTGCAGTTGCTGCATATAAGCATTTCTTCCTGATGTGAATGAAGCTGTTCATACACAGCAGATGCTTTATCATGTGGCATGATAACAACTGGATGAGGTCTAACTGGAAGCTTTTCATTTGTTCATAGCTCTAAAGGACTGATCCTCACTTGATTCCATTCAACTCAGAGTTGGGATTGTAGGAAATGGCACAGTCCTTTCTGTTTCTCTTTCCAGATACTGAAATTATCTTTCTAAGCACTGATACCTCCTCACTGTTTTCATGGCTTTTGGAATTTCCATGTTTAAGATTGATAAACTTGCAGCTTTTTATGGACAACAGCCCAGTTGAACCTGAGCCATTCTGTGACACCTGTAAGAAACACCATGGAGTAAAAGATCATTTCATTGCAAACTATGATCACAGAAAAGAAGGACAACAAAAAGTAAGTCAGGTGGTAAATCCTTCTCCTTTAAATGTTCATATTCTCAATACCTACTGGGTATTTTAGTTCAAACAGCAAAATATCACCTCATCTGGTGAGGAAACTTCTCTCATTCATCTGTAGACATTGAGGTGAATGAGAGTTGATTCACATATTGAGAAAGCAAGTTTAGTCTACATGTGAATCCAAATACTTGCCCATGGGGAGCTATACAGCACATCCTGGCTACCCCCAGGGATGGGGACAGCCTGGTGGCATCTAGCCACCTCCCAGCCAAGCACCTACCTCCTGCATGGAGAAGGAGGAGAAGCAGCAAGCTGGAAAAGGAAAATAAATCTGGAGGTAATAGAAGCATTCCTAAATGAGATTTGAGGGAGGTAATTCAGGCTTTGTGGCTTGCCCATGAGGGGCCAGGCCCTGCCTCTCACTGCTGTAAGAAGCTTACAGCAGCAGCATGCATTTTGCAGCCCAAACACCTAACCTTTCTCCAGCCAGCCTTCCAAAAGCAAAGCTCTCTGCTTGGCCAAGAGAGCAGATAGCATCAGCACATCCCCAGGCACCAGCACCAACACCACTGCCACCCTTAACCCATGCCACAGCCTCAAGTGACACCCACACCCAGCCCAGGTGCCATGCACAAGGGTTCATGCTCATTGAGGACACACAGCTAGCACCCGTGGGTGATGATGAAGTTGCCACTAAGCCTTCTCCTACCTGCCTAGCTGGCTTGGGGGGCCAGCAGGCCCCCCAGCCTTTCTACCCCCCCCTTGCAAGCAGGGTGCACCCCTGGGGAACTCACCGGTGATGCCAAGAGGAGTCTCTGCCTCCCTCAGCCCAGCTGGGCACAGCTGCAGCTGCTCCCCTTCCTGCCAAAGATAAAGGGCAGGGGGTGGGAGGGCAAAGAGCCACAGCTGGGCAGGGGAGGGGGCTGCAACTGAGCCCAGCTGCTCTGGGATTTGGGGGAAGAGTGACAAAATGGGATGGGAAAGGGGAGATGGAGGCAGATGAGGGAGATAAGGTGGGAGAAGGGTCAGTAGGGCTCATCTCTGGAGATATTCCAAACCTGACTGGACACATCCTGGGCAAGCTGCTCTAGGTTCAACTGCTCTGGCAGTGGGATTGGACTAGATGATCTCCAGAGGTCCCTTCCAACCCCTAACATTCCATGAACATGGTGGGAGAAAAGACATCTCTAAGCAAAAGAGTAGCAGGGCCAATTTCTTCACTGTAACTGCTGCATTTTTGTACAGTTTATGTCAGTAAACAGAATCTATTAGTGCCAAATGTGAAGGGTGGAAACTCAGAGAATGACAGATGTAGATGTAATATATCCCTACTGTAAAGATACACAAAGACCAGCTGAATTCTTATTTGTCTCTATTTTTCCTTAACAAAAACTCAGAACAATCCATGTGATTTGTTACCTTCTTTCTTCTCATCCCTTACATCAATTTAGCAGAACAGATGTTTTTTCTCATCCCTTTTAGATTGTATGCAGTACCTTCACAGCCATAACCAAGAGCAGGTTTTTCACTACTTGTGTTTATTAAAACACATTTGCCTTCATTTATTCAAACCTTTTTTTTTTTGCAAAATTAAGTTGTGTTGTCATCTTTACAGGTGAATAAATGGAGGGAAGGGAACAGATCTGCTTTACATTACGTACAGATCTAGAATAATTTCTGTCCTAAAAATAGGATTTTTGTTTACTTTGCATTCTGCATGTCACCTTGCATGTTCCCAGCTCCATGCAAGAAGCTCAGCATCATTTATTCCCACAGTGCAGTAGCCTACAGCTGAATATGTTCTTGAAGTACTTTGAGCCACATAGGGGCCCTGAAGGCAAACCATCTCCCTGTGAAACACGAGAGGACATTGCTGCCAGCAAAGCTCCTGCCTGCCCTAGATTTCTCTGCCTCAACCTCTCCCACCACCTCCACGATGCTGCTCTTCTACCTCTGCTCATATGGGACCTTCAGCCAGATTTATCTTTACCCAAGTCTCTCCTCTGTCCAAAGCACCTACAAATTTCAAGTGACACCAACAGAGAAAGNTATCAATCCAGGCTGGGGATGAGATGATGGAGAGCAGCCCTGCAGAAAAGGCCTTGGGGTGCTGGTGGCTGAGAAGCTGGCCATGAGCAAACAGTGCACGCTGGCAGCCCAGAAGCACAATAGCATCCTGGGCTGCAGCAAGAGAAGCGTGGCCAGCAGAGCCAGAGAGGTGATTCTGACCACAAGCTCAGAACAACACCACAGCTAGGTACAGCTGGTTTTGCAGATCAAACTTTAAAATGTTGTCCCTGCAGCCTTTTGTAACTCAGGTCACAACTCTAGGTCATCTCAGCTGGGCCACAAAGCCACTTTGTGAAGGGTCTTGGCATAAGGACACAGCATCAGCATGGGTTGCTCATTAGTCTTTGGAGTAGTTGAGGAGTTTGTACTTCAGCAGTCTCCTTGCATTTGTCTTGTTTTATTTAGAAGACTAGCTACGGGACTCCGTTTATCTCTTTTTTTTTTTAAATGGTCTTTTTTCTTAAACTGGAAAAACCAGATATTGGTCAAGGCCAAGCCTTTTGCATTAGGCAGAGCAGGAGACCTCCTGCTGCCAGGGTTGAACTGAATTATCTGAGCCAAGTGCTAAGGGTCTTTGCAGAGCAGAAAGAGTAATGTGTCATTAGAGATGAAGCAGGTTCTTAGCCCTCAGCCACCACAGTGGCATCCACAGCTGCTGAAATAACCCTTTGCAGAACCTTTCAGCCTGCTTGCCATCCCCTTCAGGGCACTGTGCAATGGTTTTAATTGGAGGCAGATGTGCAACTTGGTAGGTAGGAGCAGGAGTCTCCTCAGTGTGAGCTCCTAGTAAATACCTCCTGTGTGATCACTTTGAAAGCAAAAAACACCATTAAATAAGACTGACTCACAGTCAGTTAACTGGTTCATTAATCTTGCCTATATTCCTTCCCAGTTATTAGGACTCAGGAATATTATCTCCTCTTTCTTGCTTGATAGATCTGCAGATTGGATGGAGCATTCATCTTCACCAAATGGGTCAAAGGGAGATTTCCAGGTCATCACTTCCATTGCAAACACCTTTCCAATAAGGTGGCCATGAAAATCATGGAGATAGATTGCTCATTCCCAACAAGCCCAGTCTTCATTGGGAAGAGATTTGTAGCTCAATTTTAGAAACACAGTCTCTTCATCTTGATTTCAAAAAGAATATTTGGGCCATGTCAATTTTTTCTGTCACAGTAGCTCTGCCAGGCTACACTGCATCTGGTTTTGTGGCAGATACCTCCCATTAGCTCAGCTTGCTCCCAGCCCTAGCCAGCCTGGCCTGCCAAACTGCCAGGGATGGGGCTGCCACCACCTCTCTGGGCAAACATCTGCAGCCTCCTCCCAGCTATTGGAAAGAAAAGTCATGGTTTTGTGAACAAAGGATTGATTTAGACTGGGTCACCATGTCCTGCTCCTTACTTGCATTTCATACCTTTTGCTTTCACAGAATCACAGAATGTTAGGGGTTGGAAGGGCCCTAGAAAGATCATCTAGTGCAACCCCCCTGCCAGAGCAGGATCACCTAGACCAGCTCACACAGCAATGTGTCCAGGCAGCTCTGCAATGGCTCCAGACAAGGAGACTCCACAGGCTCCTGGGCAGCCTGGGCCAGTGCTCTGGCACCTGAACTGCAAACAAGTTCCTCCTCAGCTTAATACTAAACCTCCTGTGCTCCAACTTGCTCCCATTCCCTCTTGTCCTACCATTGGATGCCATGGAGCAGAGCCTGGCTCTCTCCTCCTCACACTCACCCTTCCCATATTTCTAAGCATTGCTGAGGTCTCCTCTCAGTCTCCTCTTGTCCAGGCTGCAGAGACCCAGCTCTCTCAGCCTGTCCTCCTAGGGCACATGCTCCACTCCTTTCAGGATCTTGCTGGCCCTGTGCTGGACTCTCTCCAGCAGCTCCCTAGCCTTCTGGAGCTGAGGGGCCCACAACTGGACACAGCATTCCAGGGGAGGCCTCCCCAGGGCACAGGAGAGGGGAGAAGAACCTCTCTGGCTCTGCTGGCCACGCTCCTCTTCATGCATCCTAGGATGCCATTGGCCTCTTGGCCACAAGGGCACATTGCTGCCTCATGGGCATCCTCCTAGCCACCAGCACTCCGAGAGCTTTTTCCCCAGGGCTCTTCTCCAACACATCAGTTCCCAGTCTGGACTGATCCATGGGCTTGTTCTTTCCCACATGCAGTACTTTACACTTCCCCTTGTTAAATTGCATTAAGTTTCTCCCTGCCCATGTCTCTAGCCTGTCCAGGTCACTCTGGATGGCAGCACAGCTCCTGGTGTGCCAGCCACTGCTCCAAGCTTGGGATCATCCCCAAACTTGCTGAGGGAACACTCTACCCCTTCATCCAGCTCACTGATGAATATATTGCACAGTCCTGGCCCCAGCACTGAGCCCTGGGGCACACCACTAGTCACAGGCCTCCAGTTAGACTCTGCTCCACTGACCACAACTCTCTGGGCTCTGTCTTTCAACCAATTCCCAATCCATCTCACAACGCTTTGCTCTTCCTTGAAAACTTCTGAGCAGATTGTATTCCAGTTCTTATTCTGGTTCAGTTCTCTTCCATGGACAAGCAGTAACATGGCAGAACTCTTAGCAGGGCAGTGCTACTTAGCTAAGTGAAGTAATAAGGATTTAAACTAGCGTGATGCAAATGCTTTGTGCATCTTCCAAAGCCAAGACATCTAGAGGAAGTTGCAAACCAGAGGTTCTAGTACATGTCATTTCATAGTCATAGAAATCAAGTTGCAGTTTTAAAGCTTGGGAATGTAACTCAGAGCAGACTGTGCATTTTCACACTGTCACACCAAAACTGCAACCCCAAAATCAATTTGTGTTAAGAGAACCAGCTTCCTTGAGGGCTTCCTGACCAGGAGAGCCTTTAAGAGATTTAAAACACAGGATGAAGCTCAGTCCATTTCCATTCTCTAAGTGGTTGAAGGGGGGGAAAAGAATAAATTATAAAAGAACATGCTGATAAAACAGAAGACCAAAACTCTCATTTATGAAAGCCCTCCCCTACATAATGAATTTAGTCTAGTTTTCTGTTATTAATAAAACTGCTAAAGGTATTTCTACATAAAATGGAAGTGCACATATGCCCAAGTATTCTCTTTTATGCTATTTTAGGGACATAATTCCCTAATGTCTTGCTTTCAAAAGCCTAGTATTTTCCAGTGCACTGAATAGCTTGGCTCTCTTTCTAGCTCAAACACCAAAAAGTAACCTTCACATTCATCAATGAAAAGTGACAACTGATTTTATTAACTGTATTCATTATAACACAGAATATGACAGTGGGAATATTTTCCGCTGTAGGATTTTTGAATGGAAGAAAAGTGCAGTTAGTCTGAGTTCCTTACATTCATTAGAAGCAAGACTATTGAAACCATCAACAGTTACAATGACACACAAGCAAACACCAGAATCAGTGCCAATAAATACACAGAGTAGCAAAATAAATATTTACAGAAGTAAAAATAGAATCAACACTGATTAGTATATCCTTGTGAACTGCCAGGGAAGAAAGACATCTATTGCTATCAGTTAGGTTGTAAATATGGTTAAGAATACAGTGATTCAAGGAGACAACATACTCATCAAAGTTTGGAGAGGTGGAAAGGAGCAGAGTGTGTCTAACAGTCTGTTACAAAAACACTCCTCAGAGTGTTGTGAGCTTTCACTGAGAAAAAACTTGGTGTGCACAGACTCACCAGACTATTAGCAAACTCTTTAAATAAGAAGAGTGAGGAGTTCAGGCTTTACTCCTTCATTCTCTTGAACAGGCCACATGCTACCTTACTGGAGGTGGCTGACACAACAAATACGAGGGCAAAGTATCATTAAAAGTGATTTGTCCAGAAACAGGTGAAGTAGCTTCTAAAAGGACACATCTGCCACTTTCAGCACACAGCAAACCCCAAGAGCATTGCTTTGTCAGATGCACTTGGAGCACTCCCTGCTATGTTCTCCTCAGGCACTCCACAATCACTAAGCAGAGTGGAGCTGTGATAAGACTGAAGCCAAGCTGTGTTTTCTGGACCTACTGAATCCCTGTTTTCCACCAAGCACATTCCTACTTCATCTCTCCTTTCAATGAAGCCTCAACAGCAGAGCTTTTCTGAGACAGACACTGCTGACAAACCTAGCAAGGAAAATTCAGATAGGGCCAAACTATGGGATCTTTCCTCAGTAACAACTGAGACTGCTAACAGATCTACTGATTTCAGAGGCAATTCTGGTGGGACACAGAGGTTGTCCAGCTGTTGTCATCAGTCCCATGGCAGACTGGACACACTTTACACAAAGGCTTTAGTCTTGTTCCCTCTTTTGAAAAGCAGGATAACATTGCTTTTATCACACCATTTGCTGTAGAATGTGACTTGCACTCTACCTAGGACTTAAGTGTTGTTGCTGCACAAGGTCTCCTATCCTCCCTCCCCACTTGCCCTTGGACTGCTAAGGTTGCAACCAGTGCTCAGCATCCTGCCAAGGGCTTGGGTCTTGACATCCACCTTGCCAAATGAGGATGGAAAAGCAGTGAGAGGCCACAGTTCAGTGCTGGGCTACAGGGGATTTGTGGAAGTCTCTGTGCCAAAAGTGCCTTCAGAACAAAAGCACTAGGCAGTGCTCAGGTGTTGATGAGAGCAGTCCCACTGTGGTCCACAGGCAGGAGCACTCACATGGTCTGGCTCCTGATTCAGTGCCACACAGCAATCTGTGCATCAAGCAATGCAAGAGAAAAATGAGCCAGGTTTGGCAGGCATATATTTAACCATCTTTTTCCACAAGGACAAGAAGTCCAGCCACTCTATCAATCCTTCAAGCACAGCACCAGCACTAGCAGAAAGCTTTTCCTTCTGCTGTTCAATGTGGCAGAAACCTTCCCATGGTGACACCTTGCTGGGACCACAGAGCAGGGGCAATGAGTAAAATCTCCCAGTGACAGTGTCTTACTCTTCATGTCCATAGGGTGCAGGTAAATTGGGGCAGACCTTCCTCTTTGCTGCCATTAACCAAGGAACATCACCAGATGTGAAGCTTTTCCATTTTAAGGTCAAGCATAACTCAAAGCAGATGTAGCCAATTTTCTTTTAGGAGCACATTATGTCATTATGTTCCAAGCTTCCAATGCATCTGCATAAAAAGCCCATGGAAACAACCAGATACTGAAATAGCAACTGTTTTGATGCAAGATCATCCAAAAGAATAAAAATCTGTTAAAGAGCTTCCCATTCACTCCCTACACACCATTCCCCCTGAAAACTGATTGATAAACGTGGCTGTGTAATAACTAAAGGGAAGCATCATTAGTTACTATATCCAAAAACATGAACAACAAACAACACCACAATAAGCAGGGTTTTTTACTGCTCTGGAAAGGATCTGGTCCTGTTTTCACCATCACAAGTTAAATTAAGGAAGGCAGTGATTGTGTTAGCTGTAATTTAAACATGCTGAGCACTGGAGTTATGTGCAGGAGAGGCTGCTTGTTAAGCTGGAAAAACAATGGAAAGACATGTTTTGCATTCAGATCAGTAAAAATACTACTACAGTAATATAAAAGACTGCACAATCACCTGAATAATGTTCATCTGCTAAAAAAAAGGAAGACTTATTTAAGAAATACTTCCTATTCCTTTAGGATTAAGGGATTAAGGACCTTTGCCAGTTCTTCCTGGAGTCAGTGGAAGCCTTGCCACAGCAAAACTGGATCTTGGAAAGAGATTGTCATGTTGTCAAATGCCAGTCTTCTAAATGTGTGGCCATAGCTGGGTTAGCTTCTATTGCAGGGCATTGCTTGGATGTGATGCTAGAGTAGGCAAAGCAACCTTCTTCATTTAGCCATTGCTACAAGAAGCCTTTCAGCCTAATAGTTTCAACTTCTTGCCCTGTGAAGTACATAACCTTTTCCTCTCTCCACTACAACTTTGGTTCTATTTCTTTCCCTATGTACAGAAAGGAAAAGCAGTTCTTATAAAAGACAATCTGGGCACAGTCCCCATAATAAACAGCCTCTGGGCTTTCCTACAACAGTGACATGCTTCCCTGCTAGAGTCACAAAACAATCCCCAACAGGAAAGCAGAGGGATATAAATTCCACTCTGTGCAAGCTATCACTTCACATCCTCACCCACGGCTATGAGATCACACAGCAGAGATCTCCATTTGAAAGATCTCTGCTGCTTGTTCTGAAGGTGAAGTATTTTTTTTCAGCACCAAGAAGTAGGAGCAAAGACTTCCTGAAGAACACCCTGGCAGCAGCTCCTCTTTTTCTAGTGCTGGAAGGCTAGATCAAAAATCTCAGTTTCCCAAGCAACTGCACTATGGCTGAAAGGGAATGAGGGACAGAGAAGGGGAAAAAAACAACCCAACAAACCAAAGCAGGGGGAGAGTGTCCCAGGCCACTGGTTTGGATAGAGAAGCCCTCTAAGGCAAGAAAGCCTTTAACAAAATGCTTTTGCAGGAATAAAAGCCCCCAGGATGTGGCTCCATTGGTTATAGCTCTGATTCCTTTTGCATATGACAAGTCCTTGCATTTCTCTCTACATGAAATGGACCTAGGAACCACCAAATCAATGCTGGCTGTTGCTAGCCAAGATGCTTACAAGGAAGACAAGATGTGAGCTAAGGATGAGCTACTAAATTCCTGTGAGTGAAATGAAAAACCAACTGTGCCCTGAACACAAACAGCAAGACAAATTCAGATACCTCCTTCTCACAGTAAACAGCATGTGGACTCCTAATGAGGGAATCCCATCATCCCATCCCTCCTTTGCCTCAAAGGAAGGAAAGGATGTTCAGTGGGAACCAGTTGCAGGCCACAGAAGACAACTAACAGTGTATTCTCAGCATTTTCCTCTCCGAATTCTGAGTCAGTTGTTGTGCAGCTCTGCTTGGCCACGTGGAGTTATGTCATCCCAATGAAAACATAAACAACACCAAAAAAAAAAAGAGAAAAAGCCAAAATAATAATAATAATAATAAAAAAAACCCTCAAAGATGGAGAAGCTGTCATGCATAAACTCTGCCAAGATTCATTTCTGCAGCATCTTTGAGTCATGTCAATTTGTTTTTTCCCATACAGAAGCTT
This sequence comes from Bucco capensis, assembly GCA_013396975.1. Classification (NCBI taxonomy): domain Eukaryota; kingdom Metazoa; phylum Chordata; class Aves; order Piciformes; family Bucconidae; genus Bucco; species Bucco capensis. The sequence goes on along the minus strand of VWZO01002572.1, from coordinate 154,854 downwards.
CAGGCTTTCCTATTAATAGCTATGAAAATACATTTTCAGGCCACCTTGCTTAAGAGTTCCCCATTGTGACTGCTAGATAAACATCTGCCTTGTAAGTGGCTATTGTTACTGTGAACTGTGTCTTTTATACCATTATCTTGCTGAAAAGCCTTTTCTTAAAGTAGTCCATTAGAGCAGGGAAAAAACAACCTCCCAGCCTGGCCCTCTAGCAGAATCAATGGCTCCCTTTGATCTGCAAGCTCCCTCAGTAATACAAATTTAAGAAACAACAAGGTTTTGCTTTGCTAAGCAAAGCTTGTTCATTTGGCTCATCTGCACTTGGAGCCTCTTACTGCAAACTGGCCTCTGTGTCAGACATCTGGAAGGCTTTGGTGCAATATTCACTTAGCTGAGATAAATAATTTAGCAAGCTTCATTAAAAAATCATCAGTGAATTCATTTTCCTAGTGTACATCTCTGCATGTCATTTTTATCCCTCAGTCCTCTACTGCCCTGCATGGTGGTGAGGATATTCACAGGGGATGAAGAAAATGCTAGTGACTGATGGAATAAGATTGAGCAGAGATTTTTCTTACTCTAGGCATGGCATTTCCTCTGAAATCTACTACATGTGTTGGAGTCCTACTACTGGCAAGAGCAAAATGCATACACACTACAGGGAAAATAAGATGCTTTATGTCTTTTGCAGGCCACACATATAGTACAGGAAACTTAACTCCTATCATGACAAAAGAAGTCCACAAAAACATCATTTCATGCTACCAAAAGGAAATCTTTTGTGCTGATATATAGGACAGGAATGTATATCACTGAAATCACTGTAGATAGCTACAAAACACTATGCAATATATAGAAATACTCTAAGAACATACAAAATTTATCAGTAGTGACCTGAAAGTGCAAAGAGTACATATAACTAAATGCCAAGTCCTGATCTATAAAATCTTTTATGAATGGCATACAAGCTGATAATTACAAAGCATTATTCAGACCACAAAATAACAAATAAAACAAAGAAAGAAAACTATTCTTGAAGAAAACCAAAATGATGACAGCATTGGGAATGTTATCTTTGGGACTCAGAACATCATTTCTACCTTGATACCTATCAAAGCCAAGGAAAACATATGCTTGAACAGGGTAACACAAATAAGAATACAAACCACCACAGAATGCCTCAGGACTATTACCTCTTTATGTCTTGGCCTTTAAATCCAGCAAGCCATTAACTTTTTGTTCTTAGGCATCTCACAGTATTTTACAGGGATCTTTCAGGAATTAAGCACAGGTCTAAAGAAAACCTTTGACCCTTCTTCCAAGGATTGTTTTAGGCATTGTGTGGAGTTACACAATTGAAAACCTTAGTAAATATGAAATTTTCTATTCCCTTTCGAAATGAAAAGCACAGATGGCTTCACTGCAAAAGTGGGCTTTAGAAATACAAAGTTAATTTGAGCATTAAATGGTATTTTAACCCTCACACCACCATTACCCTGAATCAACGTCGCAGTGATTCAAAACCCTGACACCCTCCTAACAAGCTCCTTTCTCATTTTCCTTTTAAGGATATGATTGTCCTTAAAACATGTACATAGCAAGCAGCCAAACAAACCACCAAGAGATTTGCAAAAGGTACTTACACTGAGTATGCAACAGAAAGCTTGAGTGAGCAACTGAGGAGCACCTGGCCTCAGCAAGGCAGAGTGGCACCAGCCCAGCCCATGGTGGGCTGCCAGCCCAGGGCTCCCTGCTCTGCTCTGCTCCAGAGGGATAGCAGTGGGGAGAAGTCACCCACCAGCATGCAGAGGATGGAGAAAAGACAAGGCAGAAAACAAAGGAGAGAGAGAAAAATGAAGAGATGACCAAGCATTTGAATGATGATTCGTGTTAGTCCTGATGGGAGAGGGAGCTAGTCTAGTGTCACTCTGTTGGTTTCTCAACCCAGCCATGCCACAATGCAGACAATGCACAGGGAGAGGCATTTGCCACACACAGCTCCTGTAGAGATGGTAGCTGTTATCTTGTAGTGGTTTTAAAGATGCACCACTCCTACTACCTGTGCACGGTGCTTCCAGTTTTTTATGGTGCTACCTCAAGCTCACCACATCCTCCCTTCCCTCTCCACTTCCAGTATCCTATAGAATCTCTGTACAATTTGTCCTTACAACAAAATGGGGAAATATGATTACTCTGCAGAGTTGTCATGCAAGGAAAGATGTGCCCCTTCCAGGCAAATGAAAACAACACAACAGAAAAAGGAATGTTAGGTTTAGGGCTGAGGACTAGGATAATAGTCCACGTTGGATACATCCATCCTTTTGAGGGTTATTTCAGCTCAACCTTCTAAACTGCACAAGCAGAGTCAGGCCAAATGCAAATCCCTTTGTCAGGCAAAGGAAATGGGCAGCAGGCAGCCTGTTTGGAGGCAGCTGTAGAGCACATCTCCTCAGCCCATGCACACATGGCTGTGCTCACCAGGGCAAGCTTGCATGGGGCTGGCTGCCCTCAGCCAGGCCCAGCAGCCCAGGAGGAGCTGAGTCCTGAGCACACATGCATCTGTACAGCACAGCTCTGTGAGGAGGCATGGAGAAAACCACACACATATACACAGCAGAAAGAACACATCGTAAAGAATCTTCTTTGAAATCTATTAAGGTTCTTCCTCAAACCATAAAAACAGGGAGTGATCAGGAAAACTTCACCCTTGCTCCCTATTCACTGGGATGCTGCAGGTCAGTATGAAATCCTGCAGTCATTTCAGGAGGAGAGAACAGTTTGATCCTTGTGACTACAAGGTCATTTCCCCAGTGAATCACACATAGACATAGATACAATTCTTCTTATGGTCTTCCCTGGCTTTTTATGGTTTATCTCTTAACCTTAATAACCTTCAAATGTATATTCTGTATATTTATTTTCCTTTTTTTTTTTCTTTTCCTCTCAATTTAAGAGACAATAAAACCAACTGCTATGTAAGATCAGACCCATTAGCTTCAATGATGTGATTTTAGGATTCTCTGCATAATATAGACATGTATATTTTTAAAATGTATAATATTTTTTTCAGATACACTGGAGCATATATTTTATATTAACTGTGGTCTGATGATTAAATACTTATATCAAAATATTTTGTAAATACATAACATTTACCTTTAGACTTCAGTGATTTTTTTTTGAGCTTTTTCAGTGTATCATAAAAATATGTCCTCAGGCACATTAAAACCCTATTAAATTTCTCTGAAATGTTGTCAAGATCCATGTACAGTAGCCACTACTCAAAAATGCCCTAGCCATTAATACATTTCTCATAAGATCCAAGCTCATCAGACCATTTTATCTACCATTAGCTTACCATATTTCTTTTTCTCTCTTAAAGTAAAATTCTTCTGACATTATTAAGAAGGAAAATAAAAAACAATACGAACCCAAACTTTCTTTAAATAGTCAAAAACTAATTTTATATATTTTAAAAAATAATAATTAAAAAACATGTTTCTTTCCTGGGTTCCTTCTCTGTAAGGTTTAAGCCCAGAGCAATTTTGTCTAAACCCCTGAAAATAGAGGTTTGCAGTGGCAATGATGTCAGAACCTCAGCTCTGACCCACAGAATGTGCCACTGGAATAAAATCAGCACTTCAGACTTATCTGGGGATGCATGAGCCCATACAAAACAGAGTTTTGCTCTAATTTAAGGTACTTACACAATGTTCTATCACTTTAGAACTGTAAAATTATCTACCTATAAAAACTAACTCTTGCTTTAAACTCTAGGTAATACAGAGGGGTGTTGTGTTTTTTTTTAAGCTTTTATAAAAAATCTGTAGCATTGAGTAAATCTGCTAAAATATGTCTATATTTACACATGGTGAGCAAGTTAGTGTATAAATATGAACAGTGTGTATATATTGGCATTTAGTAAAATGTTTCCCTGAACCTGATTGTATGTGTTATTGAACAAGTGTTGATGTAAACATCTGAACCTACGTCAGGTGTCTCTGTAACCCATTTACATTAGACCAGAGCAAAACCAACCAGACAGACAAAAAGACATTTTTTTCCTGTTAGACAAGTCCACTTATCTCCTTAGTTAGCTACTGCACACAAGTCAATCAAGTCTGCTGCTCAGCAGTGCTCTCATTCCTACAGCAGGTAAAATACCTGTTAGGTTGGTTGGGTTTTGCCTGGTATTTTTTCCAACATCTTGTAGAGCAAACACTCTTCTCAGAGCCAGGCATCCAGCCTTGACTCCTCCTCCAGAAATTATTAGAAGAGTATTGGAGAACCTCTCATATCACTCCTTTTGTAACTCTGTTCCCTTGAAGAACTCATGGCACTGCTTTTGCGTGAGGAAGGATGCTTTATTTAGGTTCATAATCCAAGTCCTGCTTCCAAAAAGGCATGTAAAAATGAAGCTCCCCAGTGTTTAGTGCTGCAGAAAAAAGATACAAATGTAAAAAAAGTGCTTGAAAAGAAGTTGACTTTTTATATTCAGCCATACAGGCTAGTAAGAAATGATTCAGAAGTGCAGGCCCACGGAGTCCAGTGAAGTAAGCCTTTTAGGTGCCTTTCTTCACATGATGCAAAACGAATTCATTATCTGTGGTTTTCTATGCAAGACTTTCACACACCAACCTCACTGCCCCTCTTTGTCTCTACCTCTTATTCAGCTACTTTTTGCCACTGTCCTGGTATGTGGCAGCTTTCACTGTTGTCCCTGCTAAGCCCCTGTTACTGACCCGGCGTACAAGTACTTTGGAGACAGGGATTTTTGTTCTGTGCATCTCACTTTTGGCCAGGTGATGGTGTGCGACGTGGTGGATGGTACTGGCATCTGTTCCATGGCTGGTAGGATGTGATGAAAGGTGTTTAATGCTGATGGGTATCTTGGAGTCCTTCACTGTGCTTGAGGGTGTTTTCAGGGAGCACGTGGTCGTTATGGGAGACACAGGCTTGGAGCGTGGCACACAAGTGACCTCTTCCTCTGTAGGCCTTACTGGTGGGGTCTCATCTGGCTCAGCATAGAGGTCATAGAGAGCATCCCCGCTGTAGCTGTCCCTTGGAAGAGTCTCCTTCTGGATGCTTGTGGAGCTATCTTCCTCGGGACCAGGGGTGGTAGAATCCCAGTAACCCTCATCACTGTTTGGGATGCCTTCGTGCTGCTCCTTCTCCCTGCCCTTCTGCTCCTCTCTATGGTTGAGATGAATGGGGATCTGGTGGAGGCCACCACGTTTCACTGCCACCCTGTTCTGGGCTCCCTCGGTACCTCGGTTCTCCTTCAGCCCCTCAGGCTTCTTTGTCCCTTCTCCACCTCCTCCTCCTTCTGTCTGGGTTTCCTCTGTCTGTGACAGCATATCCCAGAACTCCTGCAGGTAGGTGTCATCCACCTGGTCCGGGCTGGCCATCTCCTCCCCTCCTCCCTGGTAGGCCACCATGGTGGGGTGCTTCTTGGAGGAACCCAGCTTGCTGGCCCCTGGGGTGCTCTTCTCACAGCCGCCACTCCCGCCGCCCACATCCTCCTCATGGTCCGCAATAATATCTCCGCAGCCTGTAAGAGAGTCAAAGCTTTTCAGTGAAGTCACGTCAGCAAACATCAAACAAATACGATCAATCGATTGCTCTGAGGGTGGATCAACAGAGGAAGGGTCAGGGGCGGCTGCCGTCTCTTGACCGCTATCACACTGAGGTTCAACAGGGGGGATAGTCGTTATTGGAATGTCACCTGTTATGGCCGCATCCTTCGCAGTCCCAACCTCTCCGGCGCCCGGGTCCGGCGGCTGGCGGCAGAGCTCCTCGGGTCGCCTTCCAGCCTCGGCAGGGTCCTCCCCGGGAGGGGAGCTGCTGGCCCGCGTCTCCCCACCTCCCGTTTCGGGCTCCTCGGCCGCCTCGCCGCTGCGCTTCTCCCGCGGCGCTTCCAGCCCGACCTCTCCTGCGCTGCTCGGCGCTTCAGACAAAGGTTTTGGCGTCTCCTCTTTGATGCACTCCAGGCTAGCAGTCAGAGAGCCCGGCATGATCAGACCGGACTGGATCTCCGAGGCTTCGCCCCTTTCCTCCTTGCCATTCTTGTCCTTTTTATGCCACCGCATGCTGCTGAATATCCCTTTCAGCCCCTTCTTTTGTCTGCCGCCAGCCCGCTGATCCGCGCTCTCCGCCTTGCCGTTCTTCCTCAGCAGGGAGAAGAAGCTGTGCGACTTGGCCACCGAGCTGCCGGCAGACACGCTGAGGCTGCCTGCCGGCCGACCCTGCACCTCCCTGCTCTGCGGCTCGCCGCCGCCCGAAGGTTCCTCCTTCTTGCTGCTCTCCAGCACGGCGTCGGCCAAGCCGTCGTGCGTCCGGCTCCGCACCATCCCCGCTTTGCTGCCGCCCTTCCCCTCCCCGCCTTTGCTCCTCACCCCGAAGATGCTCGGCATGGTGCCCCCGGATTTCCTCCTCTTGAACAGTTTGAAGGCGGTTTTGTTAATCCTCCCCGACGGCTGCTCGGCGGCCGGAGGCTCGGCACAGTCGCAGTGCGAGTCCATTTCTGCCTCCGCCGCGGCCGCTGCCGCGGCCTCCCTCTCGCCCGCCGCCGCCCCGGTGCCCGGTGCGATCCCTCACTGGCAGCCCCGCTGCCGCCGCTGCCTCCCGCCCGTCTCCATGGTAACCCGGAGGGGGGGATAAGCCGCTTTTCCTCCGCCGCGGGCCTGCGCCAGGCCGCCGTCGCCCACTCCGAATCAACCTGAGCCGCCGCAGCTCCGCCGGCAGCGCCCCTGCCTCCACCCCTCCCCAAAAGGCCTTACATAACTTAACCCCTCTCCTCCCGCGGCCGGGTGCGCTGCTGCTGCTGCTGCTGCCGCCGCACAGCACCAGGGGAAAACACCGGCCGAGGGCGGCGAGGGCCAAGCCTCTCGCCCAGCATACCCGCGGGGGTACGGGGAGCCAGCCCGCTTCGCTCGCTCCACCGGCCGCGGTCCGGCCCCGGGGCCCCGTTGCCGCCGCACACCGCCTCTCCTGCCCCTCTCCCGCGCAAAGCCGGGCTCTGGAGTGCCCTGGGAGAGGGTCGCAATACCTCACACGGGCAGGCAGAGCTCAGCTCCTATTTAGTGGAGCGTTCTGCATCGCTTCTGTGTTCTCTCGGCACAGTCACATCGCGCCTTAGACCGCGGACATGGCGTGACTCAAAATACGGACGTGAAACGCAGCGAAGCACCAGCAGCGCCGGGAGAAAGCGTGGGGCGGTGGCGGGGGAGAGCCAAGTGTCACCTGCGGCTGATAATGCACCATCGGGCAGGGACAGGCGGGTGGAAACATGGGACACCCACACCGGACCTGCGAGATACATACCCCCAGGGGCAGAGGCAAAGGATGCCAGCTTTGGCTCCCCTTGCTTCCTCCTCTCCCACCTCACCAGGAAGACTCCTGGAATGGAATGGAATGGAATGGAATGGAATGGAATAGAATAGAATAGAATAGAATAGAATAGAATAGAATAGAATAGAATAGAATAGAATAGAATAGAATAGAATAGAATAGAATAGAATAGAATAGAATAGAATAGAATAGCATAGAATAGCATAGAATAGCATAGAATAGCATAGAATAGCATAGAATAGAATAGAATAGAATAGAATAGAATAGAATAGAATAGAATAGAATAGAATAGAATAGAATAGAATAGAATAGAATAGAATAGAATAGAATAGAATAGAATAGAATAGAATAGAATAGAATAGAATAGAATAGAAGCTGAGCAGTTTTGTTGGAAGGGATCTACAACAGTCATCTAGTCCAACTACCTGACCACTTCAGGGCTGACCACAAGTTACAGCATATTATGAAGGGTATTGTCCCAATGCCTCTTGAACACAGACAAGCACCTCTCTAGGAAGCTTGTTGCAGTGTTTGACCACCCTCTCACTGAAGAAATGCTTCCTAATGTCCAGCCTAAATCTCCTCTGGTGCAGCTTTGAACAATTCCCACAGGTCCTGCCACTGGATCCCAGGGAAAAGAGATGAGCACCTTTCTCTCCAATTGCCCTCCTCAGGAAACTGTGAAGAGCAATGAGATCACCCCTGAGCCTCCTTTTCTCCATACTAGACACATCTGGCCAAATTAACCTGCCCTGAGCTCCAGACTCATTAAACAACACCTCTGCCTTGGCTCTCTCTTGAGGCTGGATTATTTCAGCTTGAGGGCTGCAGAGCAGACCTGCTTTCATCCAGGGCTCTGATAATACTATTGTGCCCTGGCTGCCTGACTCTGCTCTACAGCATTAGTCTGGGCTCCTCATAACATAAATTGCTTGTCTGGGTTTTAGCAGTAAATGCAAGTGAGAACCACTAAAGAGAAGACATACGTGGGCCCTTCAGCTCGAGGCTAGGTTCTGTTCCCTTTGAAGTCTGTAAAACGTTTTGCCATTGATTTTGCTGGCTGGAAGAATTAGTTTGGGTGGGAGAACATCATCAGACATTCATTGCACTTTCCCATGAGAGCAAGTTGAATTATCTGTTGTGAATAATTTATCCAGTGAATTTAGTCCTTTTTGTCTTCATGTATAAAAAGTGCCACTTGCACTCAGAATTACAAGTGCTCAATAAGAGCAATATGTGCACATCATTCAATTTATAGGTCTCCTGCCTTCTGCAAGAGATAGAGGAAAGGATAGATGAGATAGAAGCCAAGATTTTGGACAGAGGAGGAGTGAGTTAGGTTTTACAGAGTGCAGTTTATAAACATGCCAAGCATGCCATGGAGACAGGAGGCCAGACCAGAACCTCCATCACTAGGTGTAAGTTGCTTACCTTGGTTGTGCCTCCACCAGTAGACACCTTGCAAAATGAAAACAACTCAGAAGCTCTCAATTAAAAGCACAAAGAGACTCCTCAGTCTACAGAGAATCTCTGCAGGAGTTTTTCACTTCATGGTTCATTTCTGAACAGCTTCAGTGACTCCAGAGAGCCAGGAGCAGTCCTTTCAACATAGTACCCAGGATATGTTCAGTTTAAAACCAGAGTTTACCCATTTTCTGCTGGAGATCTTTCCCTTTTGTTTTGTTTTGGTTTTGATAGTATTCTCTACCATTGCATATACTGCAGCATATATATAATTAATAGGGCTCCAAGATGTAATATCATTTCAAAGCTAGTACGTCTCCCTAATGATAAGTAGTGAATCTAAATTGCAGAAAGCAAATTGCAAGTCTTGCATCTAGCCCTCAGCTGGTGATGGGAAAAAGTCAGCAGGCTTTTAAAAAGCCATGGATAATTACCAAGCCATGGTCTGGAATTTAATGATGAGTATAGGGAAGCCCAGAGCAATAACAGATTCATAGGGAAAACTCATCCACTACCTGAAAACTTACTTCAAACAACACAGTTTCTTCTTACATGGTTCAGTGTACTACTGCACAGATAAATTCTTTAATGCACTACAGAACCAAGAAATGGAAGAAATGCAGTTTGCTGGATTACAGAAATCAATGGGCTCATTAGTGAAGACATCAGTAACATCAGATCTCTGCTGATACCTTAAGATCTGCTTAGGAAACCACTGGGACTGAAAAAAAGAGAACAGCTAAACCCAGCAAAAAAATATCTTCAGGAAAACAAATGAGGGATTAAACAACTCCACTTATTGTCCATATGAGCCTTCTTGCTCTAACAGATTGGTAGGGAATGTCTGCTCATACAGATATAGGGGGAAAGCATCTGGATTTGTAGCTTTTGCAACCTTGTTTACATTTCCCTCCCAACAGATCCATGTCTTCTAATACTGCTTATTTCCTCCTTCCTTCTCCAGCCCATGCAGCAGCAGCTAGGACCTTCTTGGAGCCATTTGCTCAGTTTTCCCAAGTGTGACCATATTCCATGTCCTTTCTGCAAACCAAACTCTCCCCAGCTGCAGAGGCATAAAGAACATAAAATGTGCAGTTCAGCAAGTCCAGAGCTTTGCTGACTTTCACTCTCAGGCAGCTCAATCGTGGGGATGTCTCAGGGAAAAGTTCTTAAAGGAACCCTCAGCAAGTTTGCAGATGATCCCAAGCTTGGAGCAGTGGCTGGCACACCAGGAGCTGTGCTGCCATCCAGAGTGACCTGGACAGGCTAGAGACATGGGCAGGGAGAGACTGAATGACATTTAACAAGGGGAAGTGTGCAGTACTGCATGTGGGAAAGAACAAGCCCATGGATCAGTCCAGACTAGGAACTGATGTGTTGGAGAAGAGCCCTGGGGAAAAAGCTCTAGGAGTGCTGGTGGCNCTTTCTAGGTCCATTCCAACCCCTAACATTCTATGATTCCACAAATCTAAAACCCACAATATATGGAAGGGAGGAACAAGAATGGCAAGTAAGAGCTGAGGGATAAAGTGAGTTTCCTACACTCTGTCAGACTGTCACCTCCACACAGGCTTCCATCCTGCCCCATTAACACATGAAAAACTGTCCTTGGGAGAAGCTGGTGTCAGTGCAATGCACAGATAGCAGAGATCCTGACTGACAGATGTGCATCTCCCTGCAAAGTATATCTCCAGTCCCCTGGGAGATAAGAAACTGTTGGTACTCTGCTTTATTGGCTGAAGAGCTGCAGCACTGGGAATTGTACAGTGAGCCGAACAAGACTTGGTTCTCAAAATAGAAAGCTGGGCTCTACTTTCAGAAAATTATGCCTGAACCCCCCAAACTTACAGAATTTGGAAGTGTTTGCTGCAGAAGTGTGCAGTTTAAGAGCCTTACAAGGAGGGATGCTTCTTGTTCTCACTGATGATGTCCTTGCAGCAAGGGCAACATCACCTTTGCATGTGAGAGGAATCCTGTGGCCACTGTGAGGTTTTCTTTTATAAATGTCAGCCTCAACATCCCTTCTGGGTGCAATTCTATAGAAAAATATAAATAAACAGATACAACCAAAAATAACACAAAACACTCAGGAAGAAATGAATGATCAGGTTGAGCAAATCAATTGTGGCTTCTGAAAGGAAGCAAACAATCTGAATTGAGAAAGGATGGATTTATAGTATTTTTTCAAGTTTATTTTTTGGTGTGGAACAACTTTTCTGTTTAAGTGTTTTATTTTTTGTTGTGGAACAACTTTTCTGTTTAAGTGCCTTATGTTTTGTTGTTTTAAAGAGCAAAATAGGAAAATAACAGTAACTCCACCAAAATAAAGCAAAACATGAGTGCATCCCAAAAGAAAATGATGGAATGTTTTCCAGTTCAATCAACACACTGAAAAAAATTCATAGTCTGCATATGATGTCTGTGTTATCCAACTGTTCTTCCCAATGAAAAACAATTGCAGAGAAATAAGGAAGCAACTGAGAAACTGAGAGGAGGAAAATAGCTGTCATTTGTTTTAAAGCTAAATAGGAATTAAAAATGCAGGCAGTGCATGCAAGGCCCTCAAGGGACAGATTTACTTCCAATTAATAATATGTTAGTGCCCTAGCCCTCTGCATTAAAAAAAAATAACCCCAAACAACCCTCTAGATTAATCCTGCTGTGACATTGTAGCTAGAACCTCTAAGAATTAACCCAGCCCAATCCCAGATTTATTTGCACTGTAATTACTGGAAATGTAGAGAGTTTATTTCTTCCATCTATTAACTGGAAAATGTTTAAAAACAATTCCATAAATATGGGGGGGGGGGATATTTATGTGGATAGACAGCTATTCACTTTCTTCTTTGGATGTTTACAATAATAAAAGGCATCATAACAACTTTTTTAACTTTATTATTATTATTATTTCCAATTGTGCTAGTCAAGTTTTTCTATTTCAGAAATAAATGAAAGTAAAATCTTGGCTGTTGTGTCCCAGCAGACCTGGCACACAACAGGACCAGAGGAGGAATGGATCTTGCCCACTACTTTTAATTAAAAGCCCAGAGAGTGTAAGCAGATCAGAGGGATGATAGGGAACATGGGGTCAGAATGGGTTTTTCTGACAGCTGAGAGTGATTTTTGGAGGATGAGGATATTTTTACCAGGAGGTAAAACTTGCATCACATTGGAGATGCTGGAGTGTTTTCCTCCCTCTGTGCTATCTCAGACCTTCCAATTAGTGTTAGTGGATGTAAAAGTCAGAAACAGGTCCTTAATTAAAGCCTTAGCTTCCCTAAATAGGATACCTAGATAGTTGTGATCCTATTACTTGTGCTTTTTAAAAAAATAAGTACTTTTCCCACTCACTACCAAGGTTGTTGCTAGATTCTGCTGCTTCGGCCTGAAAAACAAAGGTACTTTCATTACAATTACTGAGAGACACATTATTAATTTGATTTCTGGAATGTTCCATCTCTCTTTCCCCTCATTTCACTGTGTATAAAGCAAAGAGTCCTTGGATAGAATATCAGTAAGAGAGGTTGGGTGCCAGCATCCTGGTAACACAAGGGAGACTTTGAGCTCAGGTGAAAGGACTCAGAGGCCAAATATGAAAAGAAACCTATGTGTGAAACACATAGACAGTCAGGAAGTTACTGAAAAGATTTGGGGCTAAATCTAGGCCTTGGAACATAGTGGGAAAGGAGAGAAGTAATAGTGCTTTTTATTATGACAAGTTTCCAAACCAGAATTCACTGTCAGTATTTATTTCAGGAGCTCCCAAACTGCAACCACTTCATTATGAGCTACTCCTGAGCACATAGACACTATATTTTTGTATTTAAAATAGGCAGCTTCCAAATGGGTCAAATGCTATCCAAAAGTAGGCCATCCCTTGCAAACCTGTGGGAACCACTGGTTTGCATCTGGTTCAAACCAAAGGGTAGGTTTTTATCCCCATGCTTTAACCAGCTGCAGGGTAAACAGCTGTATCTCAGCTACTTAGCCTAAATTCCCTTTCTGTCATGTAGCAAAAGAGAAGTATTCTTAGGGTGCAGTTTATTTGACCTATTTTACATATCAGCTTAAAGGTGGATGAGGTACATCCTAATCTAAAAGCTCTGAGCCCCAATTAAATAGTCAGGGAAAAACACTTAAGTTTGCTCAAATCAGCCCCTCTCAGCATTTGTGGATTTTAAGGTATTTTCCTCCCTTTCCCAAGAAAATATCAGCCAACATTTTTCACCTTTCAGGGTTGTTTTATTTTTGTTTTGGGCAAGCATTTTTAAACAGCAACGAACTCTTTGCCATCAGCTCTAATGCAAGCATGTGCATTGTTTAACAGCAACAAACTCTTTTCCATCACCTCTAATGCAGGCATGTGCATTGTTTAGTGTATGTGCATGTGGCAATGACTGTTTCTTACACCAGAGGAGCTACTAAGATGGTTGGCAGTTTGCAGGACTGGGATGATGGTCAAAGTTAAACCATGGGAAAGGCTTGGTGCAGCCTGGATTTTGGCTGTATCAATCCCTCACAGCTGTGAGGGTTTCTGAAGCAATCTAACCCCTCTTGTTCTCTCTAAAAATGATGCCTGGATACACATCAGTGAACTGGTTAGTTGGAGGCAGTCATAGGGATGCTGGTGGCCTGTAGAGAAACACACCATTCATTTCCCACATGGCACTTGCACTGATCTCTTTTTAATACTGGTCTCTGCTCTCACTGGAGAGCATTGTGTGCTACATGCAATACAAATAACACCAGAGGTATTTTTCCAAAGGGCTATTTTTGACAAGAGCTACTGCTCTGGCAGGAGATTGCTCGATCAATTCTAACTGAATGTCAGCTAAAGGACAGTTTTTCAGGGTTCTCTCCTTTTTTTTTTTTTCATCACTAAGAAAAATGAAGCAGTGGGTGTTGACTTATGACAGTTTTACTAAAATATCTCCAGAGTACTGTGTAGTTTAAGAATAGATGAGTACCAAGAGGAATGATCACTAAGGCTTTCACTCCTGCTCTTCCTTCTCAGGCCAAACAGGTTTCCAGAGAAACACCATTTGCACAAGAAGCATGTAAGAAACATGGGATTAGGCATAGAAGGTAGAAAAAATAATGGCCTCCACGCCATTCAATGTGAATCCAGCAAAAGATGTTTATTTGTGATAAGATCAAGCCTTTATACCTTTTCTGTGCAATGATGCATATACTGATTGGTGCAAACTTATTTTCACACAGCAAACAGAACAAACAAATTGGTTAAGTGTGCAGTGCGGGTGAACTTCTTATTAGCTAACAGAGCTGGTAATTCTTCCATCTTCTTCTGCTAGCCCAGCTGGGTTGTTTTTCCTTTCTTATCTTAGGACACCTCCTCTGCCCAAGGTCCTTGGCTGGTTCACACAATACTTCCANCAGAGCTGGTAATTCTTCCATCTTCTTCTGCTAGCCCAGCTGGGTTGTTTTTCCTTTCTTATCTTAGGACACCTCCTCTGCCCAAGGTCCTTGGCTGGTTCACACAATACTTCCATTTTTATGAACCATCTGCTTTCCCACAGATACCTTCCCACAATTAGGCCCTTTCAGTGGTCTAGTAGGATACTAGGGATGCAAAGCAATCGTCCCCCAGCCCCTCAGGACATGGAAGGCTCTTCTCAGTGGTATTTCCACAANAGACAGCACAATGGCTCTAGAAACACTGAGCTTTGGACTTTTCTGCAAGTGTTTATTTCGCCAGACTCTTGGATAGAGTTTTCCCAAAGCACTCTATGCCTTTGCTAGCCTATTGTCTAGGTTGGGGAAAGCTCATTTCTCTTGACTCCTGGCCAAGGTTATATTGTCCCCTGCTTCCAGCAAAACCTGATGTGAAAACCACGCACCAATCCAAAATATGTCATATGTATCCAATGGGACAGTTAAGATCATTCAGTCCTTTTTCATGGAATTTTTCCCTGGAGCTTCACAGAAATAGGCTGACAGGTGGTAGCAGAGCTCTGCCTCAACTTGTGGGTTAGCAGGCAAGAAGGAAGCATCCCATGACTGTCAGATCTGCAGTCCTGGAAGACACAAGCTGGAGGAAATGACCTGATTTATTTTTTTCCCCAAAACATGCCCCTATGACCAGTCTCTTTTCACTTGCTCACTTCACGAGACACATCCACACACAGACAAATGGATCTAAAAACACTGAAGTCCCCAAGCACTTTTTTCTGAGAGATTCTTTTCCTTTTTACACTCTAGTCTTCCTTAACTGTACCTAAGAATTTACTCTCTCAAAAGTAACTCCCTTTATTAGATTTTTGAAGCACAGTTGTATCTATGAAATAGTAAAGGGGATAAACAGACAGCATCCTTCAGGAACATTTATCTCAGATCAATTGATAATCCCTTGTCAGGCTGATTGCTGTCAAAACCAGGACAAGCAAAGGCATTTTTCATTCCCACCATTGCAGCTGTTGTCTTTTTCTGTTAGCCCAATTAAGCAAAGCAAAAAGGAGTAGCACCATATCAGAGCCAGTTTGCCTTAGGATATAAATTGTCATCTTGTATTTGCCCATAGCCAACACTGCAAGAATAACAAAGTGATGCCATAAAACTCAACCACTGTGCTGAAAACACAAAGGAAGCATTTTTTTCCCCTCCAACTCAACGTGGCATGCAGCCATGCTGCCCCATGACAGGCACTGGCTCTGCCTCAGCCTGACAGATAGCAGGGCTGTGCATAGCCACCCTGCATCTCCTGTGGCCAGCCCTGGGCTGCTGCTGCCAGGGCTCAGGGTCAGTCTCGCTCAACCTGAGGCTAGCAGAATCCAAATTCTTCCCCCCACCACTCCAGAGCCCAGGGGTTTTACTGGTTGCCTCCATGAAAGCTGTTTTCCCTCCTCCACGCTTGGTAGGAGAGAGCCCAACACCTTTCAGCTTGGAAAACAAGAGGCAATCAGTAATTCTCTGTGGCACTGCTAGCCAAAGCCCTCCTGGAGATGAGCTGATGCTATTATTGTAGAAGTGTAGCTGACTTCTGGCAACAAATGCCAAAGAAGTGCATCACCCTTGTGGCTTGTTGTCTACATGGCAGGACACCCTGTTGTGTGCTGGATTGTCACTTGTCATCTATGCAAATGCAGTCATTAGCTCTAGCAGATGTTTTTTTCTCGTGGAGGGCTCAGCAGGGATTTTTGTTTTCTTACCTAGATTTTGAGGAACAGAATCAATTGAAACAACCTGTTAATGTGAACACAACCCTTCCTGATAAGGCTGTACACCTGCTGCCACTCTACATAAGAACATTTTCTTTACTACTTTTCATTTTCTTGATCTAAATGTTCACAAGAATCCTCATAACAACATTAGGAAATTAGGTTTTTGTTTATTGTCTCCCTGTGACATATAGAGACAAAGAGATTCCTTATCAAGAGAAGAATCAATGCTGGCAGCAGACTGAAGTTACTCATTGTTGCTCTTTGTTGTTGGGCAGTGCCCCTCATTGCAAAATGCCCTTTTTGCTGTCCTTAGTCTCATGATACCTATGGTAGGTATCAGAGAAGTGAGCAAGATAGTTTGGATGCAGCCACTTAGTTTGGGAGAGGTGAGGGTTCAATGACACAAATGTGAGCCATTTTGTTCCTGTTGCCCCATCACCAGACAGGACCCTGTGCAGAGCAGATATAACCTCAGCATCCCAATCTTTGAGCCATGGTGGGGCCAGGAGAGCTCCAGGGACACAACCATGGTCTGACAGTGAGAGCTTGAGATGGGAATTGAGACTGGAGCAGGGACCAAAGCAAGATTGACATCAAAAAGGCAAGAAAGAGGACGAAGCTGAACTAAGAGGATTTGCTGGGGGCTGTGCCAGGAAGCCCCTGGAGCAGCCATATGGCTGCAGGCAGTGCTGGGCACCACCAGGCTCTGCTGACCCTATGACTAGACAAGCAGCTTCTCAGTGGCCCTGCTGGGGTGGCACTGAGCTCCCTGCCTGCCTTCCCTACGCTCTGCAGCTGCTCATCCAGGGCCACTGAGCCTCAGCAAGTTCCAGGGAGAAGGGAGGGAGAGCTTGGGAGCAGAGGATGAGGAGAGAAAGGAATGGAGGGCTTGAGCAGCCTAGCAGAGCTCTGCACCCCACAGCCCTCCCCATCAGCTCTCAAGCACGAGTCCACCACCCATGGATGTAGAAAGGCAGCATTAGGCTGAACTATGGTAATTAAGTGTGGATCACACATCTATCTGCTGGATTTTTAAGTGTGAACCAGTTTGAGTGAGTTTTAATTAAAGCTGTTGTGGATCAGCTTAAATCTGTGCTCCTTCAGTTCTCTAGGAATATTGGAACTGCAGAGGCAGGATGCTCTCTCATGGAGGCAGGAGAGTTTGATCTGGTTAATTGTTAGAAGCATGTGAAAACCTAAATATGCTGACCTGAATACAGCTCTTGGAAAGGGCTCAACTCAGTGTCCTTGGAAATCAGTGAGCCCAATTGCTCTGGGAATGGAATCCCACAGGGACTGGAAGCATTCAGCCTTACAACTCTCTGTCCAAAGTGCCAGCTATGCTTTCCTCTCTCTGTTTTCTTCAACATAAATAAATAGTTTTGTGTATCCTACAGAAAACCAACACTACCAAAATACTCCATTGCACAAACAAAAGGGAAAGGGTGAGATAAAAGCCCACATCAACTAGCTCCCTTACTTGAACAATTGGAGAGCACTTATTCAGGGATAGGAAGGCAAATAAGAGCAGAACACAGCAGCACAGAATACTAAAGTAAATTTGGTGTGACTCCAGCATCTGAATTGACTTTTGCACTGCAAATACAGTGAAGCATTTAAAGGGAATTATGGTTTTCTATTAATCATTCATAATAATGATAGGCTATTGCTTGGAAGAGTATTTTTCCATTGTACATTGACTATTATGGATGCTCAATTAGAACAAAGAATTGCAAACTATTTACTTCTAGTAGTTAGGGAGAAAGATTTCCAGAGAAGTTTCTCTTAACATCAAAAGTGAAAAGTAATTTACATTGAGAGTATAGTAATCTCAAGAAGAAAATTAAGTATCTTAGCATCAAATGATCAGTTATTCTCTTGTAGCAAGGTGTTTGTGCATAGTTTGTCATGTTTCTTTTATACTTAAGATTTAAACAGAACAAGAATGACACAAGATACTCTTAAAACAGCAGGAAGCAATAATCAAACACTTCAATCTGCCTTCATTACTCTTTCCTTGATTGTGTAGAAGAAATAGGTACATCATTTTAATACTCAGGTTTCTGTTTCCCCAGCTCAATTAGCAATAAGGTGAATGAATATTTTTGTGGCCATTCAAGTTCCTTAAACTCATGATGCTGTTCAAGTGGAAAAATAATTAGTATGAAACCTTTTGGTGCCCACCAGACTCACTGCAATTGTGGCTGGAGAAGGTCATTAGTTTTTCCTTTACTAGAGAATTTGTGGGTTAACGTAGTGAGTATTGAATGTAGTGAGTATTGAGTGTAGTGAGTATTGAATATATTGAGTATTGAATGTGTTTTTCTTGCTGGTTTTGGTTTCATCTATGTGAGAGCTGTAAGAGGCTGTGGCTTGCTTTCTAAATACAGAAACACAGTTTGTTCCAGCACAATAGGTTTTATATTTCTGTTAGTGTAAGGCTGTGCCTATTACGTTTTATTATGCCTATTTATTATATTTTATGCCTATTATGTTTACCCTTGATTACATTTTTAATTAGGTCTACAATATTCCATAATGAACCTCTTAAACAAGATCTGAAATGGAGACTAGCTCTTGTTAGGATTCTTAGTTTACTCATCTCTTTTTACTACATGATGCCAATGCATTTATCTCAGTTAACTCTTTGTGCTGTTGCCCTAGTCTAAACATTCCTTCCAACATTTTCAGTCACTGCATACTAAAATAGTTTGGCAATCAAAAAGATAAAAGCAACTAACAGCATCAGAGATGAGCTGGATTTTCTCTCTAGCTAGGCTCATACCTATAAAATTTCCTCCTGCAGCAGCAGGTCCCCTGCATGCCCTTCAGTCAGTGCCACTGAAGCCAAAGGAAAAGCACTCTGCATGATCATTCTGCTGCAAATTTTCCCTCTTTCCACCCCAGCTCCCAGGCTGAATGTGCTTTGTCTGGGCTGCTGCTTTGATGTTGCATCAGGCAGCTTTGAAACAATAACTTGAAGACAGTGTTAAAGCTAGCCAAGGGGAAAAACATCCAGCTGCTACTGTGCAATTGTGCAGATCTGGCCATGGCTTTGTAGGGAAAAGCTGGAGAGGGCCACAGAAAACCCCAAATTCAAGAGCACAGGCTGCCTGGCTTCTCCTCACAAGGAGCAATGTGAAAGCCAAGCAAGAGCAAAGCTCTGTCATCCCATTTGGAGCTCTTCACTACTTGCAGCGCAAAGAGGATGGATACAGCCCTGCCAGAGATGCTGTCATCTGTTGTTTTTGAACAAGGGGGGATTGAGTAGGGAGAGGGGAAAAAAAAGTTGTTTGTGTGTGTGTGTGTGCATCTGTCAATAAGGGAGCTTAAGTTGAGGATGAGAGGTACTCAGAGAGATTAAGGGTAGCAGATTTATAGGTGAAATCCGGTTAGTGTTGATGCAAAAGGTTGGGGGGGGGCAGATTTTCAAAAGCACGTGTGGGAGGAGACTGCTTGCATACTATTGCTGTTCTATTTTGGTCTCTAGCTCTCATTGCTGTATGATAGCCTGGTGAAGCACCAGAGCTCCTAGACATTCTCCTGGAAGATGCCTAGGAAGTAAGCAAGTTGAGGAGTCACCACTGACACTACCAACCCCTGCCAAAACCATGGGGGAGGGAATCAGGAGAAAGACAACCCCTCTCCCCCCATACTGCAAAAGTGAATACAATGGACTGCTCCCTACTCTCCACACGTTTTCCAAATAACTGCTAGCTCAAGTGGAGGTTAAAGAGGAGGAGAACCTGTTCAAGAGCTGTAGGCTTGTTCCCAGCTTTGCAAGCAGGAATCGTGGCTGCATCAGGAAGCACAACAGAGGGGAGTGCAGCCCTTGAGTCCACTTTCCTAGAATCCTAGAATGGTTTGGGTTGGAAGGGACCTCTGGAGCTCATCTAGTCCAACCCCCCTGCAGTGGCCAGGGACATCCCCAACTAGAGCAGCTTGCCCAGAGCCCTGGCAAGCCTCACCTGCAATGCCTCCAGGGATGGGAACTCAACCACCTCCCTGGGCAACCTGGGCCAGTGTTCCACCACCCTCGTGGGGAGGAACTTCTTTCCAATATCCAGTTTAACTCTACTCTTCTCCAATTTAAAACCATTGCCCCTTGTCCTTTCACTGCAGGCCTTTGCAAACAGGCCCTCTGCAGCCTGCTTGGAAGTTCCCTTTAGGTCCTGGAAGGTCACTAGTAGTTCCCCTGAAGCCTTCTCTTCTCCAGGCTGAACAATCTCAGACTTTCTCTGTAACTAACCCATCCTCATCTACAGGCAACTCCTCCTCCTCTGTTTTGCCCAGACTGGGGTGGCAGCACCCAAGCCTGAGCAGCAGAGATGCATGGGAGGCAGAAAGGGGAATGTTTTAAAGCAGGAATGGCTTTAGCCAAGCTCTGAAGCAGGAGCACTACGACTCTGCTTGCTGTCAGTAAACAGCAGCTGCTGCTCTACCATGTGCTCTTCAGGGTTTTTTTCTGAAGGCAGAAAAATAAAGTAGGTCACTGTTTTATTTACCAGAAGCAGAGATTAAGGATGTTAGGAAAGGGCACAGTATAGTGTAAGCTGCTGATGAAAACACTGGAAATCCATCCTGTATGGTTTTATCCATGATATGAATGACAAATTCAGCTGCTAACAAGAAAAACAGAGGTCAGGTTGAGATACCAGTAGAAGAGGAGAGGTCAGGTATGCTAGTAATAAACTATGCTTTAAGTAGAGACTACTAAAACAAAGATGTAAGGTTTGTGGCTCTTGGGAAAACAGGAAACAAATTAGAAAAAGATTAGCAGTCAGATCAGTTCAAGAGTGCTTATCAAATCCTTATTTATTTTTGTTAAGATGTCTCAATTTCTACAGCACCACACACCTACAAGGCCTCTCCAAGTTGGTAAGAGCTGTGGGTAGTGTCAGGAGGAGAGAGCCAGGCTCTTCTCAATGGCATCCAATGGTAGGACAAGAGGCAATGGGAGCAAGTTGGATCACAGGAGGTTTAGTATTAAGCTGAGGAGGAACTTGTTTGCAGTTCAGGTGCCAGAGCACTGGCCCAGGCTGCCCAGGAGGCTGTGGAGTCTCCTTGTCTGGAGCCATTGCAGAGCTGCCTGGACACATTGCTGTGTGAGCTGGTCTAGGTGATCCTGCTCTGGCAGGGGGGTTGCACTAGATGATCTTTCCAGGTCCATTCCAACCCCTAACATTCTGTGATACTGTAACAGCATTTCAGATGACTAAACTAGTGCAGGGAATAGCAGGATATCATCTATGGGACCACTGCTATAAATCCATAGCCATTAGACACACCAAGCACTGGCACAATGCAATGGGCTCTGGGTGTGAAGAGTTAGTGGCAGAACACCTGAGATGGTAATTGTTCACACTCCCCATTCAGCAAGAAAAAGGAACATTATATCTAAGACAAGTCTAATGAAAAACAACTGGCAAGCTCTAGAAAAAGGAGAGAACAGAAAAATCTGTTTTGATGTTTTAATAAACTGGGGGCAAGGAGCTGCAGCAGGCAGCCAGACCTGAGGACAATTCCTGCTTAGTATCTGCTTTACCAAAAGGCAGAGAAATTTGGCTTCTTGATGTTATTTATTTGACTTTGAACAGCTTTGTGGAAAATTGTTTTATTACTCTCATCTTCATTAACAACTGCTTCATGTTGCCCTTCCCAGTTTCTCAAAGGTCTCTAGATATAACAGAATCTTAGAATTGTAATTCATTGTGATTTTAGTAACTCTTCATGGACTAATTGTAGATATTTTCCAGATAATACTATTAGAAAAAAAAAGAGTTAGGTATAGATCAACCTTTACTGAAATTGGTCTATATAAAATAAGACTAAATCTTTGACCTGAATAGATTGCAATCCAAGCAAACCAAAAGGGAGAACTGATGAAAAGAGGATATTATCTCAGTTTCCCACAGGCAAATGGCAGGAACAGGGAGATTAAAAGACTTATCTGAGGTCAGAGAGAGCCTGCAGCAGACCTTGCCATCCAACTCCCATCTCCCCAAGTTCCACATTTAACTACGAAGCCATCTTCCTCCTCTCACAAAATCATAAGAGATAATTAGAAAAAAGCTAGAGAATTAACCCTAACTTTATTACCATCTGGAAATTATTACAAGATCTCTAAGAGAACCCAAATCTTTCTCTGAATCATGTATCTGCTAGTAATTGAACAGTTTTTCCAGAGAGCTGGGGTACAATTATATTTTTTTACTTGTCCATCTAAATATTCCTATATGCCAGACTCTTTATGTTCACTTGCTCAAGTTCTTCTATGAAATTCACTTGTATTCCACCTACCCTCTTCTAGCCACTACAAATCTATTACTCTGGAAGTGACTGAGAATTTCAGGACTGATGAACTGTTCAGTCACCTCATCACTATTCTACATTTTCAGTCCTGTTTGTAGTCTTATAGATCTTGATTAAAAATAAATCAATGAGCATCTTTCTTAAGAAAATACATAGGTGACTTTCCTTGCCTTTCCTTTCAGTTTTAAATCAGATTTGGTAGTCAGATATCAACTTCAACAGCTAAGTAAACTCCAATAAAACATAACCAACCACATATTCAGTCTACAAAAATGGCAGAAAGATGATAAGAGGGCAGTTGGCATGATTTTTGTACTATAGAAGGCAAACAGTTATTTGATTTATGGGTACTTGAAGCATTACAGCTGAGAATGATAATGTAACAGAAGCACAACTGCATTACATAAGTAGCCTCAGGCTCTTTCCATAGTTCTAACTGGGTCTGGATGGCACATAAAAGCTCATCCAACAAGGACAACAGTGGCTGTGTGCCTGCAATTACACTGTTTGAACAGCAAAGAAAACAAGGAACTGAACAGTGAGGAGAGCTGCCTCTCACTCACATTAACAGTAGCTAAAATAGCAATTTTTAAGACCAAGTATTCGATGCTCTTGTAACAAGGTATGAGAGATTTTCTGTAGAAGCTCTTTTCCCCCTCACCCATCCCAATTCTGCTTAGCTTTTTGTCCAGAGTGCCAGTATCCCAGTATGTCAGGGGTTGGAAGGACCCTAGAAAGATCATCTAGTGCAACCCCCCTGCCAGAGCAGGAGCACCTAGACCAGCTCACACAGCAATGTGNTTACACTTCCCCTTGTTAAATGTCATTAAGTGTCTCCCTGCCCATGTCTCTAGCCTGTCCAGGTCACTCTGGATGGCAGCACAGCTCCTGGTGTGCCAGCCACTGCTCCAAGCTTGGGATCATCTGCAAACTCAATGAAGGTTTAAATGTGAAATGAGGCTTCCTTTAGTTTAATATGAACCAGAGTAGAAAAGCTTGACAGTTCCCTCTCCTAAACTAAAGTCTATAAAGTATATTTGAAGACTTACAACCCTGAATGGTTAACTAAAGCACTGTGGAGGATGTCACTATCATAGTTTACATTATTTGATAGATATTAACAAAAATATTCCACAACAATGTAAAAATATATGAAAAAGCAAGAGATTGTGACTACAGCCCTTTTTTTCACCCAAGATGAGACACTGCCTCTGCAGAGCATCCAGGCAGGAACATTTTGAAACAATCTTTGCATCCCTTTCCCAACAAGATGGCAAATGTTGAGGTCATAATGTACTGGTGCTAGAAATCCCCAAGGGTGGTTTTCTACCTTGCTGGCTTGGATAGCTGTTGCCAAGACAAGTAGCTCAGTAGTAAACCCCTGTCCCTTGGCTAACCTCTGCAGCAGCTTTTCTCAGCCTTAGTGTCTGACTGAATATAGGCAGCTAAGTGAGAAAAAAAGCAAGAAAATAGCAGATATGACCAGATACCTCACAGCCACAAGAGCACTAACCACAGCAGACCATATAGGAGTCAGTGCAAATCTGCAGATAAGAGAGCAGTCTCTGCCAAGTTGTGCTCTTTAAATAAACATTTGGCAACACTTCAGGAGAGCAAAGCAGAATTTCACATATGGGTTCTCATCTTGAAATAGAACAAGGCAAATTGAGACTCAGGAATTGGACTGTTTAGGGCTATATATAACTCACTTCTAGGGTCATATAAATAGCTCAATCCTCCACACATTACAATACCTCAAACAACAGGGAGTTAAAGTAGTTCTTACTGCTACCCCTAATCGTTTCCTTACTCAACTCCAGCTGAGCAACCTTTCTCCTGCAACAGTCTAAGGAGAATTTCATTCTTACAACCTCATGACCCACTCCTGGAATGCAATCTCCTCCATGTGACCTCTGCTTGGGAAGTAGTTCTCCTTTCCTTTTCTTGGTTCTTATCAGCAAATAGCCAGATACCAGTTATTTATCTTCATCCAGGCTGTCCTTTGGCACTGTGGATGGACCTAGGTGCTATGGGATATAAGCAGCAGCAAGAGAGTGAGAGCACAGTTGAGCCTTTATTGTTTTACAGCTACCAAAGCCTCAGTGATGGTTATATCCAGTTGTGCTCCATGTTCCCCCTTTACATTTTCCTGCCCCAAAATGCATTCACTATCCAAAGCCACCCATAAAATGAAGGTTATATTCAGTATGTTCAATGTCCATATACTGCCCTTATAAATGGACTACTTAATGTCCAGTTAGACTGGCAATGTTAAGACCATTTTATTTGAGGCTTCATGGATTTTGCCAAAACATGTACAAATAAAATACTATTACAAAATTCCATCTGCTGAAGTTTCTTCAGGAATATACATCACGCATGATCCCAGCACACAGAGAAATGACTTTTACAGACAGCATTACAGAGCAATAAATGCTAGTGAAACAGTCTTTCCAGATATATTACAATAAACCCAGTTTTCTTTCCCTTTGCCACATGCAACATTTGAGTAATAATGATTTTTTTAATAGCCAAGTCTGAAGTTAAATGTGTAAGTAAACTGGCTCTTAAGTCAACAGGCACTCAGAAGCCCCAAAAGGGAGAATAAGCAGTATTTTACATATTCAAAGTTCACTAGTTCAGGGGTAAAAATCCCTGAGAGACAGAAAAACAACAAACCCGTTTTCTTTGATGGAAAGAAGTTTGTCAAGGGATGTTTCCAACAGAAAGCAGTAAAGATAAACTGTAAGATTGAAGAGCAACAGTAAGACAGAACAAGGAAACCAGTTTTTAATGCTAGTAATGAGGAATGCCTTTGTGGGCAGCATAGGACTTCACTAAGAAAAGCATTGAGCAGAAATACACAGATACAAAGCACGAGATGCATACATGCTAATCTTTTTCTTAAAATGGGAAACACTTCCCTAGTGTGTGTCAAAAAAAACCCTATAATCCCACTGAATTATAAACAGTATGCAACTGACCTCAAAAGTCAAACTATAAACAAGAACAAACAAAATATTGCACTCCATGACAGAGTCACCACCAGGACATTTAGGACTTTAAGCCAGTAGATTAAGAAACACATATCCATCCATATATCCTTTCTGTTTGATGTCAGTGCAGAACTGCTCAGATCCAAGTGTTTCATAGCCCAGGTCACTGAATTCTCTGGGAGCTGGAAACTGATCTCAGAAGCAGCATGCCTCTGCCCTTGCACCTCATGTCCCTGAGCTGCTGCTGGGCATGAAAACAGCTCTAGTGCTTCTATTTTTTATGAGTCATAGCCCAGCAGTGTCCTGTTCTTTGCTCCATGCTGTGACAAGGGTGCTGACTACCTCCTCTTCCTTAAGCCTCTTGTGCATACACAAGTTGCACAATTGAAGGATGATGCTGTGCTGATTTTCAGTGTTATTTAAGCTGTATGCAGGTCAAGCCAGCTAGATCAAACATAAGCTTATACCCAATGCTCTTCACTCATTTGAACCTTCAGAACACTGGAAGAAAAATGCAGATTTGGAAACATCCTAACCATTAAGAAGCCTGTTACATCTGACAGGCATCAAGCAGCCCAATAAACAACACTTGGAGGAAAGCATGGCATAAATGGTGAAAGCAAGTCAAAGCAGATTTCAGTTCAATCTAAAGATCTAATCCTAAATCTTAATAGAGGTTTCATGAGCAGTATACTTAAGTCTATGATCAGCTACAGGTTTAGAACTATTAGCAACTCAAGCATTTTAAAGAGCAACCTTTAAAGGGTCTGACCTAAAGATGTAGAAATTACCACTGTGGAGGGATGATGGAGTTTGAAATCAGATTATCTTTGAAACTAACTAGAAAGCAATCCTCATGCTTTATGTGAGGCCCTCACGAGCCACACTTGCTCAAGAGCAGGGCAGGACTCTACAGAACAGATGCTGGCAGCATGTGTTATTTACATGGAATTTCTTTATATTATTTCTGTCACTTCCTTGAGAGGATGGGTAGTTAAGCTAAGCTAACTTAGCCCAACCATTCTGTGCTTAGTTAACCAGGAATGACAAATCTCTGAGAACTGCTCAGATATAAGTGTTTCACAGCCCAGGTCACTGAATTCTCTAGATCAAAAAGCCTCAGGAAAACAGCAGCTACAGGGGAAGAACACATCACCTTCCTCAGCAAGGCATTCTTCTCATGAAGAATACACACATCAAACTGTCACAGCTTGATTTGTGATCATTTTCACCTCAAATAGAACATTGTATTAGGGCATTTGTTCCACATAGGGATGTGTGGTTTCAGTTCTCTAAATGGACTCTCGAGACTTGAGGCTTTTGCCCTAGATTTAGGTCACTAGTAATTGGACATATGTGGAAAAGGCAGAGGCTCAGTTCAGTGTGGTTTAATTAATTTCTGAGTCTGTTGATTTGGCAGTCATCCTACAAACCAGGACAGTTGGGAGATTTAAACTTGTGCTGAAGAATACATCATGACAATAGCAAGCCTTCCAAAAACAAGCCACAAATCTTCTGGTACTAGCAAAATAAATTGCCAGGAGTAGAAACTGGAATCAGTTTTAGCTGCTCAGGCTAATTCAAAGGAATTATTTCTCTTTTATAGCATTCAGCTTGGAAAAAAAGATCCAAACAGCACAAAAATGTAAAAACCCAAAGACTTTACCAAGACCTTCTCAAGATGAAACATAGGTGCCAAAGTCTTGCAAACCAATGGAGCAGAATCAACTACAGCAACTTTGTCTGGGACATCCTATTCCCAAAGAACTGAGGAGTGCAATGCTGCAGCCTGACAGCAAAAGGATTCTGCCCATTATTTTGAGCTGTACCAGGCTCTTTTCAGTAGTGTAACTGCTCTTGAAGCAGCACAGTGATGAGGAAGAAAAACTAGCTCATCCACTGAAATAAGAATTCAAATTCCTTCTGCCACAGTTTTCAGTCCACTTGATTTTACTTAAACCCTTCTTGAAGGACACAGAGTAGCCCCACTGTGCTGAGTCCTGGCCATCCTGCCAAGCTTTCTGTTGGAGCTCCCTTCTCTCCCATCTATTTACTTCACCACAAGTCCCATGTGCTTTAGGTAGTTTTGGCTTAAGCCTAACCAGCAAATAAGAAAAGACAGCTGCCTCTCTCTGCAGGAACTTGTCTCACTGGTGACCCTGGGGCTTGAGTTGGCAGAGCTAGCTGGACTTTATAAGAAGGATGCTCTATAAAACAGCCTTAAACTCTACTCATATATTAACTGAAGTATCTACTTCATATCAGGCAGAATTGTATTTTTTTTGGATGAAAATTGCTTGAGCAGAGAGTTTCATGGCATTTTAAAGTTGATCTAACACGCCTACCTTGATTTAAAATAGAAAGGCACCTCAGTTCCTTTCACTCTGCCAACAAAAAGGGCTTGAAGAATGAAATAAAGTCACTTCAATAGGGAACAGATCTTCTGTTTAAAAGCCTTGTATACAGGGATACTCAGATGTTAAAGTAAAAACAACATACAACATTTGCAAAAAGAGCTTAATGTAACATTTTGAGTCTAGAAACTCTAAACAATAAATATGCAAAGTGAACATGGCACACCAGAGGAGCTAAATATTAAAAGTACAAATTGATAACACTTACCTATACTGCCAGTGATAAGTTTGTCACTACTGTGATCCAACACAAGCTTAATATACAAGATGCCTTTCCAAAGGAAAGCCACAGAACCAAGTTGAGAGAGAAGGTGAGAAAATAAATAACAAGGCACAAAAACCTCTCTTGATACAACCCTGTAAGGCACCACTGTGCAAATGTGGAACTATCAAATCTTGTAGTGGAGAAACTCTGAAGGTGTTTCAAGGCTGGGAGAATGTATTTTCTAGAGGAGACTATGCTCATGCCTTTAGGAATAACAAAAAAAATATACTTACAAACCTTTATTTACACTTAGAGGCTTTTAAAACACAAATTAGTGAAGCAGGTGAATTAATACTCAACTACAGGAGTCACTGCTCACCTCTCCCAGACACTTGCTCAGGACCTATACTGACCTTGTTTAGAGAGTCCTGGATCCAACCTGGTGCAGAGGGAAATGCTGCCAATGATGTCAAATTGTGGGTGGCACACCAAGAATTTGAAACTAAACAGGCTTCAGGGATTAAGAGGAGAATAAAGTCATCTTTACTTATAACCAAACATTATTTAGATCAGTAGCATTAGTCTAACATCACATCTATGGATCTTAGTATCTATGTTATATTATAATGTATACATTATTTGAGAACTAGGCACCAGCATTTTTCTTCCCTATTCTGTTATCTGCTCAGAAAATCCATCACAGGATAAACTTCAGCAAACATCTCCCTTACTAGAAGTTTACAAATACATAATTAAGCTTACAAACTGTAAGTTTCCCCCCTTTTTTCTTATGCCCCCTGATCTCTACTGCATTCTGCCAAAAGTAGTCTTTGTACTCTCTCCAATTATAGGAGAGTCTCCAGATTCTATTGAAATATGCACAGGTTGGACAATTGTTTACAAGGTGAGCAGAAGGTTTCACTAAAAACTTAAAGTTTCTTCTAATGAAAGATTTAGGAAGCACTCAGTTTCTCATGAGCTTCAGACACATAAATGACTTTTTTGTCCTGGGGAACAGTGTCAGTAAATTACACTTCCAAAACTTTTGCTTCCATTCTTGCAACTTGAACAACTGCAAAGCACATGGTAAACAATCTGAATGAACCTGACAATTCAGTAGTGGCTAAAGTTTCCTTTTCTTACATGACATGTTTTACTCCACACTTAAATACCTTGCCACAGATCAAAACATTTTAAGGTCAGACACAAGCTGGAGCTTCAGTGACACTCAATCTACTGAGCAGCCAGAGAACAAGAGAAATATCAGGTCAATCTATTACATTTTAAACAATTGAGGAACTGGAAGAAAATAATCTTCACTGCTAAGTTAACATTCATGTAGGTATTTGTCAAAAGGCTGTACCAGCTTAGGCATGCTTCATTTCTTATATGTAGTCCTGTTTAAAGGAAATAATTTGAAGAAATATAATGTAAACAGAGCCAGGCAGACTGCAATAGTAAAGGACAAGAATATCATCGATCTGACAGGTTTAAGGCCAACTATTTGTGGTTTGAAATATATTGTACTTTTCCATGGCACTTAATAAACTGGAAGTTAGCACTGGCTGACATGAAACAAGGGTCTACATATTCCTATCCTATGTGATATATACATGCAGCTTCAGTTCCTAAAATAGAAAGTTCAAGTTTTCTTGCCCAAATAAATTTGTGAAAGACCACTTGTGTTTTCCTATACTGAGTGAAGTAATATCACTGTTTTAATCAATTTAGTGCAAACTGACTGAAGTCCACGATTTTCCTTGATTTTTTTTGTCCTTACTTACCAAATGCCCCTATTTCTTTTCAAAACACAACTAGACTTTTTGTTGTTTTTAATAGAACAGCAAACACTTGACAACCAGCATGCTGTTCTAGGTTACGTTAACAAAACTTGCTGACACACAAAGGATGTTTTGGTCATGCAGCACACACTCATCCTCCAAAGAATCCACTTCTTCATTCAAGCAGTCTAGAAAAGAAGCACAGTGCTGGATTTGAATTAGCAAGTCATCCTGGCCACTCCATACTCCAAGGTGACAACAGCAGGCTCAGCTTTGGAGAACTCTTCCACCAAGTCACTGTAGCGATTGTCTGCTGCGTTGCTGCCCTCTATAGTTCTTACAGCATCACTCCCAGGGATCAAAGGCTGCTCCTTCTTGAAGCATGGAGGGCTCTTCAGAGCTCTGGGGGCAGGATGAGCAGGCTGCTGATGTTCCTTAAGAAGCACTGCATTTGGCTGCCCATTTCTCTGCTTTATTTTCTGAAATACAGAGCACAGGTACTAAGAGTGAGCACAGCTGCTTTACTGAGAATCATAGAACAGTTCCAGCTGGAAGAGACCTTGCAGATCATCAGTGCAGCCTTTGTCCTAGCCCTAGCAACCTGCTAAATGATGTCTCCCAATGCAACATCTACCTGGCTCTTCAACACCTCCAGGGATGGGGACTCAAGC
>VWZO01002572.1:74585-124309 GCA_013396975.1 Bucco capensis | reverse complement strand
TGTCATCTGCAAGCTTGCTAAGGCTGCACTCCATCCCCTGCTCCAAATCACTGATGAAGATGTTAAACAGGAGTGGCCCCAGGACTGAGCATAGAAGCATATAGTGAAAGTCAAAGTCAGCATTACAGAGAAGAGCTAGGCCACACAGGAGTGACAGACATGTGAAAGCTAGCAGCATTGTTCTTGCAGACTATAAATGGGAATTTGAAGAACAAGTCACAAGCCCACACATTGATTCTGCAGCACTTACAGCTTCCAGTTCTTTCATGTCTTCCTCCAGTTGTTTATTTTGTTCACTCATGTTCATGATAAGATTGAACACAGACTGCCTGGGATGCATACTTCTATCAAACTGATGGTACATATTCCTCCAAAACCTGCACAAAGTAGACAGTTTCAACTCTACAGGATAAAGACAGAACTGAAGAAGAGATACTGTACATAATTGAAACTTACTTAAAATTGAAGGATACTGTATTAGGCTCCAAAATAGTTAGTTCTGGAGAAAAGTCAGGATTATACAGAGGATTCTGATATTTCTTTTGTTCACCCAGGAGGAATGGCCACAAGGAAAATGTCTTCTCTTTTAATCTTAAAAGAAAAGAGCAAGGTCAAGACATTGACTGCAAGCAAAAAGCAGAAGCTGTTCAAGTCAACATAATAAATTGATCTACACTTACTTTACAGTTAAAAAAATACTTTTAAATCTTTAAAAAGCTCTTAGTAAAATCAACTTCTTCCTGGCATATGCTAAGAACTGCCAGTTTTACAAGTATTCCTGCTTATTGCTGTGCAAGTTGTGTCTAGTTGCAATAAATGCTTTTAAAATGCAGTTTGAGCCAAAGGTGAAAACTTTACAGCAAGAAAGAGGTGCCTTAACTTGGAGGGATTTTCTCCCCCAATTACAAAGATTGTCTTTACTCTGCAAAAGCACAAGAAGCATTGTGGTTCCCTGATGCAGTTCAACATTTTCCCAATCCTGTTCAGAGCCTAAAAGCAAGGCTCACAGGAGCTTTTAGTTTGCCAGAATAAAGAAAAGAGACATGATATGTCTGCTTACTTTAGTTCTTCTCGCTCTTTCTGGCAGTTTCCAAGGAAATTCCCAAACTGGCATGAATGGACATGTTCATGGATCTGAAGGAGGAAAGCTTCATTGTACTCAAAGGCTTGTGGGAACTGCTCAGTCAGATTCCACACACTTTCTAAGAACTGGGTGAACACTGGTGAGATCTCTTTGGGATCCCCATCCAACTGACAACACCTGAAAAAGATCCCAGAAAGAGACTGAAACTGGTTTAAGGTAGAAACAAACAAACAAAAGTCTTAGCTACACTAGTTTTTAGGTGACAGCACATTCATTTGTTTTGGAGATTAAGCACCTAACTTGGAGAACTGGGACAAGCTTGGAATAGAAATAAGTCTATATTTAACCTGTTTTTCTGTTTCAAAAGTAATCACACATCTGCATTCAGCACAGAAGAGCAACACAAGACAGTCAAGCTCCTCCATGTCCATTACTTCCATAGTCAACATTTGGAGTATACCAGCTAAAAGCAAATTAATAAGCAGGGAATAGCAGCAAGGCTATTGTCATAGTTGATGATAGGCAGATGAAGGGAAAAAACAGAATAATTAATGTACAGGATTTTTAAAGGTAGGCGTGGCTTCATTAAAGTAACTATAAAAATAAATGTGTGTGCATTTAAAGATTTCAGAACTAAGTGCTTTATATTGCCTAAATAGCTGGGATGTAGCTTTCATTGGTTTTGCACTGTCTGTGCATACATGCAGATCTAGCTGCTGTTATCAACATCTGACAGAGGCACCAGCAGCACTAGAAATGTATGTCTCTTATATAAATCTATTATCCAATAGATACTTGAATAAACAGCAATACATAAAGTGCATTGTCTACTGAAAACAGTTTACTCATTGCAAGATTTCTACCAACACTGCAGTAGTTTAACATCCACAAGTTGTCTTTTGTTTTTCAGAGTACTTAGTTCAGTTGACTGTATACATTTCACACTTGGAATAGTGAACTACCTGTCAGAGAACTTGTGCCCAAAAGAGATCCAGTCTTTCTCTATCAAGACCTAGAGGGTAAAAACAAACAAAATCTCATGTACAAGGTTACTCAACCTTACATCTATAGTACTAACCCCACAGGTTATAGATATATTGTATTTTGAATCTGAGTCAAACTACAGTAGGAGCAACTATTTCTCACTTTGTAGTCCTTTTATTTTCTTACAAGTCTTTCACAAGAGATTCTCAAAGCACATTTCTAAAACTAGGAAGAAAAGCTCTGCAGGCTGAGAGTCAGGGAAAGTAACCCTTTAGTAGTTAAGTGTACTAATATTGAATGACTTCACAAATTGATTATCAACCAACTTTCAAAAAACCTGCCATGGAAAAAAAAATAATATTGCATTCCTGCTATCATCTTTTACATAAGACAACACAATATCATCTTCGTAACAGTTTATAGCAGTAAGTTTGCTAATAACAACTCTAGCTTGTTTTATCACTTCAGTCACAGTGTCAAGCAACAAAAAGAGCACAGGATTCCTTGCTCATTGCACAAGTTTTTTCCCCCCAGAAATCTACTTGACAGTGAGGACCAAAAAAACCAAAAGGATGCAATTACTTTCCTGAAGATCACATACATTCTTACTATTCACAAGAAATGAAAGTATTTTTACAAGAAATATGTCTAAGCATACTGCAAATCTTAACTACAAAAATCAAGCATCAGTATGGTTTCCACTGCTCGCTTTCACACTCAAACATTTTACATCCTTTCATTATCAAGGAACAAGTCAACAATGTAACAGCTAGCTTACCATGAATCCTTTGATGGTTCTGTAATAGGAATCTAGTAAGAGAGCTCCAAGAGAGCAAACCTGGGAGGTCCTATCCCAGCCATCTGAGCAGTGCACTAATACGCTTGCGCTCTCAACCGCTACTGCCTGCAAAACGCAATGGTTTCTTGGTGATTGGTTACTCCAGACAGAAGGCAATGTTTGCTTAATAAATATTAAAGCTATGTGTATCCCAAACTCACAGCAAAGACTTCCAACAAAGTCAAAAAAACATTATTAGGAAAGGACTGGATGCCATCTGAAAGCTAGGATTTCTTTTCATGGGAACATAGAAAATTCGTTACGAGAAGAAATTCCACTACCACCGTCGCAAAAGGTAACAAGAACAGTGGTTCCCAGCTCTCTTCTTATCCCTTATAAAGCTCAACTTATAAAAACCCCTTGCAATGCATACCAAGAAAGAAGTAGACCATACAAAATGGGCCAAATAGGTTAAAAAAAAAGAAATTAACACAAAGACACTACAAAAGACACTCCTTTGTTCATCATTCTACTACACAAAAGCTAATGGCAAGGAAATGCTCATTAGCTTCAGCTAAGAA
Organism: Bucco capensis; assembly: GCA_013396975.1. NCBI lineage: Eukaryota > Metazoa > Chordata > Aves > Piciformes > Bucconidae > Bucco > Bucco capensis. The sequence goes on along the minus strand of VWZO01002572.1, from coordinate 120,882 downwards.
CTCAAATTCTGTTAGTTCAAATATTTTTTGAGGGTCATCTTCAGGAGGATCATCTACTTTTAACTAGTGTTAACTCCTTGTTTTCACTTGGTAAAATAAAGATCCAGGTTTTTTCTTCACCTAGCCCCCCCAACTCAGGTTAAGTCCTTAGCTGGCAAATGCAACTGTACCTCTGAGTTCTTCATAAAGAGTCCTATTTCCTTGCCAGGTGAAGTCAGCATAGCCAATTTGGCTTTACTGCAATTAGTACCTCATGGAGGTACACTAAGTAATAGTTTGTTCCATCCACCTCTAAACTGGTTACACTTCTTATGACTAACTACAAGAACCAGGGAGCACAAGAATCCCTTCATCTCACAATAAGCTAACCAAACAGCAATAAAAAGATATCCTAAAAAATTCGCTGGCACATTTAACATCTCTAGTCAAAAAGAAATATATAATACTTCAACCAGCATATCAGCTATATTGGTATATACTAAGGATCTACTTCCAAAAAAGGCCAGTTGCAGAATTTTACACATTACATAAGTATAACTTTGCCAGGTAGCAAGTCAGCTTGCCATCAAACAAATAAGCAGCATACAAGTTACCTTGACTAGGAAGACAGCAGCATCCAACACAGCTTTGATATGACGCAGCCATCCAGAACTCTCCAAACCAGATAAAAAGTCATTGACAGACAAACCCTTTGTGCCACTCACTGAAAGAAATCAAGAGTTAAAAAGAGCTTATGCAGAGAGAGTGAAACAGGCTTCTGCCTCTCCATTTTCATCATCATGCAGCAGGCAATAGAACAGGGCAGTGGTTCACTTCTGCCCCTGTCCCTCTTTCTATAACACTAAGTGGCCACAAGCATGGCTCATCAGGCCAAAGAGCTTGTTTTGTGAATTCTGTGGAACTAAGTGCTCCAGGAAGAATCAGTATTCTACTTGTGTATATGTATCTAAAGACACACACTATTTTGGGCATTTATATTCCATGTGTGTACACATGCATNGCTGGAAGCGCTCCAAGAGTCGTAGGTGGTGGCCATAGATGAGCCAGGATTGGGAACCATAGAAAAGAGTAGACAGCACAATGGCTCTAGAAACACTGAGCTTTGGACTTTGCTTCAAGTGTTTATTTCGCCAGACTCTTGGATAGAGTTTTCCCAAAGCACTCGATGCCTTTGCTAGCCTATTGTCTAGCTCTCCATCAATCTTAGCATGCGAGGAGATGAGGCTGCCTAGGGAATTCAACTGTTGGACTGATTTAAGTTCTGAATCGCCAATGATGATATGAGGATGGTGAAAAACTTCCTGAGGTGCACACATATTTGGAAAACACAGAAGTCTTTCCCACAAGTCTCTGACATACTAATCAAGTTCACCCAAAGTATGTGCCACTCAGTTAATTCTCTTCAAAAGAACTCTATTCATTTGGTTTACAGTTTAAGGTAAAGGTTGAAGGTTATTCATTACCAGAGAGCACAGCAAACTGGTACTAAACAGAGCTGGGATAAAATCTAGACATATTGATACTTTGGGAACGTTATTATTAAAGACTTCAGAGAAATATCTATCTTATTTTCATATACACTATTATAGCACAGTTAGAACATACCTTCCAGAAGTTTTTGTAAGCTGGATCTCATTACATGAATATTTTCAATGCCAACAAACTGGAACCTAATGTTGGAGTAGTTGTCTTCATTCTCATAGCCCTTCCCAGCAGCTCTGTTTGCCATTGCATTAAGCTTAAAAAGGCAAAATAACAATACTGAAAGCCAGTACTTGAAACAGAAATCTCACATTAAGAAATGAAAGTCATGCACTTCCAATGCAATACCCTGGAAGAACACAGAAGAGCACATAGTATAAACAGACTGTTATAAACTCACAGTTTGTGGCAAATCAACCTGAAAGCACTTAAGTTTAAGAAAGGCATGGTACCTAAAAAGCAACATATTTAGAGTTGATCTGGATAATGCACTTAATGACTTAGTAATTTCCTAGTGTCTCTCTATTCTGGGGATAAGACAACAATAAATTGCAGCAGCTATAAAAACTACAAGATCTCCACAGTTGGCTCAGTTTTAGTCTGATAGACTGACCTATTCCTGAACTCTGCTCAAAATAAGCAGAGCATTTTCTTTTTATATCCTTGCTTTCCAGCTTCTCTGTTCAGAGATTTGAGTGAAATGAGAATCAGTTTAAATGCAGATGGTCTAAAGAGTGAAAAAAAAGTTACCCCACACATTCCAATACAGGTCAAAAAACTAATACAATCCAATTCAAGGAGACAGTGAATAAAGTATGACTTCAGAATGCTGTGACAGAATTTCCCATACTTCCTCCTGGCTAAGCCAGCCAGTCTTCCCAGAACACAGTACTCCCTCCCATTCCAAAAGAAACCTCCCAACACAGCTCACCATTTCATAGATTTCATTTCAAATAGTTACAATGACTTGAATACCAGTCAACTATTCACTTTTAACTATGTTTTAAGGATATTTTGAAGTGCACCTCCCCAAAAGTTCACTAGCATATTGAGTGAATTCTAGCTGAGTCCTGAGAGGGGTTCTAATTCTTTAAGAAACCAAGTTATTAAATGCCTGAATAGAGGCCTAGCCTTACATTTAAAGAACATTTAAACTTTTTTTAAAGAACATCCCCCTCTACACTGCCCTGGGGAGGCCTCACCTAGAATACCATGTCCAGTTGTGGGCCCCTCAGCTCCACAAGGATAGGGAGCTGCTGGAGAGAGTCCAGCCCAGGGCCAGCAAGATCCTGNCTGCTCTGGCAGGGGGTTTGCACTAGATGATCTTTCTCGGGCCCTTCCAACCCCTAACATTCTATGATTGTATATTTTTGCCCATGATGGAGTCATTTAATCCCAGATTTTTCAGACTCCCTGTAGAACCTGAAGTCCATACCTTTGGCCTGGTGTCCATGACATACATGTAGCGAGTTGAAGGATTTGCTTTGCTGATGGCTTGCAACATGTGTTCATCTTCCAGGCACCTGGCACTGAAACCTGAGAGAGGCTGACTGCACCTGCAAATTGCAGCCTGCCACAGAAAACAAGTTATTATCAGTTGAATATCTGGACTTGAAATGCTTACACCTTAAATCTAAAGGTTTATCAAAACACTTTTTCAGGCTGATTTCCATGAGCACGGTACTAGTGTACATGATGGACTTTCCCCAAGTATAAAGATTAAAAAACAAGTATAGGCTGGAAAAAATACACTTTAGGAAAGCAAGTTGCTCTCCTGGTATGAAGTGAATTATGGTTGGTTTGACTACTGCAAGTCTAATTCTATTAATGCAAGTACAACATTACTGTCTGATGTAATTTCTAACACCTCATTTTCAAGGATATATTTTAATTTCAGAAGGTATGAGCTATATCTTCCAAATATTAATTTTCTTCTAATACATGAGCTTGACACTCAAATTCTTCAACTCAAGGCAACAATCCTTCTCTCCCTTCAAAGATATCCCCTAACCAAGACAAGCAGATGCTGCTTTACACTACTCTCTACCAAACTCTTATTTCTTATCCTTTAGGTCTTTTTACCTTGCAAACTCCTCCCTAAAGAACCAGTTCTATTCTTTTGGTGTTTATATTTAAACACTTTTTGAACTGATTTTATTCTTGATATATAAAGCAAGACAAATCACTCGACAAAAAGTTATCTTAAAGTCAGTTTCTGACAGCATTAAGAGAGTCAACTTATTATGGACTGATTACTTAAGGATTTCTTTTAAACTGGCTTAGCTTAATACAGCATCCTGTTAGACACCACTAGTTTCAGCTGTATTTAAGGTTATCCTGAGTTATATCTTTTTATACAAGTCACTGTACTTACCTCTTACCTACTCTGAACTGCTACCAAGTGTTAAAGCCAATATACTGAAAATTATTTCTTAAGAGGAAGACACACTATACCTCTTTATTTTTATGATAATATGACAACACTGGGAATCTTCCTTTGCTTCTGAACTTGGAACTACCAACAATTATGGGCTTGCTTGCAGTTCTGGGAACATAAAGTTCTCTAGGATAGGTTTCACAAATCTGTAAGACACAGTACATGAAAAGAATTGTGTACAAGTCACAAAGCATATACTAGTTGCATTGCATCCAATTTTACAGATGTTAGGCAAAGACACAGAATAAATGCTAACATTTCTCTATATACACATGTAAACAGCTTAGAAGAGAAGACAAGCCACGGATAAAAATGTACAAACTGGTATCTAAGTTACACAACCAAGCACTTTTGGAAAGCACTGCTGCACTAGCATTCACCTCTCAAGAATGTGACTCTTCAGTAGAAATGCTAAGAATGTGCTTCAGATAAGATATTGACATTATTTCCCCCATTTTTGTATTTGCAGACTTCAAAGTAAGATGAAATCTAACATGTGAATCAGCTGCCCTACTACAGCCAATACTGCAAATGCTAAAGTAGAACCCTTCTCAGCTGAGAGAGAAAGCTGCAGAGTACCAGAATTGCTGTGGTTGGGATTCAAACAGGTTAGTATACTCTAGAAACAACCCAAAGACCACATGCATCCATGTACATATTCTCTTTCAATGAGGCCTTGGAGAAAACTTCACTTGGAGAAGTGTGAGACTGCATACTGATCTAGGAGTTAAATCTTTCCACCTGCAAGTTTTCCCTTGGCTTGCAGCATAAACAATTTCACAGTATGACTGTTTTCTATAGGACTAAAAATCAAAGGACAATGCAGAAACATGCAGAGCAAAACATGTTTCCCTTACAAGGCTTACCTTATAATCACGATTTACATCAGACAGCTGCCAGTAATCATTTGGCACTCCCATTCTCTTATATTCTTCTGATAGATCAATAAGCTGCCAACCTGTGACTTGCTCTGATTCATTTTGTTTTGGGTTATATGAGAAGGCATACAGATCTTCGTATTTTGCTAAATGGTAAAGAAAAAGAGACTATGTAATTAGTTGTCCCTAAAAATGGCCAAGTGGAGAAAGTTACCAAGTCTTGAAATTGCCCAAACAGCAGAGAAAAGTTTCAGACTTCAAGATTCACAGAAGCAAGACTAAACAGATACTTGACACTCTAGAAATAGTTACTGTGAAATTCATGGCTAGGCTTCATGAACACAGCTCTGGGGAGGGCTCCATCCACGCTCTTCCCAAGCGCTTTTTCCAAGTGCTGCTGGCTGCAAAGGCCAATTTGGGACAGACCAGAGCGGTTGCAAAAGGCACAGCACAAGGACTCCTCAGCAGGTAGAAGCTGCAAGACACGATTCTTTCTCCGCTGTCTTTTCTCCTGCAGAGTGATCCTGTGTGCCTGCTCCAAACCATGGGCGGCATTCAAACTAGTGTGTGTGCAGAGCTGCTGAGTGGAGGCCAGAGGAGAGCAGTTCAGGGCAGCAATATGGCCAAGGCTGAGCTGTTGGTTCAGGGAGTCCTTGCATCTCCTCTTCGGGGCTCCTCTCTTGCCACAGCCAGGGGCAAGTTGCCCAGAGAGCATGAGCTTAGGCAGGCAGGAGTTCTTCATCCTGGAGCCGTGAGCTGCCCAACGCAGCTGCGTTCTCAGCAGCATGGCCTCAAGGCTTGGAATTGCTGCTTGTTCTAGGACACACGCATTAGTCCCAGCATCTGTCCAATGGATGGTTAGGATTGTGCGGAGACAGCGCTGCTGGAAGCGCTCCAAGAGTCGTAGGTGGTGGCCATAGATGAGCCAGGATTGGGAACCATAGAAAAGAGTAGACAGCACAATGGCTCTAGAAACACTGAGCTTTGCACTTTGCTTCAAGTGTTTATTTCGCCAGACTCTTGGATAGAGTTTTCCCCAAGCACTCTATGCCTTTGCTAGCCTATTGTCTAGCTCTCCATCAATCTATTATCATACAGTTAATTGGCACAATTATACATATTAGTTAAAGGTAGGTTATGAGAGCTTTCTTGAGCATGCTTGACCTATTTCAGGTGGGACATTTCTAAAGCCACAAGGGCAAAGCAGAAATCACAAAATGAAGGCTGACAAAACTAAAACAAAACAAACTACTACAGGCAGAATTATAAGATGACATCAGAAGAGCTACAAGAACAATTAATTTCTGGAGCTAAGAACAGAATTTTGCATCTACTGATCTTTAAAAGCAGAACATTTTGAAGTTTCCTTTAAAGCAAAAAAAGTTTTCAAAATATTTTCTGTTTTTCTTAATACATTATCACAGATGACATTTTAAATTGCTCTAAACACATTCTTTTCATTTTTTTCTTTATTAGGTGATAAAAGTCTCTTGTAAAGCTGAATTAGTATGAAGTTTTTCATACCAAAACTTCAGGTTTCTTTTTCAAATTGCATGAAAACAGTAGCCAGTCAGTGTTTGCTTAGCATCATTTCATCTATGGAACACATTAATTAAGAGAGACCACATGCACTTAAGATTCAAAATTTCAGGGATAACACTAGAAATTAAAAAATACAGGAATCTCCCATCTTGTTAGAGAATCAGTGATCTAAAAAAGCCAAAAACATAGCTTCTGAATTTGCATGCAGATTAATATTTAATCATTAAGATTCTTTCACACACCAAATCCACCAAGATTTTCACATAATGCACATCCAAAAACCAGTAAGCATCATGGATTTTTTTCTCCCCTACCAACTTTTTAAGACTGCAAAATCTTACCTGTTCTTGAGAGCTGAAGCAAAGAGTTATAAATGTCATGACAATCTCTTTCTCTGGGAACAATAAAGTGAACTATCCTGAAGTTCTTGCACTGGATGACAAGAGGACAGCCAGAAGTAGTCAAGGGAAGTTTTTCCACAGCAGCAATGTGATGATGCAGGATCTGTGGCATTAGAAGAACTCACAGCATAAGCACACTGATGAAAATCAAGATCAGCACACCACTTATAAAAGCAGATACACGTTAAGCAATGCTGAAGGTGTATTTTGACTAATTTTGTCAGTCTTCCATTATAAAAAGAAAGACATTTAGAAGAAACTCAAGAAAACCAAAATTTGATTTTTCTCTTCCCTCATATTTGGAAGTGTTACCTAATGTTTGTAAGGAACAGTAAACATCACTCTAAATGCAAAAGAAAGTAGTAAAACCCCAGAGTGATTGTTCAGCATGCTGTAACTTTGCTGACAAGCATGTATCTAATTAGGCAGGGTTCAAACAGGGTTTTTTTTTTACTTCAGTAAACAAATTCAACCTTAGATCAGGAAGAACAGATGCATCTGAAGAACCTATGCTTTTGAGCCACAAGAATTTGTAATGCTTACCCAAGTCTCTCTCTGGCTTGAATCTATGAATAACAGATGAGTTGCTGTCAGGTAGAGAGTTCCTGTCACTGACTTGTTGCTCGTGCTGAACCTATCTAGTAATTTCACTTGTTCTACCTGTAAGAACAAAAAGGGGAGGGGGAACAGAATCCTAATCTCACAAAAGCTCATGCAATAATTTCAAAAGTGGTAGAAAGCATACATGGCACACAAGGCCATTCAGACCAACTTATTAAGAACACACTAGTGGTCGCATAAGCTTTAAGAAGACTGACTAGTTGAAATATCTTGTTTCAATACAGAAGTCCACAATGAAGGTTCATCAGAATACTTACACTATGTGCAAAACTATATGGTTATTTACTAGTAAAATAGACCAGGATATCAAGGGTTTTTTTAAAAAATAATTAAGAATGATGTATTACTAAGCTTTTAGACTGCTTCCCCAGAACAGAGCAAACACACACTAACAATTTCCTGTTCTTGAGATGCCAGCACTGAATTTACAGTTGGGCTCAGCAAAATGTTTCATTGGCTGTCTGCAGACTCAAAGCCATAAAGATGTGATCTCCTGACTTCAATTTTAGCTATCTACTGTCTTTTATAGCCTCCTGACCGTTAAAAATCTAAATCATCATAACCTTGCCTCATAATCAAAATAAATTCTAATGAAATGCAAACATTAGACTAATAATTATAACAATCTCCTAGAAATTGAAGGACTGTCCTTGTATTTGAAGTAGATATTTCAAGCTTGAGTCTTGCAAGGGCAAATTTCCATCAACATTGTTATCCGAATCCTACGGAAAACATTTCCAAAGGAAGAGATTTCTAGATAGCCTGCATTTGATCTGCTGCTCATAACTTCCAGAGGCTCCACTCTTTGCTTTATCTGAAGCAAAGATCACACCATTCTTTGTGTGCAACAACAGGAAAGGAGTGTGGCAAATGGCTTATCTCCATGCATTCTTCTTTCTTGGCAGCACTGCCTCGTTATTGCCAAGTTCATGCTTTTATGCTTGAGGTTTGTTGATACTGTCATTAAATGCATGGCAGAACTCCAACAACTTCAATACCAGCAAGACTAGCACCCAGATGAGGTGACTAGAAGAGCCCACACCTATTGCGCTGTTAAGCCTTTTTTGTTGTTGTTCATATGTACAAACTTATTTATCTACTAAAAGCACATACAAAACACTGAAAAATTGTCTTTTCGATTCAGGTATTTCCTAGAATCTAGTAAGACCTAATTTTGTTTTTTAAAGTTAGAAAAACAATGCATACAGAACAGAATGCAGGAAACATATCTACTAAAAGCCAATGCTACTATGATATTCTACATTTCAGTTTAAAAAGGGAAACTATATGCATCAGTACCTCAAAATACATTCTGCTGCAGCCAGCAAGTTATCAGTGCTCAGAGGCATAGTAGTGTATGTCAATATAACACAGGCAAAACACACAATTCATTTTGGGCAGTTCTGCAGCAGTAACTGCTCAGGTACCTAGCACTGCATCTCCCCAACAAACTAAGAAGTTGACAGAAACTGCTCCAGTTTTGTTGTAGTAACACAACCCACAAAATCCTGGCATGCAAAGTTTATTCCCTTCTATGTAACAAGGCAGCTATTCTCAAAGCTGTATTTCTGTGTTAAATGACAAGAGACGTAAGTGCTCCATCTTCCTCTTACATAGCTAAAGCCTCCAACAATTCTTAAAGCTAAGTTCTAGATACACTTTTCTTCACCCCTTTCAGCCCCTCGGCTCGGAGAGGACCGGGCAAGAAGCCTCCGACAATAGCAGCGGCCGCTACGGCAGAGCCCGGGAGTCAGCACCCGAGCCAAGCACCTCAGCTACCTGCCCACCGGGGCCCAAGGCCACCCTAAGCGGCACAGACTGCCCTAGAGCTCCCCGCGGGAAGCACCAGCTACGAAACGGAAGGAGAAGGAAAACAACAACGCCCTCGCCCACAGCCGACAGCGACCAGGCACCGACCCGCCGCCCTACAGCTACCGGCAAAGCATTGGCAACGCCACCGCTCTCTTGCCGACCGCCTCTCCTCCCGGAGCGCCACCGCACTCAGCACAGGGATGCTGAGACAAGGGTACCTTGGTGGTGCGGATATGCTCCATAGCGCTACCCCCTCCACCGCAGCCAGCACGCACCGATACTGCCCGGTTGGGTCGGCCGTCACCTAAAAACACTTCCGGGCCGGGGCGGAACTGCCGCTGCGGCGCAACAAAGCCGGAACTGACTCCCTGCAGCGCCTTCTCGTGGCGGGAGTAGGAGACTAGGTTTCCGCTGCGTGGCGCATGCGCGTTCGGGCTCACGGGCACGTAGGAGAGGCGGTGCCAGGCCCGGGACGGGAATGGCTAAGTATGGAGTGCTGAGCTATTGGGGGAGGGGGGTTATGGGGTTGCGCTGTGTTCCGCGGTACTGCAGGGATCTCCTGTGAGATTCCGAGGGGTAAAGCAAGGGCTATGGTTGCTGTGCTGGGAGCCACGGAGCTCAGTGCTACGTATGAAACTTCTCTTGGCAGCTGGCCCTGAGGACAGAGCAGGCGTAGGTCCCGCAGTGGTGTGACAGTAGATGTACGGAAAACAGGAGCCGTTCCATGACAAGCAGGTTTCACCCTTTTACAGTCTCACTAACGAAGAATGGAGAAATTACAGTAAGACAGTCCTTTTTGTTGCAGTATCATAATCACAGAGGAGTTAAGGTGGGAAAGAACCTCTAAAGGTATCTAGGCTATCATCCCTGCTTAAACAGGGCCACCCAGAGCCAGTTGCGCAGTACCATGTCTGGGCAGCTTTTGAATATGTCCAAGGATGGAGACTCTACCACTCTGGGCAGTCTGTTTCCTGATGTTCAGACGGAGCCTCCTATGTTACAGTTAGTGCCTCTCGCCTCTGGTTCTCTTATTGGGCACCACTGAGAAGACAGAGACCTTACTGAAGTAAGAACTGGTAGAAGTGAGTTGGAGAGGATTAGAGTTTTAAGCTGTACAAGAACAAAGACAAAAATAAGGCATGTAGGATACTCTGAGAAACTCCCCCAAATTCCAGCAGTGGCCTTTTATAGCCACGGCGGGCTGAGGTTCCCCTCTAAGCGGGGCATCACCGCTTGCTCCGTCAGTCTCGGTCACTGTCGGCTCTATCTGCCTGTTACTACCACTTTAAGGCCCGGGGGGCGGTACAGCGCCGTTCCGGTCCCGTGGTGCATTGTGGTGGGAGCGTGGCTGGCGTACGTGCGCTTACTGGGGCCGTTTGGTTCGAAGTTGGCGCCGGGATTGAGGAGGCGTTGAGGAGGCCTCCGCCGTTCCTTCCCGGCCTCCATCGCTGGGTCCGCAGCCGTCCCCTAGTCCCGCTTGCCGGCCGTTCCAGCCGCCGCCATGTCTACGGGCTTTTCCTTCGGTGCCGGGACCCTGGGCTCTGCGGCGGCCGCCGCTGCCGGAGCTGGAGCTGGAGGAGGAGGCGGCGGGGGCTTTTCCTTCGGAACCGCCACGGCAAGGTAATGCAGCACCTCTGACCACCTTTCGGCTCGGCCCTGCCACCACACTTCCGTGGCCTGGGGTCGCGGAGCCCTGCGGCCTAGCCTGCCACTGGGGCCGGCGTTGCTCCGTTGTCTTGGCCTGGTCTGGCCTGGGCGGCGCACACACTTGTGTGAGTGCATGCTTGGCGGGAGAGGAAGCGCAGACTCTAAGTTGCATGTCTTGGTACCTCTCTTACTGTCCCCGGAGGGGCCAGGGGCTCGTACTCTTGGCCGAAAGGGCGCTTGGAATACGGGCGAACTGGCTTCACCATATCTGTCCTGGGGTTCAGGGGATGAAGGTGGCAGTGACCTTTCTGCATCATCTGCTTCACGGCCGGCTTAGTAAATACAGCGGTAGAGATCATTATGTTCGGTAGCTAATAACAAAGCGAGATGCTTTTCTAATTTTCCTTTATTTTGCCTTTGTTGTGGAGCAGTGTGGCTCCCTTAACGGTTATCTCCAACCTTCTGAATGCAGAATGTGAGTCATAAGCATATATAGATTTTAGCAGTCAACCCGAGCTTGTGTGTGTGGCATGGAGCTCGTTCATGTCAGAGCCCAACTGCTTAATGTTCAAATGTGAAATTCCACTTCCCTCCCCACCCCAAAAAGTTCAATGCAGCCTTATCCTGATCTTTAACTCCCAAGCCATTCTATAATATGAGAGGGAACAAGTTTTCTGAGTCTCTTCTAATACTCTGAATCTTGTGATCAGGACAGATTGATGACATTGTGTTACTTGTGCTTGGTGGTGTGTTTGGTGTTGTTTTATCCTCACAGTGAACCTTATATGGAGTTAGTAAAGAACGTAAGGTTATTTTGCTCCATGCCTGTTTAGGCATGGGATTAAAATGAGCAAGTTAATATTTGTTTATTCAGAAACATTCTTCTAGATGTACTGCCTGAAACAAGGGAGACTTACCTTGTTGATTGGCACTTGCTAGAAAATACCTATTGAACTTAAATATTTTTGTGTTTGGGGTGGCTTTTGTGCTGTTTTGGCTGGCTTTTTAATCTCTTAAAAATAAGTTTAGTGGGTGCCAATAGCTGTATAGTACTCTGCATTTTTGTTCAGGTATTTATCCTTATAAGCAGGATGAGTCTTCAGGGCTATTGGTCAAGGAGTATCACAGAGGAAGATGCCTTTTTACTGCTGAGTGATGGAAAGAATTTTGAGAATCTTTATGGGATGGTTTGCTTGAGAATGTTTGACACTATAAGAAGCAGCTGTTCTTCTGAGCTGGATCTAAGACAATAGTTTCAAGTGTTGGGAGAAAAGGGGCTTTATTATGTAGTCTAACTGTTATTATTCATCAGTGTGATCAGAGATTATATTCAGGTGGCCTGAATTGCTTATTTTGTACTGTAGCTTTCTTCTGCTGGAATGCTGAAAACAGAAAATTTTTCACAGAAGAAAGTTGTCCTTCTCTGCATCAGAAAAGGAAAAACGGTTGACTAGTGAGAAAGGCACCATGTTGTATGTTTAAGTTTACAAGCAATTATGTTATGGTGCTGTAGTTTGGTACGTTGACAGCTTGGGGGGTAAAGAAGGCTGAAAGGCTTTGGCTCCTGTGGAATTGGATAGTTAGTGGCTCTGTCCTTCTAAACTTCTTGACCACTTTGCTTCATGAATTGCTTCTTTAAGAATAATCAATTTTGAACTTGCAGCCAGCCTTTGCTGGACTTGCCATGATCAGTTTTGTAGATACTTTGGAAACTTCTAATGTAAAAGGTAATTATAGTTTTGGTTGGGTTTTCTTAAGGATTTACTTTTGTCTTTCATTTGTTATGGCTAGGAGCTGCCTTCATAGAAAAAGAGAGAGGAGATAAGGGAACAATGACAGAATACTGACCACCTGAAATATAAACTGTTTCTTGACAGGCGTTATCCTGAAGTCTAAATTATCTTTTGTTTCAGTACTACTGTTGTAGTTATGCAAAATATTGTTTAAATGAGAGAAAACTTAGCTAGTTCCTGAAAAGGCTCAAGTACAGGAAGTTCCTATAAATAAATTACTCTACTAATCTTTTGTCAGTTTAAGAACAAAATTTCTAGAATTGTAGATTCATCTGGCTGCAAATACCTGTAATTTCACTGGTTAAAGATAATCATGAGTATTGTGGCCCCTGTTTTTTGTACAGTAACTTCATGCACTCATTGCTAAAGGTAAAGCTTGTTTTTCATTTGCCATGAAACTTCTGAAATGTCTAGTTGCCCAAAATAAATTAAAAAGCCTTAATTTTTTTAGTGTTAGCTGATCTCTGATTCTTTCCTTTCTCTCTCTTCCCCTTCATTTCTGAAAATAGCTCTGGAAGATTATTTCTGTAAGCTTCTGACAAGTATACAGTCAGAAAGTATTGCAGACATAGGTCCTCTATGGTTTGCATATGTGGGGAAGGATAGCATTTTGATTAGAAAATGAATTCATGCCTCAGTGTTTTGGTGGTAAGACAGAGCAAAGCTGTGCTGTTTACTTGGCACTGGTGCAGCCTCACTTGGAGTATTGTGTGCAGTTTTGGGCACCACAATACAAGAGGCATATAAAGTTGATAAAGAGTGTCCTGAGGAGGGCCACAAAGATGGCGAAGGGCTTGGAGGGGAAGTCATATGAGGAAAGGCTGAAATCACTTGGTCTGTTCAGCCTGGAGAAGAGGAGACTGAGGGGAGACCTCACTGTGGTTTATAACTTCCTGAGCAGAGAGGGAGGGGTTGGAGCTGACCTCTTCTCTCTGGTGCAGAGATGGATGTTAGGAAGAGATTCTTTACCCAGAGCGTGGTGGAGCATTGGAACAGGCTCCCCAGGGTGGCAATCATGGCACCAACTCTCGTGGAGTTTAAGAAGCACTTGGACAATGCTCTTAGACACATGGTGTGACTTTGGGGTTGTCCTGTGCCTAAATAGGAGTTGGACCCGATGATCCTTGTGGGTCTCATCCAACTCAGGGTATTCTGTGATGCTGTTGATGTGAATAATTGTGTGTTTCTGCTGATTACTTTAAAACACAATCAAGCAATATTGAAGCTTCTGGTCAGAGATATCTCGGTGGACTTTTAACCTGCTTTGAGAAGCTGTTCTTTGAGGCCTGATGGGTGGCATGGCACAGTCTCCATCCAGTGGTGTGTTGCGGTGGGAGCATGGCTGGTGCCTTGTGCGCCTGTGGCAGCCGTTGGGTTTGAAGTTGGCGCCAGGCTTTGTGGAGGCTGCTGCAGCTGCCCTTCCTGGCCTTCATCTTAGGGGCTTTCATCCCCCCCTTTTTTCTTTCTTTCTTTGAACACAGCAGTACTAGTAGAGGTTTGTTTTTCTGGTGTGTTTGCTGTTATGCCTCCATTGAATCATGGAATCATAGAATTGTCAGGGTTGGAAAGGACCTTAAAGCTCATCTAGTTCCACCCCCCCCTGCCATGGGTGGGGACACCTCCCACTAGAGCAGCTTGCTCCCAGCCCCAGCCAGCCTGGCCTGCAAAACTTCCAGGGATGGATTGTCTTCTACCTCTCTGGGCAACCTGGGCCAGTGTTTCGCCACCCTCCGGGGGAAGAACTTCTTCCTAACATCCAATCTTAATCTCCCCTCCTCAAGCTTGTGTCCATTCCCCCTATTCTTAGTGCTGCCTGACATCCTAACAAGTCCTTCACCTGAAAGATTAGGGCTGTTGTAGCAGAGCTTTGTATCAAGAGTTTTTCCCCAGTGCAGTCAGACAAGATTAGTCACTGCAAGGTGAAGTAAATGAGCAGAGTGAACTACTCTAGGGAACTTCATCTGAAGCAGATATACATTTGAAGATGATCGTGGAGAGAAGTTCAGGTTTTTTCGCTTGTCTAGCCAGATGTATTAACTTGGNTGTTATGCCTCCATTGAATCATGGAATCATAGAATTGTCAGGGTTGGAAAGGACCTTAAAGCTCATCTAGTTCCAACCCCCCCTGCCATGGGTGGGGACACCTCCCACTAGAGCAGCTTGCTCCCAGCCCCAGCCAGCCTGGCCTGCAAAACTTCCAGGGATGGATTGTCTTCTACCTCTCTGGGCAACCTGGGCCAGTGTTTCGCCACCCTCCGGGGGAAGAACTTCTTCCTAACATCCAATCTTAATCTCCCCTCCTCAAGCTTGTGTCCATTCCCCCTATTCTTAGTGCTGCCTGACATCCTAACAAGTCCTTCACCTGAAAGATTAGGGCTGTTGTAGCAGAGCTTTGTATCAAGAGTTTTTCCCCAGTGCAGTCAGACAAGATTAGTCACTGCAAGGTGAAGTAAATGAGCAGAGTGAACTACTCTAGGGAACTTCATCTGAAGCAGATATACATTTGAAGATGATCGTGGAGAGAAGTTCAGGTTTTTTCGCTTGTCTAGCCAGATGTATTAACTTGGCAAGGAGCTGGACAAGTGCTTGGGTCAGTGTCAGGGAAGCAGTGTGAGTTACAGAGCTGTAGAGGGAAAGAGGAAGGTAGACTTCCTCTTTGTGTTGGGTGGCAGTGAGCTTGAGCTCTGTCTTGTCCAGCTGCATTGTGTGTGGTTTGGGAAGATGAATGATGGCATGGGAAACTAACTAAAGGATGTGTGGATGTTTTGTTTTGAAAAAATAATTGCTAATAGTCTTTTTTTTTTTAATAGCTCAACAGGAGGATTTAGTTTTGGCACTCTGGGCTCTTCCACGTCTACAGCAACTACATCAGCTCCTTCAGTAGGCTTTGGGGGTGGACTTTTTGGATCAAAACCAACCACTGGCTTTACACTAGGAAGCACGAGTACAGGTAGAAAAAATTCTTGTACAGCAGAAATTTGAATGGATAGTGAAACAATGTGTCGTATGTACACAAAAACTGGGTAATCATCATGTGTCTGCCATTTTTTACAGTCGTTCTATAGCTCAGAATATTACTTAGCTTTATAAAAAAGCTTCATTGAGGAGTTCCCAGAAGGTCATTCATTGATAATTATGCCATACCAATGCTGCAGAAGCAGAAATGCCATTACCAGAAAACTGCCTGGGCTTATCTGTAAATTGTTCCATAATTTGAATCCTGATGTTTTTTAGAACTCTCTTAGCCCAGGATGCTCAAAATTATGATTTAAGACTGAGGTATATTTTGATCTGAAAAATATTTGAAAACATTGTGAGATTGTTAGTATTTGTAATGTGATGTTTATAATCCTGCAGTAGTAAACGTTTCTGGTTTTGTTGTTTGGGTTCTTTTAATGTTAGCAATATGCATGATGGAAATTTATTAATACTTTCTTTGCTCTGTAATTCAGCCTGTAAACATAGATATTCTTATAGGAGTATTGGCAAAAAAATAAAACTCTGGGGATATTTTTTTCAGCCATCAGGCAGACAAACAGTGAAGTTTGCTTTGGCTCCAGTATTGCTAGACAAAATGGTCTTTCTTGTACCCTTGTATGGCTAGATAGGGGAAGTTCTAAGAATCAATCTACTAGAGATAGATTCAGCAGTAGACTGAAATTACTGTGTTTGGTTACACTGAGATAATTTTCTTTTAGCTCTCAATGATCCTTTTGATCTTCTAATCAGATGTTTTTGAAAATATGAAATGGCATAGCACTGTGTTGAAAAGAATCTCTTTAATATACCAGTGGGGCAGAAACAAAGACAAAGGATTTTACAAAGACTTTGGACTCTCTAATCTTCTTAATTATACTGTAAATCTGATGGTTGACATGCTAATGTTGTGTACTGCCATATGGCTGAAAAAATACTTGCTAGTATTACTAATTTCCATATTTTTGTGTACCTTAATTTGTTTGAAGTTCTAAATAATTTGCTATCAGCTTCACTGTTAGCAGTTTCTTAAAAAGAACAAATTAAGCTTTTTGAAGTCAGTTATGCTCTCATGTGTGCTGCTAGTGCTTACAAATGCTGTTACTGTGTTAACATTTTGCTGTCAACATACTACAGAAAAACCTGATGTAATAATCTATATAATGTCCCAGTTTTGCATTATTTTAGTGTTTTGTTTCGTGTTTTTTGCCATCATAACTGTTCTGTGATCTTCAATTACTCTTCTTACTCTGTTCTCATTCTTAAAACAGGAACAGCAACAACTATTGCTACAGGACTGACACTTGGTAAGGACCTAATTTGGATTTTGCTGTTACAAATGCAAAAAAAAAAATACAGATAGGTCTTTCTTGTAATGTAGAAAGTTAGTGGTCATATGTGAGAATTACAGTCTACTTTGCAGCCCAAATAGTAAAGCTGCAGACCAGAGTGGAGCCGTGCAGTTCTGGGCACTGTTAATTGTACAGTAATTGATGGAATGATCCTTTAACAACAGTGACAATGATCAGAATGAAAAGTTAGACTCCCTCTACTTTCATCCTTCAGAAACTGAGCTGGAGTATCATGAGTATCAGGAATGTTGGGGGTGGGGATGATGCTGCAATAATAGTCGCAGTCCAAGAATTTAGGAAGCCTAAATTCTAAATTATTATGAATAAATAAAAAAAAATAGTATTGGCTAAAGAAACAAATGAAATAGGCAGAAAGGAGGAGCAGCAGCTAACCCACAACAGTGTGTGATTGCATCATCATATGTAGCACGTGGTACTACAGAGGTGAACATAGCTTATTGAAATTGTGGCATCCAAAACACACACCAGCAGTTACTGAGAACACCAAACGTGTGTTTTATGCACGCTGTTGTGGTTTATGTATGTTCGTGTCCCTGCCCATGGTAGGGGGGTTGGAACTAGATGATCTTTAAGGTCCCTTCCAACCCTAACAATTCTATGATTCTATACATACTCCTCCCTAACTTTGGACTATAGATTCTAAAATGTAACATGTATGCTTACAGTGAAAACAGCAGGAAGTGGAAGCTTCATTTGCTTTGCTTTAGAAGTGTTCAAAAGCAAAGTTTGAGCAAATTAATGTATTTTTTCTTATTTACAGATTGAAGAGGTCTGTGCATTCAGTTTGCTATGCACATCAGTTGCAAATGTTTAGTCTGTGTTTTGGGCAGTATTGTGTATAGCTCCATTTACCAATATTTGGTTCATCTATTAGATGCTCTTAGTGGAAGCTTTGTACTGTTTTACAGGTGTATATATATATATTATTTTTTTTTTAGAATACCACTAGATACAATTGACAGTTCAAGATTAAAACCCATTGGATCACTAGGAATTCTGGAGCCAAAATGCTTTAGAAGCAATTCATCTGAAAATACTGTGGGGATACTTTACTTGATGCAAGTGATCTTGCATAGCTTGATGCTCATGATGGTTAAATGGGAATAGATCAGAAGAGAAGGTAACCTGAGCATTCATTCCCATACAGAATGGTCTCAGAGTGGTAATTAATTGTGGGTTTCTTTTAGGTACACCTGCCACCACATCAGCAGCTACCACAGGCTTTAGTTTAGGTTTCAACAAACCTTCAGGTCCAGCCACACCATTTGCTTTACCTGTTACTTCTACCTCAGCGGGTGGCTTATCGTTATCATCTGCTCTTACATCAACTCCTGCAGCAGGTAGGCAAAGGTTTAGAGTTTGAGGGGGAGGGGTGGGGTGGGGTGGGGTGTATGTTTGGGCTTTTTAACAATAAAACTTTATGGTAAAACAGTTCCACACTCTGTATTTTTCTAGTAATTTTATGACTTTGTGGTACATTAATAAACTTTGTTGGAATTCACTCGTTCTAAATTTGGCTACCGTAAGACAAGATTCATGGGCAGTAGCTTACTATGTGATATAGGCAGTATATAATCATTAGAAGTGTATAAGTTATGGGCAGTAGCTTACTATGTGATATAGGCAGTATATAATCATTAGAAGTGTATAAGTTATCAGAAGTACAGAAGGAGCTGATTATTCATATAAAGTCATGATTTTTGTTGTTTTTAAGCCCACTGAAGGTTGAAAGCTTCCTACTTGGCAGCCGAAAAGTTTGGAAAATGTGTACACCTTTTGTAGATGGCCTGAAATGGTTAACTAGTAGCAGAAACAAGCTTTTTCCAATGTAGTTCTCATACTGGCACACACCTGCCATCATATTTAACTCAGCTAAACTACACCCTGCATGATGATAATTAAGACTGGAGTTCAGTTCTCTTAACCTTAGGAGTGTGCATTTGAGCTCTGCTATCTGTGCCCTTTCCCTAAATTTATGCCTATGCTCTTTACTCAGCTCTTCCCTATCCTGCCAAAAGCTATGATCCCTACTTCCAAAAGAAGGCACAAACTACCAAGGAAGTGTCCTTGTTTCATCTGTCTTGTATAAAGTATTTTAATGTCTAACATAAAACATGAACATTTCAGCATTGAATATAAAAATCAACAGCACTTGTTAGATCCCTGTGCAGGAAATAACAGACAATAGAGTTTATTACCCAGTTATGATAATGATGCTGTTCAGAACTTTCAGTTAGATTGTCTATGGATGTATTTGAATGCAGTGTCTGCCTGAAGCTGCTTCACTTTCTCTGCAGGAACTACTGGCTTTACATTAAATTTGGGTGGCACAACTGCTCCTACTACAACTGCCTCCACAGGCCTTTCCTTAGGAGGAGCCTTAACTGGCTTAGGAGGTTCACTCTTCCAGAATACAAGCACAGCAGCAGCAGGTAAAAGTTGTTTTAATTTTTTTCCTCATTGTGTATCAAAATGTTGAAATGCTTAGTTTTAAATAAATTTTAATGATCAATATTTGAAGTGCAGAAAACCTCTTTGGATTTCTTGTAGGACTCGGACAGAATGCTCTGAGTTTTGCTCTGGGATCAACTGCAGCTCCTTCAACTACTGCTAATGAAGGTCTTGGTGGCATTGATTTTAGTAGTTCTTCAGACAAAAAGAGTAAGTTTGTTTTGAAACATTCTTTTTCTTTTTTAAACTGGGAAAATTATCATAGTACTACTCCAAAGACACTATTGCAGTGTGTTAGGAGTCTGCAATTAATGCTGACAATTTTGACCTCTTCCTCCCCTCTTACAAGGCATTGCAGTTAATTTTATTCTTAAATGTTGTGCTTGGATAGAGTAACAAGATTTTGATTGCAATCTAATGTAAATATCTTTATTTAAAATAAGTGTAAGCTAATACCATACCTGAGAACCAGGAACTAAATCAAACCCTTTAGCCTTTGGGGAGTGAAGACTCGGAGCCTCTTGCTGGAGAGCCAGGGCAGATTTCCGAGCAGCTATATGTCAAAAAGCCACTAGAGGGAGCCGCAGAGCTGTGGTTCTGTAATCATACAATCAGAGAATTGTCAGGGTGGGAAGGGACCTTAAAGATCATCTAGTGCCAACCCCCCTGCCATGGGCAGGGACACCTGGCACTAGAGCAGCTTGCTCCCAGCCCCAGCCAGCCTGGCCTGCAACACTGCCAGGGCTGGGGCTGCCACCACCTCTCTGGGCAACCTGGCACAGTGGCTCAGCACCCTCCTGGGGAACAACTTCTGCCTAACATTCAATCTTAATCTCCCCTCCTCAAGCTTTTGTCCATCCCCCATAGTCCTATTGCTGCCTGACATCCTAAAAAGTCCCTCCCCAGCCCTCTTGTAGGCCAATGTAATGCATTGCAACTAGCAGAAAGTACTTGTCTGAAACCAGCTTCCTCCAATTCCAACAGATCTTAAACTTGATTTCTTAAATTCTGGGGTTTAATCCCCCTCTTTTTCTATCCCCAGTTTTGTTTAGATTTCTTTTTTCCTCCATTACCAAAAGGCATAGGGACTGGTTGTGAGACTCCAGGCTCTCTAATGCGATGGGTGTCAGTCTGCAGACAATCTAATTAGATGTTGCTTCTAAAAGTAGTAACTTCTCCTGGTTTGTGCGTCTTAAAATGTTTGTGACACTAGCATTAGCTGCATAGCTACTTTCTGCCTTGGTGGCACTGAAGTGAGGATATGAACTGCCCCCAGCTGAAGATGATGAAGCCCTCTTGGGCTGAGTGTTCTTCCCCAGAGGACTGGTATGGTATGGAATGTGATTACTGCATCATGTTGTGCACAGTATTGTTTTCAGCTTTGTTCTGTGACTCAGAGGCATTTGGCATCTTGATCCCCTGATGCTTGCTTTGGAGTGTGTAGGTGGTAGGTAAGCAGTTACATCTTCAGTTCTGTAAAGCCTCATTCATTACTGGACCTAATGCAATAGCAGAATTCTTAGGGAAGTCCAATGGGCAGACTTCCATTACTTTTGTATTTGAGAGGAGACCACTTTTACTGAATGTAAACTATCATTTTGTGGGTGCAGGTCTGAGTGAGTTGTGGTTGCATAAGCAGGAACAGATTTCTTATGCAACTGCAGTTGTTAATGCATTTGTGGATCCTTGTAGAATGACACAATATGTTTTGTGTTACTCTCTGCCAAGAAATTAGCACCTCAACTGGTGAACTATTGTTCTTGAAAAGATATTTATCTGAGATGGGAGAGTAAATTAAAACCTCCTTTCTTTTTATGGCTAGCCTAGTCTGCTCCTTTTATCAAGAGAAATCAAGCAGAGGGTAGTCATTAGTTCTTCCCTAAAATCTTATGGTGGTTCTGTTTTTTCTTCAAAGCTTTATTTCTGACTTAGTTTTTGTTTTCTAGGTGACAAAACAGGAACAAGACCAGAGTAAGTGTCAGATTTTCTTGGCATTCCATGGCTTACTTATTAGAAAACAGCTAAACTAAATACACTAGCTTTTCTACTTTCATCTTGAAAAAGATATAAATGTAATTAAACAACTTTTGTGATATGGCAGTGTTAAAGCACCATCTAAGCATGCATTGTCTCTTGTAGAGACAGCAAAGCACTGAAGGATGAAAATCTACCTCCAGTAATCTGTCAAGATGTAGAAAATCTACAGTAAGTAGTGAGGTTTATTTATTTATGATAGTTGATAAGCTAAAATATTGTATGCTATTGATGCTCTGTGACAAAAACACCCCACTGCAGGCTGCATGCAGGATAACTTACTACCCCCAAGGCCTCACAGCAGGTTAACTCTGGGAACAGAGCAGACAGACAGCTTCTAGTAGCTGAAGTCTTAGGCTGTTGCTTCTTTCAGCCTTGCTTTTCCATGCATTTACACAAATGGGCATGCCCAGCAACTGAGCTCTTAGAGTCTGATCCCATCTCTCCCTGGAAGCCTGTTCCTCATGCATAATAAGTCCATATTGCATGAGAATTGTGCATCTCCTGTGGGATAGAGAACTGCAGAAGAGCCTTCCCTCAGGCAGGAAGGAGGCACGTTGCAGACTGGTCAAAGAGGATGTATGTCACTGTTTTGGGGGTTCAGGGTGATGACAGTTTAACATAGATGCTATATATTTTAGATATATATATATATATATATAAATGGATGTATGTCATAGTTTGTCAAGGCTCAGTATAACATGTTTAAACACTATTGAAGTTTGGAGGGTTGGTTTTTCACAGTATTAGTGTGCTAGGAGTTAAGATAATACTATACTATATGGTAATTTAAATGTTCAATACTTGATTTTGGAGAAATTAATTTGGTAGCTATTTAAATACTTTGACAGAGAGGTAAACACTTGGGTGCTTCAGGTTTCTTTCCTCCTCACCTCCTTTTTCACTTATCCAGGAAATTTGTGAAAGAACAAAAACAAGTTCAGGAAGAAATTAGCAGAATGTCTTCTAAAGCAATGCTTAAAGTACAAGAAGATATTAAAGCTTTGAAACAACTTCTATCTGTAGTTGCAAGTGGTTTACAGAGAAACACTCTTAATATTGACAAGCTGAAAGTGGAAACTGCACAGGTATAATTTAATATCATTTTTGTTATGTGGAGTTTATATGTTGATTCTTTTATATAGGATAACTAGCCTTATTTAGCAGTCAAGTTAACATGTGTCCAAACTAAACCAGTTGTAAACAAAGTGAAAAATTGAATCCCTTCTCATCTTATTTGAAGTTACTGGGGGAGACTGAAATCTGTGGTGTCAGTGTTTTCAGATAAGTACCACAACAATAAAATGAGTTCTTTTCAGGAATGAACTCCTACATAGCAAAGGCAACAGAAGTGGCCTATATAAATGTGTATTTTATTCTAAACTAAAAATGTTGGTTTTTTCTATAACTAACCAAAAGTTAGTTTTGCCTTGCCAACAGTTTTCTGTGAAAACAAGAACTTGTTACTTTTATTCTCATGTATCAGTAAAAGATGCAGTTGAAAATAATTGCACAACAAGGCCCTGAGAAATTCCTAATGGCACAGTTATTAGAAAGTATGAAGTGGAAGTGTGTGCTGTAATTACCATTCATAAAAAGATAATTTTCATAGAATGAGGTATTTTTCTGACCTTTTTTCTAAAGACTAAATCCTTTCTGTTCCATTCCTTCTCTTTTAGGTATGTTACATCCTTCCACTTGACTGCTACATTTTCCCCCCTAGTCTTCAATAATTGTAACAGGATTGCTGACGTACAATAGAAATTAGATCTTATCTCTGACAGTTTAGTGCAATATTTTGCCAACTTCTGAGAGCTCAATGTGCTTTCAGTATGGATTGTTACTTGTTCCTTCCCCAAACTTCTGTTGCTGTTTGCAATTCTCCAACTTTCTGATAGTCTATTGTTTGCCAAATTTCTGGTCAGATTCTATTATGGTGTTAACATAAATACATGAAGAAGAGATTTTATGCAAGTGAGCAGTAGAGTTGTAGCTATTTTTCTTTGAACACATTCTACAGAACCTTATCTTTTATTCATTTTCCTTCTCTATTTAGGAGGTAAAGAATGCAGAAATAGCATTACGAACACAGAAAACTCCTCCTGGTCTCCAGCATGAGAACACAGCCCGAGCAGAGTGAGTTACTTTTATTCATCACAAATAGTCAATACTATAACTTGGAGAAGATAAGATTTCAGGGAGGTCTGATTGTAGCCCTTCAATACTTCAAAGGGACTTATAAGAAAGATGGGACAGACATTTTGGTAGGGTCTGTAGTAGGAGGACAAGGGTACTGCCTGCTTCAGAGAAGCAGTGGTTTATTTCTACACTTAATTGATATTTTTCTCATAGACATGAGAAATGGTCTTTACTCTCTCTTTGTTAGCAGAAGGGACATCAAGAATGTCATAGAACTTAACTGTTGCAATGAATTTATTGAAAATCAGCACTAGTATAGATCAGATTGAAAAAAAACAGTGGCAAGCTATCAAAGTTTGATCATGATTTTGTTCTTTTACTCATCTAGCTACTTCAGAATCTTGGTTGAGCAGTTTGAAGTACAGCTGCAGCAATACAGGCAACAAATAGAAGAACTGGAAAACCATCTTGCTACTCAAGCAAGTAATTCACACATAACTCCACAAGGTAAATGTTTCTATTTTAAAGTTTTATACCAAGAAATTAAGAAATCTTATACCTGTAAGAAAAACTTAGTAATTAATCTCTTCTTCTGTTATTGTTGGCTTTTCTTAGTTAATGGACAGAAATAAGTGTTCAGATAAATTCTGCAGTTGTTCAAACTTAACTTGTTCTCATGCAATTGTTTTGGTGCTTTGTGCTGTATGGGTTTTGGGTGAGCCTCTTGCTGCAGTATAAATGCTAAATCTTTCTCCTGGTAGTAAGGTTATCACTTAACAATATTTTATGTACTTCTTACAGATTTGTCTATGGCCATGCAGAAAATCTATCAAACATTTGTAGCTTTAGCTGCACAACTTCAGCCAATACATGAAAGTGTAAAGGTATGTTGTTTTGATATATTCCTGTGTGTTTAGTGAAAGAGAAACAGGCTTCTTGAAAATATCTCATCAGATAGTCTCTCTTTCTTTCTGTTAAATGAACTACTTCATTTTTAGGTTACAAAATGTTTTTCATTGAACTTTTTCCTTTTGAATTCTTGCTAATTTTTGAAATGTCTGTCTTTGAGCTTATGCTTCTATGTTTTGCTTTTTGCCCAATGACCTCTTGATCTCAAAAGGTTATCTAAATCTACTCTTACTCAAATAGGTAACAGAAAAAAATCTTACGTATTCATATGTAAGATTTTTCAACATATCAAAGAATTTTGGTGATTTTTTTAACCTGTTTTTCATAGAAAGCCATAGGTCTAGAAATAAAAAACACTGTGTGTTGGGGGGAAGCTAATGTATGAAAGGTCTTAGTGAGGCTTGTTTTTTCCATTGTAGACTCTGGCTTGAATTTCCCATTTACAGTTCTGGACATACTGACAAAATATTCCACATTCCATAATTTGTCTTGAGATTCCCAGAACCTTTCTTGGTTACAAAGAAGGAAAAGAACAAAATACTTGGGGAAGAATACAAGCATTTGGGATTGTTTTCTGCTAAGTGACTCCCTTGATGGGAATAGCTCTGGTTTCCTTCTCAAAGCCTCTTCTACACAGTATTACCAATTCTCTAAACATCTGAAACTTTACTTTTCCTCAATAAAGTTCAGGAATGTTGAATATCTTGTATGAACTAGATTCCTTGCATTGCTTCTGTCAGCATGGATATTCACTTTTACAGGTTTTCACTTTTTTTCCCCAACAGTTTTTTCACTTTTCACAGTTTACAGCTACCTGCCATCAGATACTTGTGCTGCTTTTAGTTGACTATATTTTGATACTAGGTATAGAATATATCAGCTCCTCCATAATTTTGGGTAGAATTACACAAAAGGATCCCAAATGTGTTCTGAGCTCTTCTGAGATCTGAGAGTAGCCTGAACTCATGCATGATACAGTTTTATTCTTCAGTATGATGAGCTGAACTAGTATGCAGGTATAAGCACTAGTATCTTTGGTATCTTTTCAGCATGGCTGACTAGCAAAGACTTCAGCTTAAGAAGTATTTTATTTTCTGAAGTTAATGGATTGATTAGAGCATTTTTCTTTCTTTTGGGGAATTTTTTTGAGGTTTAATCTAGTGGGTTGGGTGGACGTTGGGTGTCTGGGAAGACACAATTATAAATAAAACTTCAAAATACCCAGAAAAATAAATGTATCTGTCATTCTGACCATCTGTTTTAGTTTATCAGCTAGGAGATGGAGACCATGCCTTATTTGATGATTATGATCTGGTTTGTGAAGACAGAGCTATGACAACATTTCATACCTTTGTCTGAAGTAGGCTTTCTGGTTTGATTCAAAGGTTTAAAGTTGTAGAAGAAACATCTTTGCACAGGCTTAGTTGTTCAATGTATTTATAATATAGATCCATTCTCTATCCAAGGTCAGTGAAGAGTAAAATGTGCTTGGGCACAATTCAGGTAGAGAATTGCATTCAATCTCTTTTAGATGAGCCTTTAAGGACTGCCCTGCAAGGTCTAATGGCATTTGTCAGCTCTTATGGTAGTATGGCATTGCATTAAATCTCATCAGAGTTCTCCAAAGGTCATTTCTCTCCAAAGACAACACTCCTAATGTGATGAGGTCATTCTTTCATTGTGTTTCCTGCTGTTGCTGGTAGACTTAGAATTACAGCTCTTCAAATCCTGAATCAGAAGTTTTGGACTTGTAAGCTCATCTTCTTGGAAACATACATATCCTTAGCCAGGAACACAGGATGCAGTATGCCTTCCATAAAACTCAACTGAACCTACTGTTCTTTTGTTTGAATAGAGAACCTTTAAATGTTATAGATTGATTAGAAGATGGAAATCATTCTATCTGTTCTTTTTCTTTTCATGTTACCTCAGATATCCACAGTTCCCTCATCTGTGATAGATAGAAATGGCTCCTGGGGAACAGGCCAAGCCAGGTGTTAAAAGATGGTGGTGTTTTGAGGGGGGAACATGACACAACAGATTTGGGCTCCTTACTAGTCTAAAGCAGAATGATCTCTTGTATTTGCCCTGCATTGCATTGACAAAACAAATCTGAAACAAGACTTACTTTCTAGAATTCTGGTAGGTGCTTCAGCTCTGTGCTAAGAAAAACACAGGAGTGGAGGAAGGGAAAGAACTATAAATGAAAGTGATAGGGGAGCAAAAGTAGACTCCATGCAGAAAGGGTAGCACTGAGGAAGAGTTTATTTTATGTTATAAGCTAGTAATGTGGCTGTATTTTTTAGCTCTTAGGTCAGCTAACACAGTGATGAATTATGCTGATTTACACCAACTTGGAAAGATTCAAAGGCTGGACTTGATGATCTTCAAGGTCTCTTCCAGCTGTAACTGTTCTTTGATTCTATGATTCTATGATTTTGATACCATTCAGTATGTTAGTCTGTTATGCTTAACTGCTTTGCAGAATTGAAGTCCCTGTTCTGACAGTAGCTAATGCAAAAGAGTTCTCTCCAACTCATAGCCTGACTCCATCCTTTCAAGACGTGGGGGCTTTGGTTTTGTAGTTATTTGGGGTTGGGGGATTTGTTGGTTTGTTGTTATAACTCAATGTCCCTAAGGAAGTTAAGGGATTTTTGTCAAATACTCTGGACTAAAATAGCTTCCCCTCACCCCCTTCAGATGCTCAAAGACCAATACCTTGGCTACAGGAAAACCTTTCTGGGAGATGCCATGGATGTGTTTGAGGCAAGACGAACAGCAGCGAAGAAGTGGCAGAGCGCGCCCCGTGTTGCCACTGGACCCATTCCTTTCAGCAACATACCAAATGCAGCAGCCGTTGCCATGGCTGCAACACTTACTCAGCAGCAACAGCCTGCTACAGGTCTGAGTGCATTCAAGTTATAGCTTCTTAGTGTTGCAACAATAGTCAATGTGTGTAAAACTTTCTCTGAAGTCTTCCTTTGTGTTTGACTGAAAAATCTCAACGTTGTGATAAGCAAAGTTCCTGATACGTAGCCAATAGAAAAATGCAGGGTAGACTTAGCAATAATTACACAACAGATAACTTAGTCATGTGAATTTACTTGTATTAGTGATATTTACTGTATTGTTCTAACTTACCCCTTGAAATGTGAGTCTTCACTTCTAAGTAACATCTCTGAATACACAGTGTAGCCTCTTTCCAGAATTGTATGGTTCTAGTAAATTATTTCAAATGGGTTAGGAGAGAATATCTAAATGCATATTACTTTTTTCTGATGTAAAATTAACAATGCATTTTTATAGAGCACTTTGGAACTGTAAAATGAAAAATGCTGTAGAACAGGAAGGATAGTGGAGAAAAAAAATCTGTAGAACAGGAAGATGGATGCCTGGCTTATTGTTTTATAGCCAACTCCTTTGTCAGCGTAGTGTTGGAGCAGTTTTTGCTGGCCATTCTTGTGTTGCAAGTGAATATTTGATAAAGTAGGGTGGATCAATGGTTCTGTGTGAGAGGAAACCTAAAATATAGGAAATGCATGACTCACTGCTCAGAAGAATGAATATGTATGGCAAAGGAAATAGCTTAAGGCACCTTAGTTGACATTGTTATACTAACCAACAATTCTCAGACAGATTCCTGAATGTAGAGAATTGAATTAATATTTAATCATTTAACAGAAGTAAAATAAATTCTATTGAATTTTACTTGAAAATTAATGTGTGTCTGTCAGCAAATTCTGAAAAGCATAGGTAACTTCATTCTCTCATTTCTTTTCTAAAATGGTGTTTATCTTGGGTGTTACTGAAAGTCATATTATTAGCACTTTTTCCTTCTCTTGTCTAAATTGTTAGACTGGACTTGCTTTCTCCAGAAAAGGAAAATACAATGAGCTTCCAGCCCTGGCCCTTATAAACAGCAAGGAGATGGGTTTAAAAGACAAATAGGCCAAAATATTTTCAACACAACAAAAGACGAAAGTTTTTATGAAATATTTCTCTTCTAAATTTCCATCATAGACCACAGTCTTCCTGTTGCTGCTGTGTTAATCCATGGAAATTTTGTTGAAGTGACATCTGCAAAAGAGTCTGGTTTAAAACAGAAAACATGAGATAATGTCACACTTCGGGGGTTTTAATACAGACAGAAGTGTGGCTTGTGCAGCCTGATATTGCCAAAGTAATTCCCTCTCCCTTCATCTTTCTCCTTGTCTTTTTGTTTGGTGGATTTTCTTTACATTGGAAGTAATACCTGCATTTTCATGAATTGAGGTGTTTGAACCTCATCTTCCTAGTCCAGATTCAAGAGAACTGCTAATAACTTCAGTAAATTGGTGCCACTTAGGGCATGACTTCATGAATAGTCTCTTAGGAGCAGGAATGAAGACAGGGAAGGGAGGGGAAAGGCAAAATTGACCTGTACCAACACACTGGAGGTAAAGTGACTATAAAGTGAGGTATTTTGTGACATTTTGTAGTGCAAGGAACAAATGGGAGTGTGTGTAGGTTGGCTTTGAAGGCATTTTGATTTTCTCATTGGTTGTTTTAGAGTATTTCAAAAGCCAAAAATGTGCCAACTAGAAGAGTGATGCAGATAGAACAAAGCCATTAATTTATGTCAAATGTGCCAACAAAAGTGGACTATTTGTTTACTACTTACTGTTACCCTCTGTGCAACTCACTTGAGGACCTGGAGAAGTAGAGATAGGTTTATGTTTTGAGTGGCACTTCAAGAGTATTTAACCCTTAGAAAATAGGGTTAGATGCAACTTGAAGTTGTCTTTTCTGTTATTCTAGCTCAGAAGCAGGATTAGTCAGGCTTGAACTATTTCAGAGATATCTTCAAGTCTTCAAAGCTTGCTAGAAAGGAGAGCTTCACAGCTTACTTAAATTACTGAGTTCAGTGCTTGACTTTTTCCCCCAACACATTACCTGATACTTCTTAGCTTCAGATTAAGGCTGTCACTTCTTGTCCTCATCTTAGTGGAAAAGGAGAAGAATCTATTCTCTGTTTTGCAGGAATCTTTAAAGACTGTCTCCTCTTCATTTCCTTTTCCTTGTTTGAGTTTTCAGATGGCCATTTGCTACAGTAAAACTGCAAATATTTGCATTGTGCCTGTTTCTTTGGAAGAGCTAGATCCTGAGGAGTGGGATAGATGAGGAGTGGTAGAAGGTGATGAGAGAAAATGAAATGAGATGTATGTAAAGGTGGGGGAGAGGGTGTCTGTGTACTACCTGACCTGCTGTTGCTGTTCTTGAAGAGAAGAATAAAACAAGAAAATTAATCTGGACTTGAAAGTTTTTGACTAAAATGAAATCTCTGGTACTCTAGGATAGAGAGAGCAGGAGGGTTAGTTTCTTTTCTAAAAAATCTTTGATGTTTACATGGTTAAGTCTATTTCATAAGATTAATTTAGACTTAGTTACTGTTCTTTCTCTGAAAAAGATAATTTATTTTAAATTTGAGTTCAGGAGTCAACAGTTTAGCTGTATCTAAGCTGTGGGATCAGGGAATGTTTCCCCAGTGCCTGGGTGTAGATACACACCCTATTTATCTCTCTGTATGCCAAGGCATATCTGGCTTCTGCTGACATAAACAAAGCCAGAGGTTCCTGGCCATATGGAAGACAGGGAGCAAAGATGTGCTCCACTGGTCTCCTGGGATGGATAATCAGGACACCAGGACTGTGGCATGCACACTGAAGCACAATTTTTGTGCATGTTTTTGAAGCTAGAGATATTAAAATGATGCTAAAGTCTTGTCTGCACACAACCTGTCTCCCTAGTTTAGCACTTTTTCTCTGAGCACAGCTTTAATGCTAGCAGTGAGGCTGATCATGCTTTTGTGCAGTGGCAGCTGGAGGTTTCATCACTGCCTCACCTGCACCTTCCCTGGGCAATCTTGAGCATCATGGAATCAGAATGGAGATCAAATGATGGTGGCTAGTCTACCTGTTGTTATTGAAGGGACTAAAGGCAAAGATCTTGCAGGGAATTAAAGCCTAGAGTACTAAGAGTTGTAAATGCATGAGGCTGAACCTGTTTTTCCTGTTAAGACTAAGTTGTCTTAAATGTTTTTCTTCAAGCTCACCTTTCCATTAAATATAAACAAAGCTTTTCCAACAGCTTGGTTGCTCTGTCCTTAACTGGTGAAGTGCAGAGTTAGAACACTTTATCTGTTGACTTGACTCAGTATGAGATTGAAGTGCTAGTGGGAAAGGATACTGAAATCTTTATAGCACTTAACATTTTTGTTGTGTACTATTAACCTTGATTAAAATTAGCCAGTGTATTACTTTGCCAGAATCAGATCTAAGCTATGACACTAAATTTGTTCATTGTTAGGACTAGGTGTGATTTTAAAACCAATGCAGAAATGTCACTTTAGGAAATCTGGCTGGACTCTTGGTAGTGTCTACAGGGCAGATATATCAAGTTTTAAAACATTAAAATAAAATGAATTTATCTTGTACCTATAATAGCCAGAAGTGCCATTTTTATTTTGCTAGTACTTTTGGCATTGAAGAATCTTTATTGCTAGTGTTTTGCTGTTGAAAGTTATGTTTACTTACAAGAATTGTAAGTAGTGACGATGCCTTCAGAACTTTATGGTATAAACCCAACAAATACCATGTGTTGTTGCTCAATGAAAAGCTTGTTAGCCTAAGGCATAGGATCCTGTTCTGTATAATCTGAGGTGTTTTAGAATAGTGGTTCTCACTGTCTCTAAAAAGCATGTTGCATTTGGTAAAAAGCTTAGCCCAGAGGACTGTAGTGTTTTGTTTTAAGGTATTCTACTAACAGTGCCTCCTGTGAGATAGAAACCTGGGCACTTGAGAAGGAACTGGATATGTGCTTTGGGATCCTTTTAGTTTATTAGATGACTGACTTGTGTAGTTTTTTTGTTTCTTTTTATTGATAACAATTTTGTTATTTTTGAAGAGCTGCTAGGCAGATGTATCAGTATTTAAACTGGATGTGAACAAGTTTAGTGTGAAAATTAGATGTTGTAATTACATCTGATATACTTCATTTTAGGTGAAAAGATAGCTTGAGTTTCCCAACTATTCCCTGCTAAGCAGAGACTGAAAGCTAACAACTTGAGTTGGCCTTAAAATTTAGTTTAACACTACTTGGATTACAGAACTGTCATTCAGCTTGGATCACATCATTTTGTGCTCCTAGCCAAAATGTTACTTTTCAATATACAGTGCCTTTCACTTGATTCAAAATGATTTTCCATTTCAATCTTCAAATACTGAAATTATTTAAAAAGCTTGAAAAATTTACATTTAAAAAAAACACTCTAAATATTAGTAACAGGAAACTTTGTAGTAGAAAGGAAGAAATGTTGAATGAAAATTAAGCCCAAATACTGGAATCATCTGAGCTTTATAGTAATATTTGACTAAATCATCACTCTTACAGTACTTAAAGTCTGTTCAAAGGTGGAGAAGGCTCTCTTGAAGAAAGGTGTGAATGTCTGTGGATTAAGAGTCTGGCACTGTATTTTATCTTCAGTGGTGAAACTTTAACTAGTGCACTGAAAACTGTTTTGACAAAGACAGGAATATAAGATTGTACTGTGAAAACTGTCAAAATATATGAATTATTTATCAGAATGAATTATTTTCAAATGTGTTAGTAATGGGCTAGCAAGTTTGATTCTTTATTCCCCAAGGT
Organism: Bucco capensis; assembly: GCA_013396975.1. NCBI lineage: Eukaryota > Metazoa > Chordata > Aves > Piciformes > Bucconidae > Bucco > Bucco capensis. The sequence continues at coordinate 88,704 of VWZO01002572.1, read as the reverse complement.
TAAGGAGAAGAAAAGGAACTGAGGCTGTATACTTTCTCTTGGCAGACTGAAAATGTGTTTTGACAGTCCTGCATCTTAGTGTGAATATGCAGGGAAAATACTGTCCACTTTTTTAAGTTATGGGACAAAATCTGACTCTGAACTTTTTGAATGTATCTAATTAATTGATTAAGGTACACAGCTTTGTGCCTTTTGTAAATGTTTATTTAAACAGGTGGTTTGACTAGTTTACCTTACTGAATGGTGTTATGTAGCAGAGCTTAACAGAACTCAGTTATTACTTGTGTGGAAAAGAATTGTCATGTTGCTGTGTAATTGACTTGCTTCAAAATGAACAATAAATTTAATAAAATAAAGTCATTGTCTTGTTTTTTATCTTAGTGTTCTGTTGAAATTTGGATGGAATACTTGAGTAGTTTTGAAGATTCCTATTTATTAAATAAACTAACTTGTGATAGTATAGTTTTACTTACATTAGTGTTAGTTCTTAAAGAAGGTTATCCCTTATTCTGATTCCATCAGTACAGGTAGCAAAATATTGTTACCTCTTGAGTTCTCTCAGGTTTTGCTTCATGTTTTGAAGTTTTAAGGTGAGACTGGTTAACTTTTAAAACCACTAAATGATGTCATTATCATGTTATTAGCTTTGACCAATTTCACCTTATTCCAAGAAGGTGTTTTCTTTAGATCTCAACCAGGTGGATGTAAAAGGCAGGCAGTTAAGTGAGGAATATTGATGAGGTTAACTTTGGGATCTTAATGGCATTTGTTGAAAGCAATGATGTTCACATGATCAAATACTTGAATAAATAAATAAATAAAGGACCTCTTTACTGTGAAAGAGTAAGGCAAGTTTGTTCTCATTTTTTTTATACCAGGGCCACAGCCATCTCTGGGAGTTAGTTTTGGAACGCCATTCGGCTCAGGGATTGGCACTGGCTTGCAATCAAGTGGCTTAGGTTCTTCAAGCCTTGGAGGTACACTTTAACTTTTCTAATCTTTCATTGAATTATTATACCGCACATCTGAATCTCTTGCAAACCTCTAACTCCACCCAGAGGATGATCTCTTTCAGGGAAAAAAAGACCTTACAACTTCCCAACTTCTTCATGCCTTGCAGAAGGAGTTGCTAAGGCTAATTAATATGCTTTTGTAGTGAGAATATTCACAGGAGGAAGTAATCACATAGAAGTTCTGTTCCCAAAGCTAGTGAAGTACATCAGGTACATCCTTTTGTAACTACAACTTGACTTCATTTTACGTATATGAAAGTTAGACATCTGACACTGGATCATGCTGTAGCTAATATCCAGACAAGTTTTTTCACCTGTATGTACAGGTGTTAACTGTAGGGACCCACTTCTACTTGGATCATGCTGTAGCTAATATCCATACAAGTTTTTTCACCTGTATGTACAGGTGTTAACTGTAGGGACCCACTTCTACTTGGATCATGCTGTAGCTAATATCCATACAAGTTTTTTCACCTGTATGTACAGGTGTTAACTGTAGGGACCCATTTCTATTTGGATCATGCTGTAGCTAATATCCAGACAAGTTTTTTCACCTGTATGTACAGGTGTTAACTGTAGGGACCCATTTCTGTTTGGATTAAGATAATAAATCATAAAAAATTACTCTAGTTCTGGGGTCCTGTTTGCTGAAACATATTTGCTTTAGCTATCACTCTCTCTCCCTCAGTGCTGAGGTGGAAAAAAAGTTAGTCCTTAAGCTGAAAAAGCAACTTTTGAAAGTGAGGGAAAAATAGCAAAATATTGAGTGCCAAGAGGACACATGACTGGGAAAGAGTAGGTGGTAATAAAAACCCCTAAAAATTCATATAGAGCTGTTCACTTAAATATAATGAAATCACATTAGTGGAACTACAAGTAGATTTGAAGTGATTAGTAGAATCTATTGTGCCTGTAAATTTCCTATCAGTATAGGTCAGGGGTTCTTACAGTGCCAGTCAATAGACAATAGTGTCCTCTGAAGATTTTTTGCATGAGATCTGCACAAGAAATTGTTGCATCTGAAGAGCACAGTGTGGTGTGGTGTTTTTTACATCTTTCCTCTCTGCAGCTCCAGTCCACATCCTTACATTTTTGCCTCTCTGTGAGCCAAACACATGAATCAGTGTTGTAATGGATTTCAAATACTCAAGCACCACTTGGTATTGGAAAGATGATGTAGCTTGAAAGCTGTATCAGTTTTACCTTAAATGCTCATCTTGAAATTATCTTTAAATCTCCCAGTGTCATCTCTCATAAGATTTTAAGCTTTTTCAGATGAGATAAAGCCTGCACACGTTTTCCATAGGCAGGAAAAATAGCCACCAACAGTGCAGTAAAAGGAAAGTACTTCTGAACTACCAAGTCATTCCCACAATTTTTAAATGCCTTAACCCCATAAAAGTCTTCCTTTTCAGCCAAAGAGTTTGTAGTCTAAAGATGGTTTATATATGCTCACCAATGTAAATTAAGGAACATTTTCTTTGATGCTGATGGGCAACTGCTTATAGTTTTGTCTTAGAGGCCTAACTTGTATTCTTTTTTTGCTAGTTCTCTGCTTAGGAAGGCATTTGCTTGTAAATTGTATTATTTGTCAAAATTTTCATCTTTTGACAAATCAAGAAGATAATCTAATAGAAGCAAGTGTAGAATAATAAAGGAATACATGCAAAATATCCTGCAGTTGTGCTCTTGGAAACAAATTAGCAGAATGAATACTTCAGACTCTTTTAATCTTAGTTTGTTGGGTTTTTTTAACAGAACAGTTTTCAATGTATATTCTTGAATCATTTTAGTTGGGGAAATTTACTCTCTCTCCATGATAAATATTGTGTGAATTTTGTCAGTGATAAACACATAGGCTTTTGTGTTTAAGTATATAAGATAAGCAGTATGTAAATCCTGTGCTTCATTAAATATTTGCAGAGACCTTGCAGGACCATTGGTAAGACTCAGTCTGCAGAAAAAAAGCCAAATATTTTCCCAAATATTGAAACTTAAGGTGGGGGCATAATTTCCACCAATACAAATACTGCTGTCTTTATGAAAACAAAAATCAGAGAATATCTTTCTTTTCCTGTTCCTTTTGTCTGGCTTCTATCTCAAACTGCAAATACCAACTTTTCCTTTGAGGTGATCTCCTATTAATAACACAATTTCAATCTTGACATGATTATGGAATCACAAATATCAATCACAAAATCAATAGAAGGAGTTTTATCACAGCTCTGTGTTCATGGCTGCCCTTTACATGGTGCTTTTCCCCAGTCAATATTGTGACATGCTGTTTCTATTTTGTATTTAACCTGCTTTGTTGTTTCCTAGCTAAAGCTGATCCCCAGTAACCTGGGGGGGAATCACAATTCTCAAATAAGGCAAATGTAAACTCAAGAAAATGTTTAATCTGTTTGAAGCATAGAGAATTTTTCTTTCAGGGTTGTGGATGAAGATTGCATCTTTCTGCAATACAAGTCACACAACTTGTGTCTGAATGTTCTTAGTTTTGGCCCATTTAATTACCATTTCCTTACCAATTTAACAGCAGTTCAATAGCCATTTGGTAAAGTCTGGTAGTTTCTCTCTTTTATGGCTTTTTGCTTTACTCAGTTTTGTATTTTGAAGGAAATATTTTGCTCCAGTACTTTCCTGTTTGCATTGTCTTCTTAATGCAATGCTGTATTGAGAATAAAACACTCTTGAAGCAATAAGCTTAGGAGTATTTGTTTACCAAAATAGTGCTTAGTGTTTGGCTATAGAATACTTGCCCCAAACCTGTGTGTCTTTAATTGCTGTGTCTGTAATTTCTTCTTGCTGTTGTTGTATTTCTTTACTACTATTCTACTAGGATTTGGAAGTAGCTCTGCCTTTGGAAGCAGTGCCACAGGAGCATCATCCTTTGGGTTTGGAACTGCAAGTAAACCATCAGGAAGTCTAAGTGCAGGTTGGTTTTGTTTCCCTTGACTTCAAGTTGATCTTGAAAGTGTGCTAATCAAACTGCTGCACTCAATCTAAGAAAGCTTCTGAAACAAGTGAGCATAAAGTTGCATGAGTATATAACTATTAAAGCAACTGTTTATTTACTAACTACACATTTTCAGGGCAGTTTTCAGTTTCTGTTAAAGGTCTCTCAGCATTATGTGAACATGGATGTTTTCTATTTGAGTGATGTCCACCTAATTAGGAATGGAAGCAAGAGATCAGATGCATCAGATTGCATGAGGTGCAGTCTGAGGCACAGAAATGCAATTACTACTTGAATGCATAGGCTCTACAGTCACTAAGCTATTAAAAAGAGTGAATAAATTTGTGATCCATATACCAGTAATTTGACTTACTGTATTTACAAGTATAGTTAAAGTTAATTTTTTCAGAAGCCCAGAAGGTTTCCATTAAAACTATTTATCTGCTAATCCTTCTTGTATGAATAGTAAGTTTACAGGTATTGTATCTTTGTATATGGCAATAATTCATTGTGGTAATTATTGAAAACATATCCGTGGCACTTGAACTACTCAGTATTCATTTCACTTTTGGTTTCATTTTGTTGGTATTAAGAAAATGAAAACATGGATGCAATTGCTTCTTAGATGTCTGAATTCTTAATCCCTTCTATAGCTTGCATCTCTGTTTGCTTTTTAAATATGAATTTGGTTTTGAGGCAAGTAGCTTACTATAGTCTTATCTTACAATCTTTCTTCAATGGCATATTGAAGGAGTAACACATCTTCTGGGATTGCCTTTTGGTAGCAGGTTTCTTTGTTAAAAGCAAAGGGTTTTTTAACTGTTATTAATGCAAACATAGCAAGTGGCTGGTGTTTATTAGTAAATGTGCAGAGCATTAGCTCGGACCAGTGTCTTGTTAGTTGCCATGCTTTTTGTTTTGTTGTGGTTTTTTCCCTTGGTTAATGATGGATTAGGCTGTACAAATTAGGCCTGTGAAATACCTTAAGCTTATAATACAAAGGTGGAAATAACTCACTACTAAGCTGGCTGTGTAACATTCATGAGTGTGTAACACTCTGGTAAATTCTTGGTGGAACATCTCTGATTTTGCAGTAAGCAGTGTCTAAGCATCAACCTTTTGCTAGTTTAGCTTTTATTATCAGAAACAAGTGGAAAACTTACACTGCTTGCATTTGTAATGAGGAGCTTATTTTTTTCTGAGCCCATGTTATCATATATCATCATGGGCAGGCTATGCGAGCGCAGCTCCAGGGAGGGCTCCATCCACGCTCTTCCCAAGTGCTTTCTCCAAGCGCTGCTGGCTGCAAAGGNAAGTGTTTATTTCGCCAGACTCTTTGATAAGAGTTTTCCAACATCCTGTCAGCTCGTGTCTGTCCTGCCGTGAGCCCATGTTATATTGACCTGTTACTAATATTTATAGAAGTTGCATTGCAGCATTTCAAGCTGCAAAGTTACATAATTTAGTTTTTAGTATGTTAAAAATGATTCTTAGAAAACGAGTTGTATGGATCAGTTTGATGCACTAAAGATGTATCAAACCAAAGGAAATAGCAAGTCTGCCTTGTGCAGAGGCAATGTAGATATCATTTCACTGTATTCCTCAAACCAGGCTTTGTCATGGTGGCAATGCCCCCAGTCTCTCCTTAGCAGACAGTGAGCTGGACATTAAGAGCATTAAGAAAAATGTCAGCCTTGGCAAGGATTTTGAGCCTTTTCTGCCTCTCATTTAAGGTGTGGTCTATGCCATGGATGCTGTAAAGATAGGCAGAGGCAGCCCAGTCAGTAGCTCTGGCTCCAGCTTTGCCATTTAGCTCTTGTGAGTGAAGTGAGCAGGCCGTGGTCTGCTGGTACTACTGCCTTCCCTCCCACCCTACTTAGGCATTCTGTATTTAGACAGGTCTTGAGGGATTGTGGTTTTTCTGTCGTACAATTTCAGCAGGATTTTTGGGTGCTGCTGTGTATGGATAATAGTATAATACACTTGTGATTTAGGCTGTAGACCTGGACAGGCTGGAGAGTTGGGCAGAGAGGAACCTCATGAAGTTCAACAAGAACAAGTGTAGAGTCTTGCACCTGGGGAGCAATAACCCCCATGCACCAGTACAGGTTAGGGGTTTACCTGCTGGAAAGCAGCTCTGTGGAGAAGGACCTGGGAGCCATGAGCCAGCAGTGTGCTCTTGTAGTCAAGAAGGCCAATGGTCTCCTGGGGTGAATCAAGAAGAGTGTGGCCAGCAGGTTGAGGTTGTTCTTCTCCCCCTCTACTCTGCTTAGTGAGGCCACATCTGGAGCACTGTGTCCAGTTCTGGGCTCCCTAGTTTAAGAGAGACAAGAAAATACTGGAGAGAGTCCAGCGGAGAGCTACAAAGATGATTAGAGGACTAAAGCATCTATGAGGAAAGGCTGAGAGACCTGGAGCTCTTTCCCCAGAGAGTGGTTAGGCACTGGCACAGGTTGCCCAGAGAGGTTGTGGATGCCCCATCCCTGGCAGTGTTCAAGGCCAGGCTGGATGCAGCCCTGGGTGACCTGGGCTAAGTCTGTGATTCTGTGACAGAATGGTTTATACTGTTCCTGAAGCAGACTTAGTGCTGTAATATCCAAGTTGTCCGAGCGAGTCCAAGTATGTTAGCAACGTGGCATCCTGTTGTAGATTCATGCTAGTATAAAGTATTACAAATATTGATATGAAAGTGGCTGTTGTTCATAATTCCAAGGAGAATCAAGTTGCAATCCTGATGTAACTTATTGTTTTAAACTATTTTTCCCTCCCTCATAAGGCTTTGGCAGCTCGACTACATCTGGCTTTAACTTCAGCAATCCTGGTATCACAGCATCAGCTGGCCTGACTTTTGGGGTGTCTAACCCTGCATCTGCAGGCTTTGGGACAGGAGGGCAGCTGCTTCAGCTGAAGAAACCTCCAGCTGGCAACAAGCGAGGGAAAAGATAGGCACCCATTTTAGGGAAGGAGAAGTGAATCAGCTTTGTTCATCTGAAAAGTCTATTTTTCTAGATTGATGCATTCATTAAATTGCATCCCAGGAGATTTATAAAAATTTTGCTACTTTTCCCTAGTCTGAAATAAAAAAGGAAATCCTATTGAATAGATATTTTCTTGTGAATAGAAACCCCTTTATGTATTTTTATTTTTGGCTCTAGTTTTAGAAATGTTCTATACTGCATTATTATTATTAAAGATTCTTGTAAAACCATCTATTTAACCTAATGTTAGTAGCAGAATATTTTTTTTTTGTTAATAAGCTTTATACCATATGAATATATGCATATTTGTTTTCTTTTGTACAGATAAAATATATTCTAGTACAAATACTAGAGTTCATATCTTCTGTTCCTGGATATGGCCTTTAAATCTACTTCAGGGTGGTTTTGTGTATATGGATGTAAATATATACAGTACAGTGCACACATCTGTGTGTATGTATGGTATATATATATATGTATAAAATACAGGTGTGCAAACCTTGCCCCATAGACAGGTCTCCTTTTCTTTTTGTGTTCTGTTTCTCCATGTTGCCCTGTGCTCCATACCTTGATGTTCCTAGGAGTTTCAGATGCTGGGTCCCAGGCTATGTCAATCATTGCTTCTTGTGCTTTGTTATTTAAACCAACATTGCAGTGTTTACTGTTTCATAATGGTTAGTAGCTGGATTTTTTTCCTGACCCTTTTAGCAGCAAACTCTAAAGAAGAATCTGAGATTTTGACACAGCCATTTCATAGGAAATGTTCCCAACTGTTTCATTTTGCTTTTTCTCCTGAGCTGAACAGCAAGGCACTCAGGATTTCAGCTGAAAGCTCAGGATGCCACAACATCTGTGTGCAAGCAGAGAGTTGTTGGGCTTTTCCCTGCAATTTGGGGGAAATAGGATATGCTGTTCTCCTGAACACTCAAATGAGCTGTTAGAAAATGGAGTTGATTCACTAGCTTCTCATCAGTGCTACTCCCATTGACTTGAAAGCAGCTAGGCAACTGCTTTTAATACAAGGTATAGCAGAATAAATCACTGCTAAGGAACAGAGGAGAAGTTCTGTGGTTTGAAAGTTAAAGCTATTGCAACAGGAGTTTATGAATCTTGCATCATCACAGCTGGTTGTGCTGCATTTCCAATCTAGAAAGAGCTGGGAAAACATCTGAAGGCAGAACTAACAGATCAGTTGAATGACAGGTTGAAGTGTGAACATGGAACTTGGGAGCTGAGTTGCTTTTTATGTAGAAGATGTTTTGGTTTTGTATATAACATGCATCAAATGAATAGTCACAATCATTTTCACAAAAGCACCTTTTTGCCTCAAACAGTTACAGTGTGTTAAGATTTTTCTAGTACCAAGTCATTTGCTTTCTCTTGTTAAAGTGTGGTTCCCATTTTTGTATGTTTTGGCAATGTTTGCATTCAGCAGTGATTCTTGTTTAACAAAAGTTCAGTTTGTCACTTGATCTGATAAAAAGAAGGGAAACAGCACAGAATTCTTCACTTTTGTACTTGTGTGTTCTTGCATCTTTGAGAGCCATCTCTTAGGAAGGGATACCTGTGGGTTTTTTTATGTCTCAGAAAAATAAAGCTTACAGTTTATTTTGATTTCAACCTTTTTTTAAAACTTTTCTTGGGCTGCAGTCAGAACTGTAATGTTTGTATTCCTTTGTTATTGCTTTTTTTAATAGTTAATATGTTAAACCACTGGACTCTCTTGTAATGTATTAATTTGTGAAACTAATTTTAAATGTGTACTGTTTGTCCCTATGTGCAACTTAGCATTGTGCAAACAATAAAACAATAATACTGTGATCCTTGTAATACATGTTCACCTGTTTGAAAGATCATTTCCTGCTGTTCTCCTGTGCTATAGGAGAAACAAATGCCCTTGGCTAATATATAGAATTGTTTTTCCTACTGTTTATGTGATGAAGATTTGTTCTTGCTGCAGTTAGGGCCTTGATCCCTGGATTTAAAGTGGGGTATGAAGGGAGGGATTTCTTGGGGGTTTGTCTATAATCTCTTCAGAGTGCATGCACTACATAAACCTTTCCCTCCCCCTTAATTTAAAGATATGTGATAGAAACAGATTACAAAATACAAATACATTCAAAGTGTAGCTTTGGTATTGTACAAGGCAGGTTAAGAAGCTGACCTGTACTTAAAACAGGGCATGAAATGACCTGAAATGAAATCAACTCTAGATTATTTGCTCTGTAAAGAAAAAATATGTACTGGAAAACGGTTGAAGTCTAAATCCTTGTCTTGAACTATGGCATTAGGATGTGAGCACCAGTAAATATCTGATCTGAAAAGATCTGTAGTTCTCACTTCCAGCATTTGGATAAAATGCTTGTACTTTCTGCTCTGTGTGGCACAAACTGGAGTGGGGAAAATTCCTGTACTTTGGAGTTGCTCTCTTTTTTTAATTGAAATAACTTTATAATAATGATGCTTTGTCAAATTGACCAGTCTCACTGGGAGGACAGGCTGGGAGAAGGTGGATTTAGTCCACAAGAAGTATCTCTTCCTCTCTTTTTGTCTAGGAGGGGGGAAAGCTAAAATTCTTTTCTTTTTGCTGGGGGCCAGAGTGGTTGTTTAAGAGCAGAAAGAATAATTCAATTAGGAAACTGCACCCCTTTCAATTTGAAGATGTGCACATCAGCTTTGCATCCAGGCTTTTCTATATTGTAAGAACAATCACTTCTATCTGCAGTTAAGTGGGAGCTCCAAAACCCAATGTACTAAGCGTCCCAAGAGAAGAGCACAACAGTTGTATTGAGTATGGCTGGGGCATTGGACAATGCTAACAAACTCCCTAAAGCCCTGGTCTGGTGGGGCTCAGTTTTGAAACTGGGGGATGTTTCCTGAGAAACAGCCTCTTCCTCCTCTTCCTGATCTTGATTCCTCAAGAATTTGGAGGGAGATGTTCCCCAGAACTTAGAGATAGTGTTACCCAGGCACCTCCCTTCAGGCTGCATCCCTTAACCCCACTCTGGAGCCAACAGCACAATACTAGAGGTGTCTGCCTTGGCTGTGACAATGTGGTGTCATTTTGCTTTTCTGCTGTCACTGCTTCCTACACTGACAGCCAGCACTGAGAGCCCAAGCTGAGCTTGGTGTGGATTGATGTGCTTGGTGCTGGCACAGCTCTTGCAGGGTCACAGCCTGGCCCTTGAGAAATGTGCAAACTTTATATCATTTCATTCAAAGTCATTTTTTTACAGTCCTTTGACTATTTCTATGAGATTTGGTGGTGGTTTTTTTTTCTTCTCGGGTCATCTTGTTCTAATTATTTTCCAGGAAATGAGAGCCAATAAAAGAAAGCCTTTCTGCTGTGAATACATGTGCCTTTTAAAATGTAGATATTAAATATGTTCCCTAAGCAGAAATAAAAACTAGTCTGGCTTATGCAAGTAATACCCTCATCAGAATAGCAGTTTGAGCCTTTAAATATACTGATGGTGTTTAAATAATACTTACAACAGTGATGTGTAAAAGGTAGCTAATAACCAGGGCAGGAAGAGAAGGAAATGCTGCTAAGTTAAGCTCATATATTCTAGTAACTCTCCTCATCTGGCAAATTGCTTTAGTATAAGCTGTCAGTAAGGAGTGCAGTCTTGCTTACAGCAGTTCTCCATACAAAACCCATGGCCATGGTGTTTTAATAATGCTACCCTACCCACTAACTTCACATGGGGGCAGCAAGGCATCATTTTATCACTGGGAAATACTCTTGTACTTTAGAAGCAACTTGGCCAGGATAAATGTGCAAGATGCTGGGATTTCTGACTCTAAGGTGAGTTGCTTATATGGTTAAAAAAAAGAAAACAAACCCAACAAAACAAACAGGTTTTAGAATAACTAAATCTCTTAAGTACTAGGTGGGAATTGATTCCATTTCAGATTGATTAATTCAGGATGATTCCATTTCAGCTCTCGGAGGGGAATTGATTCCATCATTTTGTATTAAGAAGAAGAGGGAATCCCAACTGATGAAGTGTTAAGCTGCAGTATGTAAGTGTACAAACTGCAATAAAATCCAGCTCTTGCAGTAAGCACTGCCTGGCTTTCACATGTTGAGTGCCCTAAATGACAGTAACATGATGATGGATTCTAGCTTTTCTCTGGGACAAGGTGGGAGAAGACTTCAGGTTATGAGTTTTACCTTTGCAGTCCTCATTTAGAATGTTGTGTACACAACTGCAGAGCCAAAGTAATTCCTGAAGCCAGGTTGTTGAGATTTCTGATGAGGTTTAAAAAGTCTTTAAAGGTAGTGATGCAATGGTAGATATAGTAGCTAAATATAATGAGAAAGGCACATAAATGCCTGTTTGACATCCAAGACTAGACAATGAAAAGCAGGTAATCTCAGTTGTACCCAAGTCACTAGGCTACCAGGAATGAAAACAAATGTCCCAAAAGGGAAAGAGAAGAAAGCATCCATTTGCTTTCTAAAGTTTATTCCAGTGGGTAGAAAAGGAAAGGGGATAGATGGGAGTTGCTGCCAGGTTTGTGTCTCTTACCATGAAGGGAATGTGGCAAGCTGCAGAGCAGGGGTTGGAAATACAAGAGGGAAAAAGCAAAACATCCCTAACAGCAAGGGCCACTTAACACACCCACAGAAGCTTGTGGCAGCATGGAAAGTCTTGCTGGGGTTTTCCTTCCGAACTTAAAAGAGGTTCCAACAAAAACAGATATACAGAATATGGTGACAGGTCTGTGTGCCTGCTTTGTCTTAGAGAATTTGCAAGATGGATATCCAAGGGTGAGGAAATGGGACTGTATTTTCTTACTTCTTACTGCTACAGTTTCATTTGCCCTTTCTCTTCTCCCTGTGCAATGCCTGTGGGCAAAGCTAACCCCACAAGTGTTTGGGGTACCTTGCTGTGACTGGTTCAGCAGCTCACACTCAAGGTGAGTGGTCCTTGTTGAACTGGGACCTGCTAAGCAGATAATAGAGATTTATAGACTGTGAGGTTGTTATTGAATATCTTTCAGCTTTAAAAAGCTTTGCCTACTCTAACATATATATCTGATGTTTCAGTTATATCTAAAAGCTGCAGGATGCTCAGTTTGGTGTGGCTCAGTGAGTTTGGTGTCCTACAGAATCTAGTGCCCTAGTGATGGGCTTATTTGCACTGAAATAGATTGACCTAATGAGATTGCTAGGCACAGGGAAGTTAGGGGAAAAGTGTCAGAGTAGAAAAGGCTGTTGCTATACCTAGGCATTTTCACATAGTTTGGATCTGAGTGCTTTAAACTTTAAATCATACAGGTATTACCTGATCAGTTTGTAAAGACAGCTAGAAAAAAAAAAGCTTTGCTAATTAGTCTATTGCTATGTATGTTCTAAAGCACTTTGCAAAGTGCCAAATGTTCTCAATTTTGCAACAGCATAATGAGGTGTGCTGTTCTCTCTGCTTTTACCCAGACAAGACAAATTGTGAGCTTGAATATATAAAGCACCTGCTACAGATCATCTCTGCAAGGGATATGGTGCTGGTATTTACGGTGATCAAGGCTTCTAACTGGGAATACATTTGGGCTAGATAGGTGAAAAGCAGGCTATTTTCTACTAGTCTGTTATTGCTATTGAATATCAGTGGAACCATCGACCCAAAGGATGGGGCTGGGAAAGTATTTTGCTTGCCACTTACTTATAAAACAACCAAGAAGCTGCTCTTCTTACTATGAAAACAGTCCAATCCAGATGAAAATGATCCTGTAGGAAAAACTCTGTGAATGTAGGCATTTAACAGCTGCCATGCTGTCACTTAAGGCTGCCAGAGGCTTGGTGTGTCACTGATGGGAGCTTGTGGCTTTAACTTCTTCTCCAGATGATCCTCTCATCCCTCACCAAGCCCTGACACTGCCCCACAGTGCAGGGGTGTCTTTGGCAATAGATGTTCTGGGCAATGCAGGTCAATTGTATGAAATCAGTCATTGATCACAACTGCCCATGGTGTGCTCTTCACCCCAAACCAGACATGCTGCAGTTGACAGCTCGAGGTAGCTGTTAATCAGGTTTTGAGATGAAGCATCTCAAACCCATCATGAAAATCCCTGCGAGTTCCTTCTCATTCTTCCAGCTGGTTTGATATGGGCCATGCAGAACCTATCACACTGCAATCCCACTTTTCATCTTGATAACTATAAGCTTTTCCAAAGGTTGGCTGCTCCAGGTTACTAATCCTCTCTGAAGCAAGGCATGAGATGTGTAGGAGCCACATCTGCACCCTGTCCTTGCAGGGGTGTGGCTCTGGCTCAGGCTGAGCTGTGACAGAGACAGGACTGGGAAATAACTCACTGGCAAAGCACTGAAGCTGAGGGGGCAAAATACAATTACCTGAGCTGTAATTTGACCAGAATCTGCTAGTCCAGACTAATACCTCTGTGAAAGCCTGCAGCTGTCTGAGAGTGGCTGAAAAGAGAACAAAAGAGGGAGATAGAAATGGAGGGGGAGGGACAGGTATGCTATTAGTGAAAGTCAGTAATTTAATTGAAGAAGTAAAGCTTGAAAGAATGAAATAAACGTAACTTTGCAGTCACCCTCCTTGCCATGAGATGACTTAGAAATGGGGTTTGAAAGCAACACCAGTTATCAGAGCTATCCAGTTTTTGCCTTTTTATTAAAAGAAGTATTTTTTTCACTTCATCTAATGTGTTGGTTGGTTTGTTAATACCTGAGGTGACTTTTAGGAAGAGAGAAAAAACCCCAAACTTTCTTGACACTTCAGCGGCTCGGACACGTTTGAAGGAGCATCTTTGTGCCTTTCTGGAGCTGCCACTGACTGTGAAGTAGTTGGGAGGCAAAACCACCTCGTGTATTCAGACCACTGGCGTGTGGCCTTGCGGCAGCGCAGGGCACAGCGGGGCCCTCTTGCCGCTCCCCGGGGGTGGAGGGTTCCAGCGGAGCGGCTGGAAGGATGCCTGTACGCCCCGGTCACGGCGTGGCTGAGGTCTGCCGCGGTTTCGGGTCTCGGGGCCGCCCCGTCGGGCGGAGCGGGGAGGGCGCATGCGCCGAGGAGCCACCCCTGCCTATAAGTGCTGGTTGCGGCTATTCACACTCACATACATCTCAGTGGCTGTGCCGGGGGTAGCGCCGGACGGGGCGCACAGTGGCGGCGGCGGCTCGGTGACCACCGGGTGGGCAGAGG